>SJYV01005163.1:1451109-1487486 GCA_006410875.1 Neotragus pygmaeus | reverse complement strand
GGGAGGGTGCGGGGAGGCCTGGCGTGCTGCGATTCATGGGGTCGCAAAGAGTCGGACATGACTGAGCGACTGAACTGAACTGATGTAAGCATCCATTAATAACTACCATCCACTGTAGTTATTAATGTGATGTTTACCTAAATGTGAATTTGTATTTTCTTCATTCCTTCTATATTTACATTAATTGTAGCTGTCCCTCCCCTCCATTAAAAAAATTCCATTTATATCAGAATGGATGTTTGTTTTATTCTTTGCATTATAATCTGATACTACCATTTATTTTTCTCTCACATTGTTTCAGCTTACCCATTAGGAACTCTTTCAGACAAGCTCTTGTGTCCTTTTGACATGCACTGTAGTTTCTGGCACCACAAAATGTTCCAAGGTCATCTTATATATAGTTCTCCTTGCCTTTTGAAATCAGTCACTTCAAGGAACTCCAGTTCCTTTTGTTTGGATAATGGTAGTTGGAAACTAAGTTTTAGATGCTAGGTGTGTTTCATTGCTTCTTAGTGATCTTAGCACACAGAGTTAGGCATTATGTATGTGTCTGCTAATTGACAAATGCACACACGTCTATACTAATTTATGTTGGTTGGGCCGAAACATCTGTTTTGAATGAGATTGAATGGAGACAAGGGAGGAAATGCAAAATATAGTTAAAATGTATCTAGATCAGTGGCCCTCAAAATTTCTGGCCTTGGAACCCCTTTGCTCTTAAAAATTTTGAAATCTCTTAAGAACTCTTGCTTCTGTTGGTTATGTATGTTGATATTTACCATTTTATAAATTTTAACAATTAAAAATTTTATTTTTATAAATAAATCACATTACATGTTAACACATAGCATATTTTTTAGTGAAATATAACTTTTCTAAAATCTGTGAGAATTTGTTTTAAAATTTTACAATCTGTTTATTGTCTGGCTTATCTCATATTTGCTAATATATTTAGTCTGTGGTGACATCACAAGTTAGCTTCTGAATACTGCTGCTATATACTCCTAAGAGGAAAGTGGGAAAAAAAAACAACCTGTGTATTATAGTGAAAGTGTTTTTTCTCTCATGGACCACCCATGAGAAAGAGTGTCAGGGATCTTCTGGAGTCCCTGGACCACACTTAGAAAACTTTGATAGAGATTTACTAAAACTCTTACAAAATAAAGGTATGTATATAGTAGAAGGATGGATCCAGAAGAACTTCTATGAGGAACAGGGAAGAACTTGAACCATGAAGATACAGAAGTGGAAAGAATAGAATTTCTGGGTAAGGTGGGGATTGTCAGCACTATTTCAGGTAAGATAACTTGATTTGATCACTTGTTCCAGTTCATCTTATAGTTACTAAGTTGTAAGATGCTGATATAGCAACCAAAATATAAATTTTTAATGAGAAATATTATAGAGGAGTAGATCAGAATGTTTGTTGTGAACTGTGGGTCCCTGAATCTTCAAAATCAAAAGATGGTTATGGACTTTCTCAAGCCCTGACAAATGTAGCTCCTGTCAGAAATTGACATGCTGTCAGGTCAGGCAGAAAGGGAGAGTTGTGGTTTATGATTCGCATCAAGGCCTGTCCATTAGAGTGCTGCTTCTCCTTCCTGCCCTATTCTGTGGCTTGGTGAGCTTGGAATTAGAAATTTTCCTGTTGACTGGTTAAATCTGTTATTTCCAAAACCATCCTGGAAATAAACACATGCATGCATATACATAAGGATATATTCTTGGTGTTAAATTTCTCTTTTCCTGGACTCCATGAGTACTTTCAGATACTGCTAACATCATTTCAGTTCAGTTCGGTTGCTCAGTCGTGTCCAACTCTTTGCAACCCCATGAACCGCGCAGCACACCAGGCCTCCCTATCCATCACCAACTCCCGGAGTTCACCCAAACCCATGTCCATTGAGTCAGTGATGCCATCCAGCCATCTCATCCTCTGTCATCCCCTTTTCCTCTTGCCCTCAGTCTTTCCCAGCATCAGGGCCTTTGCCAATAAGCCAGCTTTTCACATTAGATGGCCAAAGATTGGAGTTTCAGCTTCAACATCAGTCCTTCCAATGAACACCCAGGACTTACCCCCTTTAGGATGGACTGGTTGGATTTCCTTGCAGTCCAAGGGACTCTCAAGAGTCTTCTCCAACACCACAGTTCAAAAGCATCAATTCTTTGGCACTCAACTTTCTTTATAGTCCAACTCTCACATCCATACATGACCACTGTAAAAACCATAGCCTTGACTAGATGGACCTTTTTGGTAAAGTAATGTCTCTGCTTTTTAATATGCTGCCTTGGTTGGTCATACTTTCCTTCCAAGGAGTAGGTGTCTTTTAATTTCATGTCTGCAATCACCATCTGCAGTGATTTTGGAGCCCTGAAAAATCAGTATATTTACAGTACAGTTAACTGTTTTATACCTTTCTCTTTACATTTAAACACTTTGTTGTACTTGTGGTCACTTTGATTCTATTTGTTTCCTAGGCAATATTTTGGAACAGTTTCTTTCTAGTGATAGTTAAACACATTCTTTTTATATGACTGTGTACTGTTTTTACTCTCAGAATAACCATTTCTATAAGTTTGGTGGCAATTATTTATATATTATATACTTATTTCAGATTGCTCTTTCAAAAAGTTCGGCTGTAAGAGAATGGAAGTTGTTGGAAATATTTTGGTCCACAAGAAATTATTTTATGGGTTTAAATTTAAGTGTACTTTTAGGCAGAGAAGTAGTTGATGAAGTAAGAGAGATTATTTTAGACAGTGAAGATGCAGAGCCTGAAAGATGGGTAGTAGTGGAATCAGCAGCACAGAGTATAGAGGAAAGCACAAAGATGCTTTCTTGTTTCTTAAACAGGGGTGGGAAGATGATTGAGAATACCTAAAAGTGAAGTTGAAAATAGAAGGGAACATATGGCTTCAGAAATGGAGAGATGGTAAGGACAGATACTTCTGCCAAGTGACCTAGGTCTTTACTGTAAAGGAGATTATGCAGAATCATGAAGGCTGAGCTGGGGAAGAGTATAATTGACAGTAAGGGCAGTAAGGAGCTCTTGTATATTCCTCACTGGGGAAATGGCAAGAAAGCAGTTTATGTTAATTTATTTGTGGAAGAATACATTGGTAGATTATAATAGTATAAAGCTTGAAATGGATATGGATGTAGGTTATTAAAAATGAAGAGTTCAAATGATTGTAAGCAGTGTTATTAGTTTTCTTTCTTTCTTTTTTTCTTTTTAAGTCATTAAAACTTCCCATCTTCATTTTAAGATCTTTGGAAAGATTTTAGAATGTGTTCTTTGTATCTAGTATTTTGCTCTGTACAATGTTAGAATCTCAGTAAATTTAAGGTTTTCATTGTATTACTTTAAACTGACTGAATTTAGCACTTTGTAGCTATTGAATAAGTAAGTGAAAGCTGTTATGAGAAATGTCAAAGAAGAATATCTTCCTTTTAGATACCAAGATAAGATACAGGCACATGAAACAGAAAAATAGAAAAGTGATACGGTTTATGTTTGGCCCAGACATGATATAAGTCTGGAAAAAGAATCATTCTGGATTCTGGGCATGAATTAATAGTGATTATAATCAAGAGAAAGATTTTTATTTTTTTCAATATAGAAGGGCCTCCTTATGTTTAAAGTTGGGAGAATAAAGAGAGAACAATAAAAAATGAGGAATACTTCAGTATAATTAAGATATATATATATATATAAACTTGCAAGAATGAGCCAGCTTGGGAAGTGGCAAGGGGTGAGGAAGCATGGGCTCTGCCTCTTGAAAGAGTTGGGGTAGAAGTTAGATGAATGCTTAGTGTAAGTGTGACACAGGATGGTCATCCTTGATGACCTCCTTTGTCTTGAAAGTGGGAGGCCCATTTGGAGCTTTGATAAGTGGATGAGCAGGAGTTTCAGGTGAAGAAATGTCTGGGTTTAGTAAAGTCATAAGAAAGAAGTATGAGTAGGGTGATTAACAGTGTTGATGACGTTTTCTGATTTGGTAGTGAGCAAAGCATTGACATTCAGATTCTCAGATGTAGGCAGGAGGTTGCACATGGGACTAGGTGAAATGGTAAAGATTAAGCCATGGGGGAGAAACAAGAGATTTGTTTTTTAATCTGACATATTTCCTAGCCTATTGATTTTCTTGATGTTTTAATGAGTACATTTCAAAAGGTCCAGCAAATTAATGTTCTGTTGTTTTTTTCCAAAAATCATACATCTGCAGATACCTGCTTTGATTAATTACACTTTGATTTATTTTAGGTGAAAAGTAACACTGAGAACTTGATTTTTGTTTAAAGATATTTCTCAAGGAAGAAGTAGGAAACTTACAGATGAGTTTTGTCTCTTTTGCCATGCTTATAAAGGTTTTGTGTCTTTATAGATTATTGTAGTCTTCCTTGGGCCAATGAAGATTTGTTTTCCCAGGCTTTTTGCACCTCATTCTTGCTAGCTGCCTTGTCATTTTCATACCTGTCTCTCTATGTTTGTGGATTTACCAATATCTTTTCTAAGTACCCTAGGCTGGACCATATACTTGAGTATGTGGTTGTATTCTATGTAGAGATTACCTTATTTCATTCATGAGTGATAAGCCTATTGGAGTATTCTAAAACGGTAGCTTTTGTGTGCTTATTAGCATTCACAGTGCTTTGATTCACTGATACTTCTAAGTTTGGTTCTATACTTTCATAATGTTAGAAGTGTACCTTACATTTGTCAGTGCTAGTACCAATATCATCACTCTCCATATCTGTAGAAATAGCTAAAAGATGTATGTGTTAATCTTTTTCACTATTTGCACATAAAGGCTCTTCCTTGGTTTAAATAGCTGCTAATGGCAGAACTTATTTGTAAATCTATCTTACATTCTACCTGACACTTCTGCTAAGAAGTGTTATTCTTTCTTATTGCTGCATTCTGTATTTTTGTGGTTTCTTTGTGATTTATCAGCCAACAGAAATGTTTGGAACTACTTTATGGTGCCCTTGCAACATAAGAGAGAGCGGTTCAACAGCTGCTCAGTCTGTTGTCGCTTCTCCTTGTCTCATACCCAGCCTTCAATAAATAGCACTTCAGAGATGGTAACGTGTGTATTCTGAAGCCTTGTTGGAGGTGACTTTATTCTATTTTATGTTTCAAATAATCACACTAAAGGAAGCCACAAGAATGGTCATTAGTACTATTCTCTAAGCTGATAGAATTATTAGCTAAATAATCATTTTTAGGCATGTTTTTATGCCTAAATTCTCCTTGATTTACAGTTCTCATGCTGCCCCACATTTCAGAAATTTATGCAAACTTCCAGTTCTGTATTTTGTCAGTTTGAAATCCCTAACTTATGTTGCATTTCCTTCATGAACCCTTCTACACAGCTATGTCTTCTGACTTTAAACTATAAGTCTGTAAGATGTTTATAACCTTTAGCACCCCCTTTTTAAGTGTATTTTTTTTAATATAGCCATTAGCACATTGTACTTCCTGGAGTATTATCAAGTTTTTTTTTAAATCACGATTTTTTTTTTAAGGCTATAAACAACAGAAATTTATTTCTCACAGTTCTGAAGGCTGGAAGTTCATGATCAGGGNAAGCATCAATTCTTTGGCACTCAACTTTCTTTATAGTCCAACTCTCACATCCATACATGACCACTGTAAAAACCATAGCCTTGACTAGATGGACCTTTTTGGTAAAGTAATGTCTCTGCTTTTTAATATGCTGCCTTGGTTGGTCATACTTTCCTTCCAAGGAGTAGGTGTCTTTTAATTTCATGTCTGCAATCACCATCTGCAGTGATTTTGGAGCCCTGAAAAATCAGTATATTTACAGTACAGTTAACTGTTTTATACCTTTCTCTTTACATTTAAACACTTTGTTGTACTTGTGGTCACTTTGATTCTATTTGTTTCCTAGGCAATATTTTGGAACAGTTTCTTTCTAGTGATAGTTAAACACATTCTTTTTATATGACTGTGTACTGTTTTTACTCTCAGAATAACCATTTCTATAAGTTTGGTGGCAATTATTTATATATTATATACTTATTTCAGATTGCTCTTTCAAAAAGTTCGGCTGTAAGAGAATGGAAGTTGTTGGAAATATTTTGGTCCACAAGAAATTATTTTATGGGTTTAAATTTAAGTGTACTTTTAGGCAGAGAAGTAGTTGATGAAGTAAGAGAGATTATTTTAGACAGTGAAGATGCAGAGCCTGAAAGATGGGTAGTAGTGGAATCAGCAGCACAGAGTATAGAGGAAAGCACAAAGATGCTTTCTTGTTTCTTAAACAGGGGTGGGAAGATGATTGAGAATACCTAAAAGTGAAGTTGAAAATAGAAGGGAACATATGGCTTCAGAAATGGAGAGATGGTAAGGACAGATACTTCTGCCAAGTGACCTAGGTCTTTACTGTAAAGGAGATTATGCAGAATCATGAAGGCTGAGCTGGGGAAGAGTATAATTGACAGTAAGGGCAGTAAGGAGCTCTTGTATATTCCTCACTGGGGAAATGGCAAGAAAGCAGTTTATGTTAATTTATTTGTGGAAGAATACATTGGTAGATTATAATAGTATAAAGCTTGAAATGGATATGGATGTAGGTTATTAAAAATGAAGAGTTCAAATGATTGTAAGCAGTGTTATTAGTTTTCTTTCTTTCTTTTTTTCTTTTTAAGTCATTAAAACTTCCCATCTTCATTTTAAGATCTTTGGAAAGATTTTAGAATGTGTTCTTTGTATCTAGTATTTTGCTCTGTACAATGTTAGAATCTCAGTAAATTTAAGGTTTTCATTGTATTACTTTAAACTGACTGAATTTAGCACTTTGTAGCTATTGAATAAGTAAGTGAAAGCTGTTATGAGAAATGTCAAAGAAGAATATCTTCCTTTTAGATACCAAGATAAGATACAGGCACATGAAACAGAAAAATAGAAAAGTGATACGGTTTATGTTTGGCCCAGACATGATATAAGTCTGGAAAAAGAATCATTCTGGATTCTGGGCATGAATTAATAGTGATTATAATCAAGAGAAAGATTTTTATTTTTTTCAATATAGAAGGGCCTCCTTATGTTTAAAGTTGGGAGAATAAAGAGAGAACAATAAAAAATGAGGAATACTTCAGTATAATTAAGATATATATATATATATAAACTTGCAAGAATGAGCCAGCTTGGGAAGTGGCAAGGGGTGAGGAAGCATGGGCTCTGCCTCTTGAAAGAGTTGGGGTAGAAGTTAGATGAATGCTTAGTGTAAGTGTGACACAGGATGGTCATCCTTGATGACCTCCTTTGTCTTGAAAGTGGGAGGCCCATTTGGAGCTTTGATAAGTGGATGAGCAGGAGTTTCAGGTGAAGAAATGTCTGGGTTTAGTAAAGTCATAAGAAAGAAGTATGAGTAGGGTGATTAACAGTGTTGATGACGTTTTCTGATTTGGTAGTGAGCAAAGCATTGACATTCAGATTCTCAGATGTAGGCAGGAGGTTGCACATGGGACTAGGTGAAATGGTAAAGATTAAGCCATGGGGGAGAAACAAGAGATTTGTTTTTTAATCTGACATATTTCCTAGCCTATTGATTTTCTTGATGTTTTAATGAGTACATTTCAAAAGGTCCAGCAAATTAATGTTCTGTTGTTTTTTTCCAAAAATCATACATCTGCAGATACCTGCTTTGATTAATTACACTTTGATTTATTTTAGGTGAAAAGTAACACTGAGAACTTGATTTTTGTTTAAAGATATTTCTCAAGGAAGAAGTAGGAAACTTACAGATGAGTTTTGTCTCTTTTGCCATGCTTATAAAGGTTTTGTGTCTTTATAGATTATTGTAGTCTTCCTTGGGCCAATGAAGATTTGTTTTCCCAGGCTTTTTGCACCTCATTCTTGCTAGCTGCCTTGTCATTTTCATACCTGTCTCTCTATGTTTGTGGATTTACCAATATCTTTTCTAAGTACCCTAGGCTGGACCATATACTTGAGTATGTGGTTGTATTCTATGTAGAGATTACCTTATTTCATTCATGAGTGATAAGCCTATTGGAGTATTCTAAAACGGTAGCTTTTGTGTGCTTATTAGCATTCACAGTGCTTTGATTCACTGATACTTCTAAGTTTGGTTCTATACTTTCATAATGTTAGAAGTGTACCTTACATTTGTCAGTGCTAGTACCAATATCATCACTCTCCATATCTGTAGAAATAGCTAAAAGATGTATGTGTTAATCTTTTTCACTATTTGCACATAAAGGCTCTTCCTTGGTTTAAATAGCTGCTAATGGCAGAACTTATTTGTAAATCTATCTTACATTCTACCTGACACTTCTGCTAAGAAGTGTTATTCTTTCTTATTGCTGCATTCTGTATTTTTGTGGTTTCTTTGTGATTTATCAGCCAACAGAAATGTTTGGAACTACTTTATGGTGCCCTTGCAACATAAGAGAGAGCGGTTCAACAGCTGCTCAGTCTGTTGTCGCTTCTCCTTGTCTCATACCCAGCCTTCAATAAATAGCACTTCAGAGATGGTAACGTGTGTATTCTGAAGCCTTGTTGGAGGTGACTTTATTCTATTTTATGTTTCAAATAATCACACTAAAGGAAGCCACAAGAATGGTCATTAGTACTATTCTCTAAGCTGATAGAATTATTAGCTAAATAATCATTTTTAGGCATGTTTTTATGCCTAAATTCTCCTTGATTTACAGTTCTCATGCTGCCCCACATTTCAGAAATTTATGCAAACTTCCAGTTCTGTATTTTGTCAGTTTGAAATCCCTAACTTATGTTGCATTTCCTTCATGAACCCTTCTACACAGCTATGTCTTCTGACTTTAAACTATAAGTCTGTAAGATGTTTATAACCTTTAGCACCCCCTTTTTAAGTGTATTTTTTTTAATATAGCCATTAGCACATTGTACTTCCTGGAGTATTATCAAGTTTTTTTTTAAATCACGATTTTTTTTTTAAGGCTATAAACAACAGAAATTTATTTCTCACAGTTCTGAAGGCTGGAAGTTCATGATCAGGGTGCGAGCATGGTTGGGTGAGCGTCCCCTTCCAGGTTTCAGCTTCTTCTTGTGTTCTTCTGGTTGGAGAGTCAAGGATTTTAAATGTATTTCAGAGCCTGATGAGTTGAAAGTTTGTTAGTTTTAATGTATGTGTGTTTTCATTTCAAGGATAGTTTGAAAATGCAGTGGTGAGGAGTAGGGGACTGTGTGCCATCAGTTCTGATGAGAATTGATGCTACCATCACTCCACATTTTAGGACCTATCTTCACATCTGTGAGAACTGAGGTCTAAAGATGAGATAACGTTTTGACATCTTAATGCTTGTAGTATTTCTTTGCTTATTATGTAGTCAGAATTGTCTTGTACATAGCTGTGGCCTAAAACCATATGTAATTCTGTAAATAGACATTTGGTGATGGTTTTTTGTAGAGCCTGGGAAAATACTGGTTAAGATATTGCCAAAAACATTGAACTTAAAGATAATTAAATTTTATTATTAGATTATCTTTCCATTTTTTGTTGTTTTTGTAATGTTTTGCCCATTGACAAATTGACAAATTCAGACCCATCATGAAGTCTGGTCCCCTAGTATTTTACTGATTTTGGAATTTAACCTTTTTTTAATGTTTTTAACCTCAGTTTTCTTAAATATGGAAGTGAAATTGTATCCTCATTTCTACTTTATTCTCCTAGGTTTTATTATTTTTTCCTAGGACAGCTTTAATCTTTTTTTTTTCAGATAATTTTTTATAAAATCCTGCTTTATGCCTTCAATTTATATACTGTTGATTCTCATGTCAATTACCTATTGAATTCTTCAACACACTGTTTACTTGCCCACACAAGTCATCTTTCTGGGAACATCTGTATGTAGATTTAGCAAAGAATTAAGCGTGTAGTGGCTCTTGCAGTGGACTTTTTGCTTATTTCTAAAATTGGCTTTTTTTTTTTAACAGATAAGTGTAAAGCAGGAAATTACTTTCACTGATGTATCTGAGCAACTGATGAGAGACAAAAAACAAATCAGAGAACCAGTAGACTTACAGAAAAAGAAGAAGCGGAAACAACGTTCTCCTGCAAAAGTAAGAGAATATTTTAAGGTGGTGGTCCCAAACTATTGCTTAATCTTATAGGCAGAAACTTGGCTGGACCATAATAAGTCTCATGTGGCTTAGTAAAGTTGGACTGTTGCATCAGGAGTAAGGAAGAGATGCATGTCTGCATGGAGGTGGTGGGCCATTGCTTTAAAATTTCCACTTCCCTTTCACCTGTCTTTTTTTGTTTTCCAAACAAACTTTTCTTACCCCATATCTCTCTTTGCTTTAAAAACTGATAATATGCAGTGCCCTTGCTTCTCATTCATATCAGTCTTACTTATTTTAGTATTCCTATTTCAGGAAAATTCAGTACCAATTGGTCATGAGGAAAAGGTTGTGCAATACCTGTGTTATAGACTAGAATGTAAGCTCCAGAAGAGCAGGGACTTCATTTTATTCACAGCTATATCCCAAGAGCGTGGAATAGTAGGCCTAAGAGACTCTCAGGAAATACTGTGGGTGAATGAATGGCTTAGTAAATAAACAGTGACCCATAAATACTATTAGGAATTGCCTGCCATTTTTTCCTTTCAATACAGTAGTAGCTGACTGTATGTATCATTTTGATATTCCTAGGAAGTCTCGGAACTCTGTATAATTTATATCTTTTTACAGTTATTTTTCATCTTTTGTTTTTTTAAAAAAGATTTTATAACATGATTTTTATTTTGAGGGCTACTTTTGTATTTGTGATTTAAATCATCATCATTATTTATGCATTTTGTACACTTTTGGATATGTGGTGTGCTGCGGTTTGTACTGGCTTGCCAGAGGTGATTATAAAGTTTTCAGGAATTTTGCAAGCTGACTTTGAAACCACTGGTAATTTGAAATTAGCCACGGTGAGAATATTTATACTGTGGAAATCAGCATCCCTACTCTCTAACTCCTTGAAATGTTAAAATTTACCAATATGCTGCTTTTGGCATATATATAAATATGGTTATTGCAGAAAATTTTGAAAAATATAGAGATGAAAATAACCCATTTATTCTTAGAGATAAATATTTCAGTTTTCTGCCATATTCCTTTTCTATTTTCAAATTTGTATAGGTTCATTGAATTTCCTGTTTGTAACTAGAATATGTAAGCTATTTTTAAAGTTATTAAAGGTTTTTACAAATAATTAGCTGCATATGTATTATTATTTTGATATGTCACATTATATTCAATGATTGCTATGTTGTTGGAAAGTTGTTTTCTCTTTGCCTTCATTTTAAATCATGTTGCACTTGAAATATTTGTGTATACATTTTCATGTACTGCTAAATCAAACGGTGTGAACTTTTTAAAAGGTTTCTTTAAAAATTAAATAAGTCTAATAATACTAGTCCTTCCAGAAATGTCCTATTAGTTACATTCCTACCTGAAGTGGACCTAAGATGTGTTTGTCCATACTCTCTCATAACCTTGAGTATGAAACTTTGCTTCTTTTGTAACTTAAGATGAATGTCTCATTATAGTTTAAATTTTAATTTTTTTGGTTGGTGGTCATACTAAAACTTGTGTGTTTTTCATAATTATTGACATTTTATGTTTCATGTTTTGTGCAATCCCTTTATCTCCCTCCTCCCTGCTGCTCTCTTCCTTTTCTTTTCTTGGGGTTAATGTTTTTCTCAGTGATAAATGATGCTTTAAAAAATTTACATTAATGAATAAGTCAAGTTGTTTAAGGAAAATATTAATTTCTAAAATTGTGATAGTGGATATGTTACTTTGTGTTCATTGCAAAATTTGTTTCAAATCTTTAAAAAAAAATTTATTTTTAGTATCTATAATTGATTTATTTTTTATTTATCTTATTGGAGTATAATTGGTTTACAATGTTGTGTTAGTTTCTGCTATGGAAAAAAGTGAATCAGCTATTTCAAGTCTTAAAAAACCAACATATGTAAGTTGTACATTTTCCTTGATACTCTATAGCCGTGTTTTTCTTATACTATTTTTTATTGTAATTCTGAAATTCTGACTAAATCTTAGCTTATTATCTTCTTCAGGGGTGTTTGGAATTATGTCCTAAGTAATACTGATCATATTTTTACAGAGTTTAAGTTTAGTTTTTGCTTATCTGATTTGAGATAAGCTAATTTATAATGTATTATCATAATACTCCTAAAGTCATTTATTTAATTATATATATATATATATTCATGTTGTTGCTGGATGAAAGAGGTTTGGCCTATTTTGAGTATATTGCATGTAAGAACATGTTTTGGCCAGTCTTTTAGAGCATTCTTAGGACAGTGAAATTACTGGAAATAATACATGGCAGACAGGGCTGTGAGAAAAGCAAAAACAAGAATTTTTAAATTGTCCTGACCTATTACATGTGACAGGAGAGAGAATGGTTGTTGTCTGTTTTTAACCCTGGCCTTGCAATGTCCAGATGAGTGGTTTGTGTCTGGATTCTCACAACTTTGAACTTGTGTTTAAAAATTCACACTTCAGATTTTTCATTAAAGTAGCTCTCCCCTTTTTGTATGAAGAGAAGGAAAAGCTTACCTTTTCTTAGAAATCAGTGTTACTTGTTTTAAATTCCTTAAAAGCAACTGTAAGTTTCTCAAATAATTGCAGTGTATTATGCTTAGAGACTTCCCCAGTGGCTCAGCAGTAAAGAATCTGCCTGTACCACAGGAACCACTGCAGGAGATGCAAGTTTGATCCCTGGGTCAGGAAGATCCCCTGGGTAAGGAAATGGCAGTCCACACCAGTATTCTTCCCTGGATAATCCCATGGACAGAGGGCCCTGGTGGGCCACGGGGTCGCAAGAGTTGGACATGACTTAGCAACCGCAACAACAATGCTTAGAGGACTCTGCTCTCCACCAGCACTTTTCACAAACCTTGAATTTTTGCCGTTATGAGTATTTTGAGTATATGTCCCCATTATATCATGTTAGATTGAGCATCTGCACCGGAAATATAGATGAAGTTATCTTGCAGACTTCAGTAAAAATATTAGAGCTTATATATCCATATAGACCTGGCTCCCTTCCAGATAAGCTTTGTGGTGAGAAATAATGCGATAGTATGTCATCTTTAGCTGCCATGAATTTTAAGTAATAATTGCTTTCTGATCCTTTATCCTGTGGCAGAGCTTAGTCATCGTAAGGTAGATTTGATACTTGAAAATTGCCAGAATATATTTGGTAGCATGTCTAAAGAAGAGGGTTATCTTGGTCAAGTAATTTGATGCTGTCATGGAATAAGTTGTTTTATGAAAGTGAATTTTCTACGTAATAAAAACTTGTCCCCTTTAAATGTTTAAATTTAGTTTTATTTCAACCACCTTGTTAGAAATCTTTAATGTTTTCTTTTAAAACATAATATATTTGAACATAATTCAGCTTTTAATGGTTTGGGGTTCATGTTGTAAACATTAGGAAAAAATCCTGTGTATCATAGTGAAACCCTTTGGGAGGACTGAGATGTTAGGTCCCCCCACTCCCATCCCCAACACACACACACACTGAGAAATCCTAACTGCTAAGTTTTTCAGTTTTCAGGTTTTTTTTTTTTTGACTGCTTATAAGTGCTTCATCCTCTCATTCCTTAATGACATACTGTTCATTTTTACATTGCTAGATCTATGTGGCCCCTTAACAGCACCTTCCATTGACACTTTGACTTTTTTTCCCCCTTCTGGATTAGTGCTATAGAGAACTACAGTTTTTAGAAACGCATGAAAAGTCTTAGTGTACTTCTTCAGTCTCAGTGCANATTTTTACATTGCTAGATCTATGTGGCCCCTTAACAGCACCTTCCATTGACACTTTGACTTTTTTTCCCCCTTCTGGATTAGTGCTATAGAGAACTACAGTTTTTAGAAACGCATGAAAAGTCTTAGTGTACTTCTTCAGTCTCAGTGCATTCGTGTCAGTGGTTCTCGTGGCTCTGCATTAGGTCATTTGTAGGGCTTTTCCAGTTATAAATACTCAGGCCCCATCACCAGAGATTCTTATTCAGGGGGTTTCCATTCGTACTAAAAAGAATCCAAGATAATTGTAATTTACATTTAAGTTTGAGAATCTCAAGTCTTGATTTTGAAAGTTTCTGGATAAGATATTGCCACCTGACTTTGCTATTGACTTGTTTTGTGAATTAAGTGAGAATGTTTTCCACCACAGAAGAGTTTTATGAGAATTGTTGAGTTAACATCGATAAACTCATAAGAATCCTTTCAGTAAAGATGTAACAATACTATCTTAACCCGGTATTATATACATCTTTTAGGTCTTTTCAAACTCCTTAATAGTGCTAGAGCAGGGTGCTTTTTGGTTACCTACTTCTTATTCTGAAATATATATCCTTTTCATTCTCTAAGCAGTTAATTTGAGTGCCTAATTTGAGTGCCAGGATCTCTTACAAGGTACTGAAGAAAGGAACTGGGTTCAGTTCTTTTTTAAAAAAAAAAAATTCTAAAGTGAGGAAAATTTAATTGAAAGGTGAGAAATAAAAATACTAGCTATTTGTCAGACTCTCTCCTGCATGCTAACTTGATTGTCGAAGGAGTAGCTTTAAGGTAAATAACTGATTGTAAGACTAGGGATGAAAGTATGAAATAGTACTTAAGAGAAAAACTGGAAACGTGTTAAGTATTTTATTTATTTATCTAATTTCCCTAGGGAATTTTGAATTCTGGGTATATAATTTTTACACAGAGCCAAACTATAAATTTTAAAAAATATTTGGATGTAAACTTGCTTTAAAAAAAAATCATATACATTTTTGCCTGATATTTAGGAAATGTGAGAGAAAAAACCTTTTCTAAAGCTCTGGATCATTTCCCCTGAACACGAGTTACATATACCATGCTTATGATATAGTGAATTTCATGTACTTGCACTGGCAAAAACTAGCCATTTAGAAATGAAATTTGGTAATAAGTAAAACCAAGTACTGAGAAACAGTAAAATCAGGGAGAATGAAAGAAAGTGACAGTGTGAACATGGAGTGTTAGTGATAACTAGGATGGTCAGAGATGTTGAGGGTAGGTATTGCTGTGGGCTACTTTGTTGTTTTGCTGTATGTCTTTGGGGTTGCACTGTTCTTCCATTTCTAGTTGGGTTTGGAGAGTAAAGGGAATTTTAGAAGATCTCATTTTCCAGTTGCAGTAAAATGTGATAGGTGAGAAATTTAGACTATTCCTCCAAATTGTTTTGCATTTTGGTGATTTATAAATCAGTTGATTAAGAATGTATGCTTAAAATCTATAATTATTAGTTTAAAATATACTTTAATAATTCCAGTATAGAATGAGGGAAATCATGTCTGCCTTTTAAGAGAACAAAACTTTCTCACTAAGGGGTGTCAAGCTTTGGCTAATTGGTGGCAGTGACCCTTGAAGAGTCAAAAATCTCTGAATTGAATAGGCAGAGCTGAGTGCTTTGTTGGTTAAAAATTGGTGTGTTATTTAACATAGCAATTGCTATGTATATGGATAGCTGGCAGGGAACAGATTTGTCTCAGAACAAAAAATGTATTTGCTAGTGGACTGTAAGATTAAGAACACAGATTGAGGAATTCATTTGGTTTTGAAAAATTCTGTTTTAAACTTGTGAAATGGTTAAGAAAACAATCAAGTATTTAGAGTATTGTTTAGACTATTACCAGTTTCTTTACTCTTGATAAAGCCCAATTGCTTGATCTTTATAATTACCATATTTCTCCAAAAGTCGCAGTGACAGGGGTCAAGACAAATCATGTCTTGTCTTGCAGACACTTTAGGGTTTAAACTTGGAAATTTCAAATGCTTCAGTTGTAATAGTGTTCATATGCTGAAGGAAAAAGGAAAGCAAAAATATTTTATGGTACTGTTAGGAAGTAAGATGGCTAATCTCTAAGGCAAATACACTTAATTGGTAGATCACATTTTACCAAAAGATCTGGAAAGGGTGTGGACAGGAAAAGAAACCAAGTCTATACCAAGGAAGATAATTTTACCTGTGTTAATGAGCCATTTCTCTTCCACCAAGAAACTTTGTTGTTTACATACCCGTTCTTTACACACCTTTTTCTATGGTGCTGCTTAGTGAATGTGCAGAAACTTTCGAATAGAAGTGGTAAGCTGTGAGCATGTTTGGTATGGGTAGTAGGTTGCCATTATCAATAGGCACTGAGTCTCACTATGTATAATTTGGGTATTGGGGTTATATTGGTGAATATAACAGGCAAAATCTGTCGGTTATATGTGAAAACAGATTACAAGTTGGAAGAGCCAGTGGTGTTCTTTTATGGCAAGATAATTTTCTTCTGTGTCTTTTATACAAAGATGTGTGTTCTCCTGGCCTAAGAAAAGAAAATAATATAAAATTCAATGTAAAATGTCCACCAATTTGATTTTTTTGTCATTGAACTTATAAATATGCTAGATTTTTTTTTTCAGTCTCCTTATTCACAAGTGTTTGCTCTTTCATCCATAATATCCACCTTGAATTAAGGCTTAGAGTCTACAGTGAAAGGCAATATTACCTCCAGTGAGAAAACAATGACCTAGAACTCCTTAACTCTTCATAAAAAGGCTTTGTACAGTCAGGGATTATATCCGTTTCACATTAGGTAACTTGGGCCAGATTTGTTCCTTCCAGAGCCTTTCTGTGTAGTTGCTATGCCACAGAAAGCTATTGAGCTGCCTTTTTTTTTTTGGCACTTGGATCTTATTTGTTATCAACATATGAGAAAAAAATACCTGCTGCTATCTTGTTTTTATTCTGTTTCGTATAAAATGTTTAACATCTTTTTGTTACTGGTTTTATGTTAGGAATATTTTAAGTTATGTTTTAAAAGATTTTGTGTTTTTTTGTTTGTTTGTCTTACACAGTGTTAACTTGAATATTATTTTGTGGCTTGGAAGGGTTGAAAAAATTTTAGACTGACCAGAGATGAAACTTTCCGTTCTCACTGACTCTTCAGGAAGCTGTGACACCCACTTGCATTCTCCTGCCAAACGTTTCCCTCTGTGACTTTGGTGCATAGACTTTGAAGCATTGTTGACCACTTTGGCAGTTTGCCCAGAACCCACATGCCCTGTATAATTAGCATAATAATTACCATTGATTTACGTACAGTATAGTCTGAAATGTGTTCCTGAATTTAAACTAAAAAAATATTTTAAAAAAACTAAAGCCCTTTTTCCTTGCCTAGTCCCTCTGAGTTTTGGGACAGGAGTCATAGCTGTGTATTTACAGGCCGTAGTCAATCTCCACAGACCTCTGTATTTCTTAAAATGTCTGTTAGATTTCTGTATTCTGTGTGTGACACAGTTTCTTGGCTTCTGCTCTCTATGCTCCCACCTCCACTACTGTTCGCTTCTTACTTGCCATATTCCTCCTGATCTTACCTCCTAGTTTTCTTTGTTTCTTATGTTCACATCATGTTTTGTCATCTTTCTTCTCTCCTCAATAATGAAAAAAGGGATCATTTGTGATTTTCACTCTGCCACGTGGCTGGTGAGAGAGGCAGTTTAAATGTTGTATGTTGAGCAAATGGTTGTTAAACTGGAAGACATGAACCCCAAAAGTGAACTTCTCTCTGGCATTGTTTAGACCTTGCCCAAGATACCATCAGCCTCAAGAAGCACAGGCAGATAAGGTTGATGTCTTTGTCACCTGCCTTCCTTCCCCCATAACCCTCTAATTTATTAAGGAATATGCTTAACAATAGTTTGGTAGGCCTAGAATAACCTTAGAGGTCCTTAACAGGACCATTCTGACTCCAAATCATATTATCTAGGATAACTTAAAACAGTTTTCCTTTTTACTTCTTTAAGAAAAAAAGAGAAAGGAAAATGTAATAGGTAAGCATTTATATGGTTCAGAAAAATACTTTAAAGTATGTTTAGTGTAGTCTCTCTCCTACCATATCTCCTGCCAAGTTTCTCAGCCATGACGACCAAAGTTATATACATTTATGTACATCCTTCTCAAATAGCTTTTATGCATATGCAAACAAATATATATTGCTGTATGTATTATCTTATATTCAGACTTAACAAAATTATATACTAGATTCTAAACCCTGCTTTTTTTTTTTTACTTAAGAATAAATCCTGGAGCTCTTTCTATATAAGTATATAAAGAGCTTTCTCATTTTATTTCACAACCATGTAATATTGTTATATTCATTTTTCATGATTTGTTTAACCATTCCTATCTGATTGATATTTATACCAATGTCTAGAACATAAGACTTGTACTGCATATGCAATATTTTAAAATTGAAAATAAAGCTATACTCATCCTAATAGAGAACACTTAGGGACTCTATTAGATATCAGCTTTGGAGAGGAGAGGACACAATGCTGAAATTTTACTTAACCAGCTTCCAAGGTTTTATTAGTAATTTTTACCCACTCTGAGTCACATTGTACTTTCTTCAGATAATGATAAAAATTATTCCAATAACCCTCTCAAGATTATCTAGGAAAAAAATACTTCATAATCTCTGGTGACCACTGTTTGCATTAAAAGGCATTATCTTTTTTATAATTAGTATTACATTTTAAAATTTTCTTTCTTTTGTTTTGCCTTTTTTTTTTTTTAAACCAGATCCTTACAATAAATGAGGATGGATCACTTGGTTTGAAAACCCCTAAATCTCACGTTTGTGAGCACTGCAATGCTGCCTTTAGAACGAACTATCACTTACAGAGACATGTCTTCATTCATACAGGTATTTCTTGAATTAAAGTGGGCTTATAGCCATTAAAATTATTATTGTTGCTATTTTCATCTTCTTGTAAATGTCATTCATTCCTAAGACTGTAGTTAACCTGGCATTTCAAATCAGAGATTTCATAGGCCAGGATGTCACAAGGAAACCAAGAAAAACTTTAAATGAGAAAACAATTAGCATGGATGTGCAAAATTAATTAGCTTAGTTGAACACTTTATTTGGCTTAATGTATTCTTTTTAACCAGAGAAATAGTTAAAGAATGAACTATTAAAAGCCGGTCAACATTTATTATTCTGTATAAGATGTCCAGTTGGAAATTGAAATATGAATTTGGAATCAAATATAAAAAGTTAGACCATAAAGTTGTGGATATCAGAGCAAAAGACTGATCACAGATCTTTGGGGAAATATTACTAGATGTATATGTTGAGTTAAAGGGTGGAGATGGAGACAGAGTAATAAATAATAAGGTAGATTTGATGAACTGGTGAAATACACCCAGAAACCAAAAGAGGAGAGTATTCCAAGGAGGGTATGATCAATAACTGCACAACCTTCTGAGAGGAGAGCAAGAGAGAGAACCGAGAACAGGTCATTAGAATAAATAGCAAGGAGATCGTTAGTATCTTAAAGCAGAGTGTAAGGGTTAAAGGAGAAATGGGTAGTGAAGAATTTGAGACATAGGTTGGACTATGAAAGGAAAGGCTCCAACAGAGAAGGAATGTTTGAGGAGACAGGATTTTTTTTTTTTTAAGGTGGATGTTTAGAAACTTTTGAAGGTTCTAGAGAAAAAAGTGAAAAGGCATAAAGTGGTGGTTAGCTAGGGAGAAAAAGGTAGGTGGATCTTCCTCCACAGAGAAAGCAAAGCTGTTTAAGATACTTGGTAACCTGTGGAGGCCTTTCTAGCCTCATGAGTTTTAAATTCTATTGTAAATTGTTTAATTTATTTACTTTTTTTTTTCCTTGAAGGATATGAATCATATTCAGTCTCATTTTTGTGTGGTTGTGAGAATGTGAATTTTTAAAGTTTGGTTGGGGGGGTTGAGAGGAAATAATATTCTGTTAATAGTATAAAACCTTTGCGTAATTTGCAATTTTTCAGATTTTGGGCTTCTAAGATTTCTCTTTCCTCAGAAATAGTTAACTCTAAACTGTGTTTTATTCAGTAACTAATTTGTGGATGTGAAATTATTTCAAGGTGAAAAACCATTTCAATGTAGTCAATGTGACATGCGTTTCATACAGAAGTACCTGCTTCAGAGACACGAGAAGATTCACACTGGTGAGTGTTGCCACCCTTACTAGGCTTGTTAAAGTTACCTTTTCAAACGCAGGGAAGAATTTTTAATAAGTAGCAACAACTTGTTGCCTCTTTGGTAATTTTGTTTGAGTATTTATCACAGCTCATCTTTTTTTCTTTCTTCAGTAAATCAGTGTTAACTGTTAAGACTTGGCTTACTGTTTTAGCCTAACAAATTACTTTGAAGTAAAGTTTCATAATAACAGATATGTTTAAAGTGACAAAGGGAAGGAAGGAAGGAAGGAAGTTTTTGTGAAATAGTTGTTTCCTTAGATGCTTAACAGGTTTAGAACTAGGTAAAATTATCATTTTCGATAATTAGGGGGGAGGAAGCAAAATACCTGAATCTTAACTAGCAATAACACTCCTCCCACCCCTATTTCATGTATATAGCTTACTTTATCAAGAGAGTTATAATCTTACAAATTGGAAACTTCCAATTTTTCATTCAAGTTGTTAAGGATTTAGAAACAAATATTTTGGAAGATTACTATAAAAGAACCCATACTTTTAAAAGTTGAGCCTCATTTTAGAGCAAATGTTTATTTGCGTTTATTCTTTTTTTTTTTAACAAATGTAAAGTCAAATTTTATATGTGACCTTAATTTAGTATATTGTCAGCTTTTGACATCTGTAAGCAGGATGAAAAGTGTTTCTGTATAATTTATTTCCAGCATTTTGCCTTTTTGTGATGGAGTGAAAGAGTTGGTAAATTTATATAACTTTTTTCCTTACATTTAAGTACAATTGAAAAATGGTAGAGATAATATTTAAATATTGAAAATACTAAAGTTCCTCATATACCTCTGTATGAAGTAGTCAAGCAGCTACCTGCCTGGTGTTGTTATTTAGACGTGTTCTCATGGTACCTGGAGTCCCTGTGAAAGGGGATCCTTGGACAGTTTATCATACAGAAGCAGCAAGCTTTTCTGCCCAGTAACTTTCCTTAACTTTGTCTGCCCTGAACAAACATGAATGTGGCTGGTTCCCTGTACAGCACATTTTTATGCTTTTGATGTTCTACTTTTCAAAGATCATTATGCCCACCACTCATTTCAGTTTCTTAAGTAAACATTATTCACCATTTCCAGATGGAAGGAAGTATACAAGGCACTTGGGAGGAAGAACAGCTTTATTGATTTTGTGTGTGTGTGACTTATATGGCTAAATTAAAATTTTATACAATAATAAAACCCAATCAGATAGTAATAAATGAAAACAAGTGTTTTTAATGCCTATTAGATTTTATTGATTTAATGATTCATTCAACAAACATTTATTGAGCTGGCAGTGTTTTTCAGATACTAGAAATAAGAGGATAATAAAAGGTAGCTTCCATGGAGTTTGCATTCTTTTTTAAATTTCCACTAGAGTATAGTTGATTTACCATTTTGTGTTAGTTTCAAAGTGTACAGTTATTCACTCAAAGTGAATCAGCTATGCATATACATACATCCACTTTTTTTAAAGATTCTTTTCCCATTATAGGCTATTACCAAGTATTGAGTAGAGCTCCCTGTGCTATACAGTAGATTGTTGTTAGCTATGTATTTTATATATAGTGGTATGTTTATGTCATTCCCAGTCTCCCCGTTTATCCTTGCCCTCCCTTATTGCCTGTTAACCATAAGATTGTTTTCTACATCTGTGACTCCTGTTTTGTAAATAAGTTCATTATGATATTTTCTTTTTATCTGGTTTCACTCAGTATGATAACCTCTGGGTCTATTCATGTTGCTGCAGATAACATTATTTTGTTCTTTTTTATGGCTGAGTAATATCCCATTATCTGTATGTGCCACATCTTTATCCATTCTTCTGCTGGTGGGCATTTATTATTGCTTCCATATTCCAACTGTCGTAAATAGTGCTGCAGTGAACATTGGCTTGCATGTATCTTTTTGAATTGTGGTTTTTCTCTAGTTTTGGTTTATAAAAACTAAAATAAAAAATTATGGTTTTTCTCTAGGACTGGGATTGTTGGGTCATACGGTAGTTCTGTTTTTAAAGGAACCTCCATGCTGTTGTCCATAGTGGCTATACCCATTTACATTCCCACCAGCAGTGTAGGAGAGTTCTCTTTTCTTCACACCTTCTCCAACATATATTGTGTGTAGATTTTTTTATGATGGCCATTTTGACGAGTGTGAGGCAGTACCTCATTGTAATTTTGATTTGCGTTTCTCTGATAGCGATGTTGGAGTTTACATTCTAATGTGAGAGATACAAATGTAAAGCCCACTGTAGTAAGTGTTGTAGAGTTTGTGCAAAATACTTTTGTACCCTGAAGAAGAGCCAGATATGCTGCTTTTGAAGACTACATAGTGAAGGCAATAAAGAAAAACTGGGAGGCTCAGTTGAGAGGATGTGTTTGAGTCTGAAAAAAAGATTTTGAAAACATTACCTACCCATTGCACCCTATTATTTTCTCTTCTGTTCTAGTAGCCAGTTCTTTTTTACAGTGCTGGTTACAATTTAGTGATACCAGTTTGGAAAAATAATTGTGCTGGGCCACGGGCTATCTTGAATTTCAACAGGTTATGTCAGATAGTTCATGTTTATTGAGAATTTACTAAGACTAGACATTGTGCTAAATGTTTGTTAAATGTCTCATTTAGTCTTTATACTAATCTTGAAAGGGAGATGCTATTATTACCATTCCCGTTTTTTTAGATGAAGAAGCAGTAGAATGCACACAGAAGTTAAGAAGCTTTCCTAAATTTATATAATCTAGTATATGGTGGAGCCAAGATTCCAGCTCAGGTTTCTGCAACTCCAGAGCACACATGTGATATCAGTAACTGTGAAGAATGACCAGAAGCAGAATGATGTTGTTTGGCCTTTGGGAATTTTTCTTGCTCTACCACTAAGCCAGTTAAGGCTTAGCCTTCCTGTGGGTTTAGTAACACCTAAAAGGGGTGGAAGCAAAGGCTGGAGTTCTCAAGGTACAAAAAAGAAGTCGCTCAGTCATGTCCAACTCTTTGTGACCCTGTAGACTGTAGCCTACCAGGCTCCCTCTGTCCATGGAATTTTCCAGACAAGAGTACTGGAGTGAGTTGCCATTTCCTTCTCCAGGGGATCTTCCCAACCCAGGGATCGAATCCTGGTCTCTCACATTGCAGGCAGACACTTTACCATCTGAGCCTCCTGGGAAGCATTCCAAGGTACAGAGACGACAGGGAATTGAGTGGAACCAGTCAAACCAGTCACTATGGTTCTTTAACAGAGAAGTTTCTTTTGAAGAGAAATGCAATTTTGCTCATTATCACCACCTCCCACCCCCCAAGTGGAACTGATATAAAGGAAATAAATTTTCCTTTATTTCATTGTTCTTGATTCTTTTTGTGTACACCATTTCTGAAGATAGTAAGATAGTTTTGTCCTGTTACCAGGTTACTTATAAGCTGTACTGAGCTGGAAATATGTGTATAAAACAACATAGATATTCTCCATCATTTATTATTTTGTTCTTAGAGTTCTTTACTTCATCTTTTAAAGGACTTTTACTTTTGGAGGGCATTGTGCCTAAAGTTTGCCAGTGTCAAGACTTTCTCTGTAGGTCTTTATTTAGAAGAGTGCATTGAAGTAATTAGCAGAAAAAAGCTTTTGCATATATTGCTTATCCATTTTTAAATTGTCAAGAAAGTAATGTCGCCTATCTGCTGAACCTTAAATGTTGTGTGGTGAGAAGAACTACCAGTTCTTACAGGCTTTGTTTTCCTTATAGCCTCCCTCATCCTTTTGGATCTCTTTATAACTGTCACCTCCAGTCTCCCAGCCTCTGAGCCTATGTCTGTTCCATTTGCAAGATGGTTAAAAATCATTACCTGCTTGGCTGCTCTTGTTACCAATTAAGAAATCTGTGGCTTTTAAAACCCAGAAACCTAGCTTGATTTGGTTTTCAAACTGAAAAAATTTAAACTCAGCCTGGACAGGTAATTATTACTTGATTGTTTGCTAAATTTGAACTGGCCTATGAAATACTAGGGTAAAATACCAACGCTGATCCCTGAACATTTGATTAAAGCTCTGTTCTTTTACCCTTAGGCACTGAAACTGTCAAAAGTCAGGTATCCTAGGGACTGCTAATTTTGGCAGTTACGGGAGATTTATGTCTTTTGGGAGTGTATTATAGATTTTGTGGATATGGGAGATAAGGTGAGGATTTGAAGCCAAGGTTGAAGATAATAATCCTACTGATTGTTTTGGCTAGGGTCAGAATTGCTGGTAAGGTATACACCAAAGGTAGATGTTCACCACTGGGGGATTTACCTTGTGATCAGGGGCCTGTATCTAAGGTGTTTTTTCCTTTGCATTTTCTAGTGCATGTGTTCTTTCTCTCATCATTTTGTCACCATTTAGTCTAAGGAAATTCCATCTTACTGCCATGAGTAGGGCTGGGGGTTTAAAGAGTAAAGAACTTGAATTTTATATTAATTTTCTGAATTCCTTCAAGTAATAAGCCACAGAATACTGACTCTAATATTCTGACTATTATAGCAAATTATGGCTACTTTCAATAGTTGTAGCAATTTTCATAATGTTTTTTATTTTATTAGTAAAAATGTTATAAAATAATTTCTATATTTGGGTAAGTTTTTATGAAGTGATTTTCTTCCCAAAATAAAAGGGATTTTGAAAATAAACCAAATCATTTAGAATTATACATATTTATTAGGTTTCTTTTCTCACAAAATTCTTTTTTAAGGCTTTAGATCTTGAATGTATGCAGTTCTGTAGATACAAATGTATCAAGAAGCACTGGAAAATCAGTCTTCTAAGTTGGCATTCTTAATATCTGAAAACATGCATTGATCTTCTTTTCCTCTTGACTATGACTTTTATTCACAACCATGTTAAATAGCTGAATGGCAATATTATTATTATTATTATTATTATTTTTAAAACCAGTTGGGCTGGTGAGGTGGAGTCAGAGAGCATGTTGATTCACCCTTGACTAAGTTCATTCAACACTTTGTATTTCCTTCAGTATGGTTCAATTATTGACAAAAATTAATTTACCTCTCATTATTTTGAAGTCTTAACTTACTATTTATTAGCATAATAGAGAAGTTTATTAAAAGAAAATGTTGCAGACCTAGTTAAACTCATTATTTGTGGCAAAGAAGGAACTGAATATTGTTTGGGATACTGAAAAGGTTGCATACAGTATGAGCTCCTGGCATTGTGACTGCTGAAGCCAGACAGCACTGGTGCAGACAGAGCTTGCCAAGAAAGATTAAGCAGGGAAGTACAGATTGCTGTTACTGACATTCTCTGGTCTAACAACGTTTTCAGAAGCCAGATTTTTTTTTCTTTGCAAAACTGTTAATAATTCATATTAAACAATATGATAATGTAAAACATAAACGTTTTAAGACTATTTATTTAACAAATTGTCTCAGAATATAAAAAAATGATACACATTCACATATGCATGTATGTATAAAAACTATACTATAGGTTTTTAAAACTGTTTTGTTTGGGGGGATAAGAGAAGTCATCCAGAAAGTTAACTCCATTTAAACATACCTTAGAACTGAAATATAAAGAATCAGAGGATTTATAATGAAAGTTGCATTGTTTTCAGTTAATTATATGCATTTTGTGTGTGTGTGTTCTTCCCCCTCAAATCCATGTTAGTTTATAGTGTCTGTAGTTAAAAATGTTTACCATTTGTTTTGACAGGTTTCTAGTCTAACAAACTGGGAATCTCTTGAAGTAGTCTCATTCTTATTTATGTGTAATAAATCACATGGGTGAACATATGAATCACATGACTCACAATTTAACATATGGTACAAATAGTACCCACCTGCCAATGCAGGAGATGTAAGAGAAGCAGGTTTGATCCCTGGGTCGGGAAGATCCCCTGGAGGAGGGCATGGCACCCCACTCTAGTATTCTTGCCTGGAAGAGATCATGGACAGAGGAGCCTGGGGTTGCACAGAGTCAGACATGACTGAAGCAGACATGCATGCAAATAGTAGAGACAACATGTCCTTTAGGAGTTTGGTTAACATAGACCAATGAGGATTTAGATTGGTGGCCCTGTGAGTTAGATTTAGTTCACGTGTGACATGTGGGTCAAGTGTCATCACAGAAACTCTGAAGCAGAAGCTAGGACTGGCGGGGAAAACCTGGGATGTACTGAAGTTGGGAATCTTTGGGGAAGGATATATAGACAGATACACAGATAATTTGGAAACACAAAATAGCGTTAGAAATCACGCAGACAAGAAGCTGCTAGGATCATTGCAGATGCTGGATAACAGGGAAGTAGTGTGTCAGATTTACTAGTTTAAAAGAACCAGGAGAAGGAGGCACTTTAAGATAGTTAAAATGCTAGAAATTCCTAAAAGTCACCATTATCATAAACCTAATAATACTGTCAGATTTATTGAATACCTATTTTCTGCCAAACACTGTATTAAACACAGTACATAAAATTATCTCGCTTTATCATCAGAGCAGTTCTGTGAAGAGGGTACTATTCCTTTTTTAAAAAAACAGATAAGGAAATAAAGGTTAAGATGATTAAGAAATCTACCCCAGCGTATACTGAGTTCAGTTAGTGACATAGTTCAGTCTTAAGAGTTCTTGCTCTTAACTGCTATGCTATTGAAACAGTAAATCAAGTACCAGGAAGATTTTTAGTTCACAAAAACTTTGGTTTCAAACATGGAGGTTTTTATTTTGTTCGGGAAGGAGAAGAGCCATTCCTGGGCCTGGCCTTATGGCTTGCAGCAAGGCAGTTGGGTATGTCTGAATGAGAAAAGTCTATGGATGTGGG
Organism: Neotragus pygmaeus; assembly: GCA_006410875.1. Taxonomy (NCBI): domain Eukaryota; kingdom Metazoa; phylum Chordata; class Mammalia; order Artiodactyla; family Bovidae; genus Neotragus; species Neotragus pygmaeus. The sequence continues at coordinate 1,460,614 of SJYV01005163.1, read as the reverse complement.
AGTAAGAACAAAGGCAAGATGAATAACATGTAAAGGGCCATTCTGAGTAGAGCAGAGAGGGGTAGACCAGAAAGCGTGATTTTAGAATTATGTTGTTAAGCTTGGATGCCAAGCAAAGGGGTGTCAAATTTATCTTGTAAGCATTATAAAAAAGCAGTGCATTTAACTGCCATGTTGGAGGAACGTTATTGTTTTATGAAGAACACTAGAAATTTGACAAGTGTGTTACTTTTTTGTTAACCATGTATAACTAATATGAGAAATTATAGCTTAGATAATGATGTACATTTATTAATCAGGTTTACTTTTAGTATTAAAAATCATTTTAAACATATAAAACAACATTGTTAAGCTTCATGAAATATGACTTCAATTTTCACCAAGTTTATGAGAAGTAGGCAAAATTTGGAGACCACTGAATGTTACTACAAAACAAAGAAAATTAATTTTCCTGGGCTTTCAGTTCAGTTCAGTTTAGTTGTTCAGTTGTGTACGACTATTTGCGGCCCCATGAATTGCAGCACGCCAGGCCTCCCTGTCCATCACCAACTCCCAGAGTTCACTCAGACTCATGTCCATCGAGTCCGTGATGCCATCCAGCCATCTCAGCCTCGGTCGTCCCCTTCTCCTCCTGCCCCCAGTCCCTCCTAGCATCAGAGTCTTTTCCAATGAGTCAACTCTCCGCATGAGGTGGCTAAAGTATTGTAGTTTCAGCTTTAGCATCATTCCTTCCAAAGAAATCCCAGGGCTATTCTTCAGAATGGACTGGTTGGATCTCCTTGCAGTCCAAGGGACTCTCAAAAGTCTTCTCCAACACCACATTTCAAAATAGGGCCTCTTTTTCTTTGAGCAGTTTAGGATGAGCTGATTTTTCAAAAAAGGGCTGAAAAGGGACTCCCAAAATTTAGCTTCACACATAGAACTTTCTAGTTTCTTAAATGTTACTTTTGACAGCAGTTTTTCACTTTTGATATCTTGCTTTTTCTTTTTTAACCATTTTCAATATGGTTAGTCTGGAACAAGATAAGTTTCTCTACTTTTTCTCTTGTTGATTTACCTTTCCTTAATATGACTTTTTCTCTGCCTCCTCCCTGTTCTTCAAATTTTTTTGCATTCTGCAGAAGATGAAGCTTTAAGACAGTTGAGTCTGGATCTGATGTTTTACAAATCCTTTTACATCATAATTTTTTGGAAGAATACTTAATAATTACTTCCTTTAAGTCAAACACCTGAAGAGCTTCAGGATTCTCCAGTTTTGAAGCTGCCTTTTGGACAACGGCTTACTCTTCCAGAACCCGGTTGGATAGATGTTAGATGATTAAATTCATGACTTTGATGTCTTGAATTTATTAAGATTCAGATGTCTGGATGGGCTGACCACACATTTTAAAAATTTGTTGATAAAGTTTTTAGTTTCACTGACTGAATGACACTTAGGCTTAGAATTCATAGGTTTTAGTATTATATTTTTTATTTGGCCCTTTTGGTGAAAGAGTGACTGACTGACAAAATGTAGTATTTGATATGGACTCAGTCATTGCAAAGAAATTGGGTTTAAAATATTTAGGGCAATCTAAATTTGCTTATCAAGGCCATTCATTTTTAATTTTTCTGGATACTTTTAAGATCTTTAGTTGTTGATCTGAAGAGTCTCTATTTTTTAAAAAATGCCTAAAGTGTCCTCATTTTCAGCCCCCATCTGAACTTTATGAAAGTGTCTTGATAGTTTTTGAAAGCAGCCACAATACTAATAATAGCTACTGCATATTTTGTAATTTGTTTTGCTCTTCTATAGATCTTTTAGGGAGATGATGCTGTTATGAAAAATGGAGTCATAGGACTGATATCCTAATGTAGTACTGGATGGTTACTTACTGATACATCCAGCTTCTCCCAGGGCTGCCTTTATGCTGTTTGCATTATTAGTTGTTGATAGAAGTACTTCTTACTCTTTATTTCTTGCTTGGCTACGTTAAAAAGCTGATAGACAAATTAAGCTTATTGACCACCCCCCCACCTGTCTTGATATATTTTCATCCCTCTGTAAATTCTTTTACAAGGCCTAATTGATTCTTCTTTACTTACATTTCATTAACTATTTTGACTTTTACTTTCTAAAGATATTTAAAGAATTAATGCTTTCAGTGTGTTTTTTAAATTATTCCAGAAAATGTATTCATTCAGCTCTTAATTACCTTAGGGAATCGATCAGATTGTACATTATTTATTTAAAAATTAAAAAGACAAATGCAGCTGTGAAAAAATTACTGTCAACACAAAAAGAGCAGTATGTTTATTGCTCTTGTTTGAATGACATGGTGTTCTATATAGGCTTGTTGTGCTTATAGAACTGAGATACTCTCTTCATCCTTAAAAATCAGTTGGATATATTCTTGCCTACTTCATCTAGCTTTTAGTTCTTTATAGTTGGATAGAGAGGAGAGGGACACGGAGTCTGATCAGCTGAAAGTAGAGGGTCTTAAGGTCTAACTTTATTCCTATAGAAAATATCCCTGTTCTTAAGGTATTTTATTTTTTATATGAGAATTGGGGAAAAAGGACAATAGACTCATGGAACCTGGAACTGAAAGATACTTTAAAATGTTAGGGTTCAGTGACAAATGCAAGAGTTTTCCTTATGTCGAAGCCATGGACATAAATATTAGGGACTGGTCAGGAAACACTTGAGGGGCTGCCGTTAAAGGGATGAGAAGCTAAGAAAGGGTGGAGAAGAGAATGATTGTTGTGGGGAGTGGTGGCGACCACCTACCAACAGTATTGCTTGATGCTCTGCTTAATCACTGAGAGTTCTAGATTATTATTTAGTGAGAGAATTTGCTCAATGGCTCAGTAATGTTACCTAGGCTTTTTTTGATATTAAAAAAAAAAAGATTGTCTCTAAGAGACAATAGCAAAAACTCTTAGCAGAATATCTTTTGGGGTCATTTCTCCCCTTGTATTTCATGTGGTATTTTCTGTCTCTAAGCTATTGCATTTGTATTGTTTTATGTTTTGGATGACAGTTCTTGAGCTGTAAATAAGTCCCTGAATATTTTGTATAAAGTTTGCATTAAATCATTAACTGGGATGAGTTGAGAATTGAAACTACTGCTCTCTAATAGTCCTGATTTATTTGCTTAGCAGTGTTTTGTTCTTGTTATTCAGTTGCTCAGTCGTCTCCAACTCTTTGTGATCCCTAGGACTGCAGCACACCAGGCTTCCCTGTCCTTCACCATCTCCTGAAGCTTGTTCAGACTCTTGTCCATCGAGTTGGTGATGCCATCCTACCATCTCATCCTCTGTTGTCCCCTTCTGCTCCCGCCTTCAGTCTTGCCCAGCATAAGGGTCTTTTCCAATAAATCAGTTCTTCACATCAGGTGACCAAAGTATTGGAGCTTTAGCATCAGTCCTTCCAATGAATAGTCAGGACTGATTTCCTTTAGGATCGACTGGTTGGATCTCCTTGCAGTCCAAGGGACTCTGAAGAGTCTTTTGTAACACCACAGTTCAAAAGCATCAATTCATTGGCACTCTGCCTTCTTTATGGTTAACTCTCACATCCATACATGACTATTGGAAACACGAAAGTTTTGACTATACAGACCTTTGTTGACAAAGTAATGTCTCTGTTTTTTAATGTCCTGTCTGGTTTGTCATAGCTATTCTTCCAAGGAGCAAGCATCTTTTAATTTCATGGCTGCAGTNATCCATACATGACTATTGGAAACACGAAAGTTTTGACTATACAGACCTTTGTTGACAAAGTAATGTCTCTGTTTTTTAATGTCCTGTCTGGTTTGTCATAGCTATTCTTCCAAGGAGCAAGCATCTTTTAATTTCATGGCTGCAGTCGCCATCTGCAGTGATTTTGGAGCCCAAGAAAATAGTCTGTCAGTTTCCCTTGTTTCCCCAACTGTTTGCCATGAAGTGATGGGACCTGATGCTATAATCTTTGTTTTTTGAATGTGAAGTTTTAAGCCAACTTTTCACTCTCCTCTTTCACTTTCATCAAGAGGCTCTTTGGTTCCTCTTTGCTTTCTGCCATAAGGGTGGTGTCATCTGTTATTGATATTTCTCCTGGCAGTCTTGATTCCAGGTTGTGCTTCATCCAACCCAGCATTTCTCATGATGTATTCTGCAATTAAATAAGCTAGGTGACAATATGCAGCCTCGATGTACTCCTTTCCCAGTTTGGAACCAGTCTGTTGTTCCATATCCGGTTCTAGCTGTTGCTTCTTGACTTCCGTACAGGTTTCTCAGGAGGCAGATAAAGTGGTCTGGTATTCTCATCTCTTTAAGAATTTTCCACAGTTTATTGTGATCCACAGTCAAAGCCTTTAGTGTAGTCAATAAAGCAGAAGTAGATGTTTTTCTGAAATTCTTTTGCTCTATGTATGATCCAGCTGATTTCTAAATCCAGCTTGAACATCTGGAAGTTCATGTACTGTTGAAGCCTAGCTTGGAGAATTTTGAGCATTACTAGCGTGTGAGATGAGTGCAATTGTGCGGTATTTTGAGCGTTCTTTGGCATTGCCTTCCTTTGGGATTGGAATGAAAACTGACCTTTTCCAGTTCTGTGGGCACTGCTGAGTTTTCCAGATTTGCTGGCATGCTGAGTGCAGCAGTTTCACAGCATCATCTTTTAGGATTTGAAATAGCTCATCTGGAATTCCATCACCTCCNAAACTGACCTTTTCCAGTTCTGTGGGCACTGCTGAGTTTTCCAGATTTGCTGGCATGCTGAGTGCAGCAGTTTCACAGCATCATCTTTTAGGATTTGAAATAGCTCATCTGGAATTCCATCACCTCCACTAGTTTTGTTCATAATGATGCTTCCTAAAGCCCACTTGACTTTGCACTCCAGGATATCTGGCTCTAGGTGAGTGATCATACCATTGTGGTTATCTGGCTCATGAAGATCTTTTTTGTATAGTTTTTCTATATATTCTTGCCACCTCTTCTTAATATCTTCTTCTTCTGTTGGGTCCATACTGTTTCTGTACTTTATTGAACCCATCTTTACATGAAATATTCCCTTGGTATCTATAATATCCTTGAAGAGATCTCTGGTCTTTCCCATTCTGTTGTTTTCTTGCATTTCTTTGCATTGATCACTGAGGAAGGCTTTCTTACCTCTCCTTGCTATTCTTTGAAACTCTGGATTCAGATGGGTATGTCTTTTGTTTTCTCCTTTGCCTTTTGTTTCTCTTCTTTTCTCAACTGTTTGTAAGGCCTCGTCAGACGACCATTTTGCCTTTTTGCATTTCTTTTTCTTGGGGATGGTTTCGATCACTACCTCCTGTATAGTGTTACGAACCTCATCCATAGTTCTTCAGGCACTCTATATATTAGATCTAATCCCTTGAATCTATATGTCACTTCCACTGTATAATCATAAGGGATTTGATTTAGGTCATACNGGGGATGGTTTCGATCACTACCTCCTGTATAGTGTTACGAACCTCATCCATAGTTCTTCAGGCACTCTATATATTAGATCTAATCCCTTGAATCTATATGTCACTTCCACTGTATAATCATAAGGGATTTGATTTAGGTCATACCTGAATGGTCTAGTGGTGGTATTCTCTGCTTTCTTCAAGTCTGAATTTTGCAATAAGGAGTTCATGATCTGATCCACAGTCAGCTCCAGTCTTATTTTTGCTGCCTGTTTAGAACTTCTCTGTCTTCAGCTGCAAAGAATATAATCAATCTGATTTCAGTATTGACCACGTGGTGATGTCCATGTGTAGAGTTGTCTCTTGTGTTGTTGGAAGAGGATGTTTGCTGTGAGCAGTAAGTTCTCTTGGCAAAACTCTGTTAGCCTTTGCCCTGCTTTATTTCGTACTCCCCAAACCAAACTTGCCTGTTATTCCAGCTATCTCTTGCAGTGCTTGGGTTTTAGATGAATTAATTAGCTATTAAAATTTTTTCCACTGCAGAAAAGTAACTTCTGAAACAAATTCCAATCTTTCTTTTTTTTCTTAAAAGAAAGAATTGCTTTTGTAAGGAGATATGTTAGTGATCGCATTATGTTACTCTAGCAGATGATGAGAGTCTGAACTAATGAACAAAACATTAATACATCAGGATGTTAGAAGTCTAATGAAATAACTTAGAAAGACATTTTAAAGGAAGAATAAATATAGGTGAAGTTTAATAACAATTTAAATGGAAGGAACTAAAGGAGCAAGACTTTTTAAGCTTTTATTGTGGAAGCTTGGTTTTCAAATGAAATCTTGTGTGAAGTGGCGTCAGTAGTCAAGGCAGATAATTTCAGGTGGTTTCCTTGACTCTTAATAAGTTGACAGATGTTTCCAGTACTACTTAGTTGTTATTTATTCACGGAGACAATGCCAGATTTCAAACGACTAAAGAAGTAGCCTCTCTGGAACAACATAGTCAAGAATATTTTGTAAATGGAATTATGTACATTTGGCTGAATTGCATGGTATGTAAATTAAATTTCAAAGCTTTTTTAAAAAAAGTACCTGAGAAAACGTATTTCAATATAAGTGCAGTGTGAACTGCACCAAGATGTGTTGTTAGAACTAGTGGTGGGAGAAATATGTGTGGAGCAGAAAGAAGTTTAGTTGGCCTAATTTACAAAACTTGAGAAAATGTATAGCATTTAAAGCTTATGGCTATTCATTGTATTATATGCTCAGACTTCTGTGGAAAATATTTGAATATATTATGTGTCATTGAACTGGTAGATCAACAGCAAACTTCATTTGCTCTGGTGGAAGTTTTGTCTTAAATAGAAACTGAATATCCTGACTCCTCTACTGTACAATTATTTAATATCTTAAAATTGGTAAAGTTTTATTGAAAGTGTTTGCATGTAGGGCCAAGGTTAGATTTTTTTTGTGGGGGCAGGGTGAGAACAACCACTGTCTACCACTATTATCTGAGTATTGAAGAATGACTTTGAAAAGTTAGCTTTTGCTGAAGATGTGAAAATTCAACCTACAAGGAGAAAACAGTACTTACAGTGAAGCTTCTACTGTGGTAAAGTCATTTTGACAGCTGTTAATGTTGACTCACAAAATGCTGCTTTATATACTTACAGTGTTGTTACAAATTACAGGAAGGGCAGTCTCCTTTCCCACACAGGTATGGGGCAGATTTTTCCAAGTTCAAGCTACACTCTGATCAGTTTTTGGACCTTTTTACAAATGCAAAGGAAATTTCCATATTTCAAAACTAAATTGTAACTCTAATCTTCATTTGGAAATTATCTATGATGTGATCGTATGCTGAAAAGACAAATAATTAAGAAAAGAATCTAATAGAATTCTGTATATCTCTTCCAAGTGTTGAATAATTCTTGAAGTTATGTTTTCATGGATATCAATGCCTATTTTTGTGACAAAACAATTTCAAAGAATTCTTGTTACGTTTCATTGCAAATTAGCATTAGCAAATAAACACTTGTAATTGACTTTGATGACAGGGAGTACTAACTTTGAATCCCAATTCAGCAAAATGCAACCCTCTCATATAAAAAAGGTTTCCAGTCTTCTCATTAGTACATCTGCATGATGAAAAATTACTTTCTGTCATCATCATCATTCTGTTTTGAATTTCAGCAGAAAGATATGTGGACTTCTTTTGCCCTCTTGTTATATGAGTATGTATACACCGTCCTTGATTTTACCTTTCTGCTCACAAGCTTGGTACATTCACCATCTGCCCTGTTAGAGCGAGTTTCCTGGTCTCTGTCAAAGTTGACGCCTTGACTGTCCTGCTCGCCCTTAGGCTTCCGCTTTGTTGGCCATCTTGTCATTCATTCTTCATTACTGTTAGTTAGTCATGTTTTAGACCGTTGAGTACTAAACCTCAGTCTCCTCATGGTTTCAGTTTCTCATTTTCGAAGCATTACTTCCTGCTAACGCCTTCTAGTACTTCAGTTTCAACAATTTTTTTGTCTCCACTAGCTCCTACAGTGGGGATTCTGTGGTGGCTCAGACAGTAAACAATCTGCCTTCATACAGGAGACCCAGGTTCAATCCCTGTCGGGCGTGGCTGAGCAATTAATACACAGCTTCTACAGTCCAGTCATTCTACCTCCTTTTTACTATCCCTTGTTTCCCTCATATCTTCATTATTTTTTTACACAGCGTAAATCCTGCCATCATTTTTTAAAATCACTCTTGCTTATCCTCTTACTTCCTGTGCTCTCTCGTACATAGTATTCGCTTTGCTGAATTACAGCTTTGGTGGGAAATTTATTATTTTTCAAGTCACTATATTTATAGAGTTCAATAGGTCTTTTACTTCCAACAGGGTATAATTGAGATATAATTGACATGTAATACTGTATAAGTTTAAGATGTAGACTGATTTGACACACGTACATCATGAAATGACAACAGTGTTCAGTGAGCATCTATCATCTCATATAGATACAAAATAAAAGGAAAAGTTTTTCCTTGTGATGAGAACTTTTTAGCATTTACTCTCCTAGCAACTTTCTTGTATAACATATAGCAGTGTTAATTATATTAATCATGTTGTACCCCTATATCCCTAATATTTATAACTGAAAAGTTGTAACTTTTTACCACTTTCATTGGCATACAAAGATACTACATTACCATTGACTACACACATACATTTCATCCCTGTTACTCATTTATTTTGTAACTGGAAGTTTGTACCTGTTAATTTTCCTCACCTTTTAAGTTCACTCTCCACCCCTGCCACCCTCTGGCAGCCACCTGTTTTTTCTTTCTATCTGTGACTCTTTCTGTTGACTATGTTCATTTCTTCTGTTTCTTAGATTCCACATATAAGTGAAATCAGATAGTATTTGTCTTTCTCTGACATACTTCACTCTGGCAGGGTTTTTTTATTCTTTAATGGCTAAGTAATACTCCAGTGTATCTATCTAGGAATCTTCTTTTAACAGTAACCTATGGATGGGCACTTGGATTACTTCACTGTCTTGGCTATTATGATTAATGCTGCAGTGAACGTAGGGTTGCGAATATCCTTTAAAAATATTAGTGTTTTCCTTTCCTTTGGAAAGAGCCAGTAGAAGAATTTCTGGGTCATATTGTAGTTCTAATTTTAATTTTTTGAGGAACCTTCATACTCCTTCTTGTAGTTCCGTTCGGTTCAGTCACTCAGTCATGTCCGACTCTTTGCGACCCCATGAATTGCAGTACACCAGGCCTCCCTGTCCATCACCAACTCCCGGAGTTCACGCACTCACATCCATCGAGTCGGTGATGCCATCCAGCCATCTCATCCTCTGTCATCCCCTTCTTCTCCTGCCCCCAATCCCTCCCAACATCCAGGTCTTTTCCAATGAATCAGCTCTTCGCATCAGGTTGCCAAAGTACTGGAGTTTCAGCTTTCACATCATTCCTTCCAAAGAACACCCAGGACTGATCTCCTTTAGGATGGACTGGTTGGATCTCCTTGCAGTCCAAGGGACTCTCAAGAGTCTTCTCCAACACCACAGTTCAAAGGCATCAATTCTTCAGTGCTCAGCCTT
>SJYV01005163.1:1409429-1449389 GCA_006410875.1 Neotragus pygmaeus | reverse complement strand
GAGAATTTTGAGCACTACTTGACTAGCATGTGAGATGAGTGCAATTTTGTGGTAGTTTGAGCATTCTTTGGCATTGCCTTCTTTGGAATTGGAATGAAAACTGACCTTTTCCAGTCCTGTGGCCACTGCTGAGTTTTCCTAATTTGCTGGCATATTGAGTGCAGCACTTTCACAGCATCGTCTTTTAGGATTTGAAACAGCTCAAGTGGAATTCCATCACCTCCACTAGCTTTGTTCATAGTGATGCTTTGTAAGGCCCACTTGACTTTGCATTCCAGGATGTCTGGCTTTAGGTGAGTGATCACACCATTGTGATTATCTTGGTTGTGAAGATCTTTTTCGTAACTGTACCAATTTATATTCTCATCAACAGTGCACAAGAACTCCCTTTTTGTCATATCCTCACCAGTACTTACTAAGCTCTTGTCCTTTTGATAATATCCATTCTGACACGTGTGCGGTGATATCTTTTTGTGGTTTTAATTTACATTTCTCTGATGATTAGTGATGATTAGTGGCCTTTTCATTTTGTTGATCGTATCCTTTGTTGTACAAAAACTTTTTAATATGATGTATTGTGTCTTTCCCATTGGTAAGACACTGAAAAGGAGTCCCAGGGCTTGATTGAAACATAACAGAGAAAATACCTACCATGGAAAGGCACCAGTGGTGGCAGATTTGGTTTTTACTGAGAAATACCCAGTGCTCAGTTGAAAGACAGCAAGGTGGCTCCTTTGTAGAAAGATGTAAGGAATGGAGCTCATACTTGCAAGTACCTAGTTAACTGGAGAAATTAAATCTTGCCCTAAATATTGAGGGGGCTCTTTAATGCATATGCAGTTAAAAATTAAAATCTGGCTTGGTAAAATCTTAAGCAAGGCCTTTTGGGGGAAACTCAGATTTCTCTGAGTTGTAAAAATCCTATCTGATCTTCCTAGGTTCTTCTATTGTGTGTGTTTGTTTATATTAGGACTTCCCAAGCGGTGCAGTGGTGAAGAACCTGCCTGCAATGTGGGAGACCCAGTTCGATTCCTGAGTAGGGATCCCCTGGAGAAGGGAATGCCAACCCACTCCAGTTTTCTTGACTGGAGAATTCCATGAACAGAGGAGCCTGGCAGGCTACAGTCCATGGGATCGCAGAGTCAGACACAACTGAGTGACTAACACTACTACTAGTCCCATTTGAAAAATGTAACTTTTTCCATCTCTAGAATAAAACAGAAAGCTGTGCTGAATTAAGTGCACTTTAAATTTTCAGTGGGTCCTTAATTCCTACCGAAATTTATTTCTTTCGTCTGTTCATTCTACCACTCATCTAGATGGAGTCCATTTTTCAGCTCATAGACCAGTTCCTGCTGCCTGTTACTGTAATTAAAATTTTATTGGAATATAGCCATACCCATTCCTTTATCCAGTGGCTATGGCTATTTTCTCTCTATAACAGCCAAGTTGAATAATTGTGAAAAAGATTGTATGATCCTCAAAATCAATTTCTTATGGCTTTATGCTTGCCAGTCTTTCCCCAACATATTTTTACTTTCTCCTTTCTCTAAATCTCCATTTTCTCCTACTTTCTCATGTTCAGCTGATTACTTGCTTTCTATTTCACTGAGAAAATCAAAATAACCAAAGTGAACTTTAATAAATTTCTAATATTGTATCTATTCATTTATTAGTCAGAAAGTTTTGATCTTTTGGAGGAAGATAGGTTGCTAGTGATTATTTTGCAAAGTAGCTGAAGATTTGCCAATATTTGTGTAGGGATACATATGAATAGTTTAAATTTTCATTATTTTTTTCATCTTTAAGGGATATACGTTTTGTTAACTTTAGACTTTTTTTCATTATTTTAAATTGAGACATAATGTACGTACAATAAGCTCTACTGTTTTTAGTGTATATACTCTTAGTATATACATACACTGTATATATAAAAGGATAAGCATACACATTTTTGTAACCCACTACAACAATCAAGATATAGAACAGTCTTATCACTCCCCAAAATTTCTCTGTATTTTTTAGTCAGCTTTTCCCCTGCCCTTGTCCTCTGGCAAATACTGATATGTTTTTCTGTCTCCTTAGTTTTACCTCTTCCAGAATATCATATAAATTGAATCACATGGTATGTAGCCTTTTGAGTCTGGCTCCTTCCACTCATCCTAGTGCGTTTGAGTCATTCCTACTGTTGATGCATGAGTAATTAATTTTTTTTATTGTTGATCAGTATTCTGTTGTATGGATATGTATCACAGTTGGTTCATCCATCCCCCGGTTGAGATATATTTGGGTTGTTACCAGTTTTTGGTGATTATGAATAAAGTTTCCAAAACATTTGTTATAAAAATTCGTGAACAGCTTTTTTTGCAAACATTTTCATGTTGCTTGGGAAACTAAGAGTGGACTTGCTGGGTGATATGGTAAGTGAATGTTTAATTTTATAAGAAATCACTGAACTGTTTTGCAAAGTGATTGTACCATTTTGCATTCCCATAGTGACTTAGAGTTCCAGTAGATCTTTGTCATTGACTTCCCTTAACATTGTCAGATTTCTTTATTTTAGACATTGTAATAGGTGTGTACTAGTATCTCATTATGGTTTTAATTTGCATTTCCCTAGGATCAAACATGTTGAGTATTGTATTTTTATGTTGAATATTAGCTTCATATTTCTAACTTTTGTAAAATAAAGAGTGAAATGGTAATGAATTTACATTAATGTAAGTATTTTCTGAAATATACAGAAATCCAAAAACAAAAATTTGCCCAAAATATTAGACTTTATTTTTCTGTCTTAAGTATTGAGCATAAGTTTTATTAATAGTATATATTTCAAAGAACAGTGTGAATATTTTTACATTTAGTAGATAATAAACTATTCCTACCTAACATTTGTTATCTAAAAAAATTCCTTAAATGATTTCACATAAATCAGTGTTAGCACCAACCTGAAGCACCAACATAATTTAAGTGGAAGATATGAAAGATAATTCATATGGAAGATAAATTACCTGTTTAGGAAATATTTTTAGTTTGTGACTTACATTTAATTATATAGGATGTAATTTGTCAGATTTGTGCTGTGCTTGCAACAGTTAAGATGCTGTTACCACATTATATGTTGAGTTAATGATGCATTCTCAATTAGCAGTGACCCTCATTCATAATGCATAATCTAAAAGTATATAATGAACTTCATAGAGACCTGATAAGATCAGAGAGAATGGATTATATAAAAATTTAGAACTTATATTGCAAAAGTGTATAGTTGTTGGCACTAAGTATTGAATTTTAGCTATAAAAATAATTCTTTGTTTGATATAGAAAACCCAGGCTCAGGTTGGCTTAATCCATTTGGGGATTTAGGTTATCATCCTCCCCAGTATGTGTTCAGAAAGAAGAAATCATCCAGAGTTTGTACAGCTTTTTACATACAGTATTTTGCATTCAGTCAAAAATTACAGTACATGCCAAGTGATAGGATGGAATCACAGAAAGGCAAGAGGAAAAAAAGATAATGAAAAAAATCTCTAAGGTGACCCAGATTTAGAAGTATCAGAGAAGGTCTTTAAAACTTAAACTGTGACTAATATATTTTAAAAAATGATATAAAAGGCAAAGGAAATAGAGAAAAAGAGAATTTTACTAAAGAATTGTAAACTGTGAAAAAGAAGCAAGTGAAAATTCTAGAACTGAAAAATAGAGTAATTGATATAGAAAACATAGCACATAGGTTTAATGGTATAATAGAGGCAATAAAAGAGATTAGTGAAATGGAAGACATCAGTAGAAAATATCATAGAAAAAAATGAAAAAAAGACTTGTGAGATATAATCCTTCTTAACTGAGATACAGGTAGTGTTAGTCAGAATAGAAAATTTAAAAATGGGTTCATTAAGACCTTTTGTTCCTTATAGACAGCGTTAAGAAAGTGAAAATAAGTCTGATAACTATGTACAGAACTCCTACTGATCTATTAAGAAAAACAAACTAGTAGAAAAGAGAGCAGAGTGCTTGAATAGAACTTTATACACCAAAAAAGGATACCTAAGTGATCAAGAAACATATGAAAGGGTACTCAGTTTCCTTAGCCACCAGCAAAATTATGTAAAATTACAGGTTGATACCACTTGCATATACTTCAGAATGGTGAAAATGAAAAATACAGGTGGTACAAAGTACAGTAGACCCTCTGTATTCGCAGTTCTGCATCCATGGGTACAGCCAACCAGAGATCAGAAATCCCACATAATCTGCAGTTGATTGAACTTTGGCCTCTGGAGGATTTTGGTATCCGCAGGGATTCCTGGGTCCAAGGGACTACTTGGTTACTGGATACTAAGGCATGACTGTACTTTAAAGGTTGTGAAGCTTTATACAATTGGAGCTCGAATATTACGCTGGTGGGTAATATTTACCATTTTTAGTAAACAGTATCTACCAAGGCTGCATGTGCACGAACTCGTTGATATGTCCTTTTCACTTGTAGTTTAACGCCTATATAGTATACATATATTCACCAAGAGACATGTAACAGATGTTGAGCCAGCATTGTTATGAATAGCCCTAAACTGGGAACAACCCAGATTTCCATCAAGAGTTCAATAAATAAATTGTAGTACATTCGTATGAGAGAATGCTAGACATAGCATAATAAATAAGTCTTAAAACCATAACATTGACTGAAAGAAACCGGACACAAAAGAATACATACTATATGACTCCCTTTGTGTGAAGTTTATAAACAAGGCAAAATATATTATCTGTTAGAAATCAACATAGTAATTACTAATGGAGAAGGAGTAGGAGTGCCTCTTCAGTGCCTGTAACTCTTAAGTTCTATTTGTTTAGGATACCTGTTACACAGGTGTGTTCATTCTGAGAAAATTCATCAGTCTGCATTTTTACTTGGTGTACTTTTGTGTAGGTTATATTGCATTTCAAGAAATTTGTTTTTAAAATATGGTGTGAGTACCTTCATTATATTTTTAAAATATGCTTTAAAATTTCTGTAATAGGCAGTTAAGGCAGAACTAATATTGATGTTGGAAGTTGGATAGTGATTATTTTTGAGAGGTTAATGGCCAAGTGAGGTTTCATGAGGCACTTAGGAGACGCTGATAATGTTTTATTTCTTTATTATGGATGCTTGTTACAGGCATTAGTAGGATTTGTGAAAATTCAGTGAACTATGATTATGATTTGTTTGCTTTTCTGTATCACTGTTATAATATTCCAATAAAAAGTTCAGTTGATAGTAAGAAGGGAGAAAAGAAAGAGTTGAAACAAAATTTGCCTAGTGCTGCTAATTATTTAAACTGAGTGATGAGTACATGAGGGCTCTTTAGAGTCTTCTCTCCTTTTATATATGTTTGAAGATATTCAGAATAAAATTAAGATAAACTATAGGGACAGAGCAGATAATTGTTTGCCTGGAGAATGGGGAAGGAAATGACAGAGGGGCAGGAGGAAGGGATTATGTAGAAAAACAGAAAACTGTGGTTCTAGGTAAATTCATGATGCTTATTGTAGTGATGTTTTCAGAGTTGTATTATTTTGTGAAAATTCATCAAATAGTCAAATAGTGTAAAAAAGGAAGCAGACAGGTTTCAACCGATACACTACTATCATTTTCATGGACATTTCCCTACAGAAGTACTAAGGTACTTCCTAAATGAATTGATGAAAGCCCAGATTACCTGATGTATTTATTGATCCACAGTTTGGGATTGCTCTGAGATAACAAGGTGCATGAATTTGATGCTAAAATTAAGCCACCAATGTTCATTATTACCCTAACTTTGGGCAGAAGTTTCCTGGCCTTGCCAAATGAGGATAATTTACTTGACAAGAACAGAGTTGATTTAAATGTAAGAGTGCCCAGCATGTGTTGGGTGCATAGTAGGTGCTCTATAAAATGTTAAAATAATGACATAAATAAGACACATATTCTAGGTTGGAATGCGATTTCACCTGCAAGGTGACACTTTAAAAAAGAGTGCTTGGAGCAGACCACTTCATACCATGTCCCTGGAACCTGTAGTGCTTGTTCCTTCTCTTTAGCTATTTAACTGACAGCTGAATTCAGAAAAGGTAACTATTGAAATTGTCACTGATTGAGTCAGACTACCGGGATTCTTTGCGTGAAAGTTCTGTTATGTTCCTTGTTCAAATTAAAGCATCTATTAATACACTGTACTTATCAAACATTTTGTATGTGAAGTAAAAGTGTAGGTTGCAGTTAATATAAAAAAGGCAAACCACAGTATTGTGGCAGAACAATAGAGACAGTGTTAAGAGTGGGTAGACAGTTAAAGGATCTTGATTAGCTCTGATGAGAAGGATTTTATTGATGAACAAAGTATTTGTTGAGAGAATGGCCCTTCACTCTTTGATATCCTAGTTAATTAAAAAATAAAGCAAGAATGAAAGCTAATATCTATTTGTGCAGTCTTACATGAAGACAGTGGCACAGATAAGAAAGAAAATAAACTGATGATGAGTTTCTTTCTTTTACGGAATGGGGTATATGGATTCAGTATAGAGTCTATCCTATGTATTCTTGCCACCTCTTTTTAATATCTTCTGCTTCTGTTAGGTCACTACCTTTTTTGTCCTTTTTTGAGGCCATCTTTGCATGAAATGTTCCCTTTGTATGTCTAATTTTCTGGAAGAGATCTCTAGTCTTTCCCATTCTATTGTTTTCCTCTATTTCTTTGCATTGATCCCTGAAGAAGACTTTCTTATCTCTCCTTGCTGTTCTTTGGAACTCTGCATTCAAATGGGTGTATCTTTTCTTTTCTCCTTTGCTTTTCTCTTCCCTTCTTTTCACAGCTATTTGTAAGACATCCTCAGACAGCCATTTTGCTTTTTTGCATTTCTTTTTCTGGAGGATGGTCTTGATTCCTGTCTCCTGTACAGTGTCACAAACCTTCGTCCATAGTTCATCAAGCACTCTATCAGATCGAGTCCTTTAAATCTATTTCTCCCTTCCACTGTATAGTCATAAGGGATTTGATTTAAGTCATACCTGAATGGTCTAGTGGTTTTCTCCACTTTCTTCAGTTACAGTCTGAATTTGGCAATAAGTTCATGATCTGAGCCACATTCAGCTCCCAGTCTTGTTTTTGCTGACTGTATAGAGCTTCTCCATCTTTGGCTGCAAAGAATATAATCAGTCTGATTTCAGTGTTGACCATCTGGTGATGTCCATGTGTAGAGTCTTCTCTTGTGTTGTTGGAAGAGGGTGTTTGCTATGACCAATGTGTTCTCTTGGCAGAACTCTGTTAGCCTTTGCCCTGCTTCATTCTGTACTCCAAAGCCAAATTTGCCTGTTACTCCAAGTGTTTCTTAACTTCCTATTTTTGCATTAAAGGACGTCATTTTAGTTCTAGAACGTCTTGTAGGTCTTCATAGAACTGTTCAACTTCAGCGTCTTCAGTGTTATACTGGTCAGGGCATAGACTTGGATTACTGTGATATGGAATGGTTTGCCTTGGAAATGAACAGAGATCATTCTGCCATTTTTGAGATTACATCCAGGTACTGCATTTCAGACTCTTGTTGACTATGATGGCTACTCCATTTCTTCTGAGGGATTCCTGCCCACAGTAGTAGATATAATGGTCATCTGAGTTAAATTCACCCATTCCATCCCATCTTAGTTCTCTGATTCCTAGAATGTCGACGTTCACTCTTGTCATCTCCTGTCTGACCACTTCCAATTTGCCTTGATTCATAGACCTAACATTCCAGGTTCCTGTGCAGTATTGCTCTTTACAGCATCAAACCTTGCTTAAACCAGTCCCATCCACAACTGGGTCTTGTTTTTGTTTTGGCTCCATCTCTCCATTCTTTCTGAAGTTATTTCTCCACTGATCTCCAGTAGCATATTGGGCACCTACCGACCTGGGGAGTTNTAAGCCAACTTTTTCACTCTCCTCTTTCACTTTTATCAAGAGGCTTTTGAGTTCCTCTTCACTTTCTGCCATAGGGTGGTGTCATCTGCAAATCTGAGGTTATTGATATTTCTCCCGGCAATCTTGATTCCACCTTGTGCTTCTTCCAGCCCAGCGTTTCTCATGATGTCCTCTGTATATAAGTTAAATAAGCAGGGTGACAATATGCAGCCTTGATATACTCCTTTTCCTATTTGGAACCAATGTGTTGTTCCATGTCCAGTTCTAACTGTTGCTTTCATCACCTCCACTAGCTTTGTTAGTAGTAATGCTTCTTAAGGCCCGCTTGACCTCACATTCCAGAATGTCTGGCTCTAGGTGACTGATCACATCATTGTGATTATCTGGGTCGTGAAGCTCTTTTTGGTATAGTTCTTCTCTGTATTCTTGCCACCTCTTCTTAATATCTTCTGTTTCTGTTAGGTTGATACAATTTCTGTCCTTTATTGAGCCCATCTTTGCATGACATGTTCCCTTGGTATCTCTAAATTTTCTTGACGAGATCTCTAGTCTTTCCGTTCTGTTGTTATCCTCTATTTCCCTGCATTGATCATTGAGGAAGACTTTCTTATCTCTCCTTGCTGTTCTTTGGAACTCTGCATTCAGATATTTATATCTTTCCTTTTCTTTATCGTTAATTAATATTACTTTAAGTTTTTCTAGGTGCCTTCATTGGAACATCAATTACTCAGCGTTAATATGCTTATATATTAGTTCTGCTAAGTCACTTCAGTCGTGTCCGACTCTCTGCGACCCCACAGATGGCAGGCCGTTGGGCTCTGCCATCCCTGGGATTCTCCAGGCAAGAACACTGGAGTGGGTTGCCATTTCCTTCTCCAATGCATGAAAGTGAAAAGTGAAAGGGAAGTCGCTCAGTCGTGTCTGACTCAGAGACCCCATGGACTGCAGCCTACCAGGCTCCTCCATCCATGGGAGTTTCCAGGCAAGAGTACTGGAGTGGGATGCCATTGCCTTCTCTGTTATATGTTAGTACAAGCTGTATATTGGGTGACAGGAAAATGAACTGTGGAAATTGCCATATTTAAATGATGTTCACTTATTTTCAGAATTAGGATAGTGTTTGTTGTCTCGATTTTGTTTTCTTCAAATGGTCCCTAGAGCAAATTTCAATTTTTTAAAAATTTGTATAGTACATCAGGGATGTTGCTCTAAGTAGATCGAGGTAATTGATAATTTTTTAGTGTTGTTTCTCAAAAAAGGAATCTAAAATCTAATCTATGGTAACCTAAAACATAGTTTCCCACCTGTCATTTAATGTTTAATTCTAAGGAAACTAGAGCATTAAAAAAATTACGCTATAAATGTATAATTTCGTAGCTCCACCAAAGAAAAGAAGCCCAGGAAAAAATGAAACAATTCTTTGGTTTTCTTTTGTCGGGGGAGATGGTGACCCCAGTGTGTTATTTTAAAAAGGGAAACATTGCCAGAGTTTCTTTCTAAAGTTGAAAAGGCAGGCATTGAAATTTCTCCCCGAAACTGTTCTATACTTATTGAAAACTGGGGTTTAAAAAATTTGCTACCCACAAATATTAATACTGTTGCTAGTTAACTTAAGCCCTTTTGAGTACCAGTTTAATTGACATTGCTTCATATTACTGTGGCAATTTCACAGTTTTTATTTGATACCATAAAATTGGTTGTGGTTTTCGTCTCAGTTGATATCCTATACAATATAGTTCCTGGTACTTCCCTGGCAGTCCAGTGGTTGACTCCAGGCTTCTAATGCAGGGGGCATGGGTTCAGTCCCTTTGAGAAACTAAGATCCTATGTATGCCATGCAGCATTACCAAGAAAATAAATAAATACATATGTACATATACACGCACACACGCACACACACACAGTTTCCTGCATAGTATATGGGTTCTTTTTAGACTGCCATGCAGCATTACCAAGAAAATAAATACATACGTACATATATATGCGCGCATGCGCGCACACACACACACACAGTTACTTTCCTGCATAATATATGGGTACACACACACACACTCTCTCTCTCTCTCTCTCTCTCTCTCTTACTTTCCTGCATAGTATATGGGTTCTTCTTAGACGGCCATGCAGCATTACCAAGAAAATAAATAAATACATATGTACATATACATGCACGCAAACACACACACAGAGTTTCCTGCATAGTATATGGGTTCTTCTTAGACTGATAAATGAACTTTCTGACCTCCTATATGCCAAGGATATTCTTATTTCTGTTTATTTGTCTGTTTGTTTTTAAATTTTACTGGTACCTTCATCTTATTATAGACAGTTTCCTTGTACTGTTTACAGATGTATGACTTCTTTCACTCCCTCTCCTCCATAATTAACTCCTGACAAACACTAATGTGTTTTCCATCTTTATAGTTATGTGCCATTTTGAGAATGTTAGATAAATTTAATTATGCAGTAAGTGACCTTATTTCTTTTATGCTCTGAGGTTTTAAGCAAGTTACTGGGAGTCTGATTATGTTTATATATAATTATTTCAGTAATCCTCCTTGTTTCCTGTTTTCCTGAATTGTCTGTCTAGCTTAAGGATATTTTCATTTGGGATATGTAGCCCAGTTACTGGGTTTTAACTGTAATCAATATGTTAATATAGTGATAATCATTTACATCAGCCTCTTAAGTTGTATTTTTAATAGCTCATATTTATTGAGGTATTAAAATTTGCTAGATTTTTCTTAAGCAAAGACTAGTTACTCACACAGGTTATCTCATTTAACATTTGGCTCTAATATGTGTTTTATTAATATTTTCACTTTACAGATGAGAATATCAAGAAGAGTTAAATAACATGCTCAATGTCTCACAGTTAAGAAATGCTGAGACTAGCACTAAAATCCAGTTAGTCTGGTTCTAGAATCTATAATCTTAAGTACTTATAGTGGTTCTCATAGTGATGAATGATCTTTTTTGATTAGTATAATATATTCTATACTTGTAAATTTTATTTTCTCTGCTTTTATGACTTACTAAAGATAGAAAATCCCTTCTGTTACCGAGTATGTTATTACTAGGCCGTGTGAACATAGTCATAGATATCATAATACCTAAATATTATTTTATTATGTATTGTTATATTTGATGTATAATATCTAAATAATATAAGTACTTGACCTAGATTTTATGAAGACTTCATTATTAAAATGATTGCCATTTTCATTCTGATTACTAAGAACAGTAGATTTCTTGAGTGTGAAGCACTTTAGATTCACTATCATGATGAAGAATTGGTTTGAAGGAGGAATTATAAGAGAAAATGATCCTGGGGGGAGAAGAAGCATGACAGTACTAGGAATTGAAAGAAGGCTTTGACTAGAGCTCAGAAGGTGAAGAGGAGTATTGTAAAGAAAGATCAGATATGAGAGAAAGATACAGGGACCAGATGGTAATAGAGTGCCACTTGTGTGTGTGTGTATTGATCCTAGGAACTGTAGGCTTTATACATGATCACGTTTACTTAATAAAATCTAGCTGTGATGTGGAATTGGAAAGAGACGAGAGTGAATCACAAAGAGACTACTGTTAGGAAGATATTATATAGTAGTCCAGGCCAGAAGATGAGAGTATCTTGGACCTGGGTGATGACAGTGGGAAGTAATGGAAAGAAGTGGGCAGATTTGACAGGTACTTAGTAGGTAGAATGAGTAGGTTTATGTGTTAGCCAGTTGAATGTGGAGGGGGTTGAAGAGAAAAGTTGTGGGCCTCTGGTTTGCAAAACTAGATGGATGAAATTCCCTAATATTTACCCATATTTTGAGTAAGAATTCATACAAAGAGGGCGTCTGGATAAGAACTAAGTGTTTGCAAGACTAGATGGATGAAATTCCCTTATATATTTACCCATATTTTGAGTAAGAATTCATACAGAGAGGGAGTCTGGATAAGAACTAAGCTGTGGGTTGAAGATCACTAGTGTGGAATATGATACATTTGAGATCCTGAGTGTCAGAAGTGTAGGCAATTTGGATGCATGATCTGGAGCTCAGAGTTGAGAGTAGTTAAAGCAGTGGAAATAGATGAGTTTCACTTCTTGCCAAAAAAAAGGATATAGAAGGAGAAAAGCAGGTAGTTTAGAAGGAAGCCATAAAGAAGTAAAATATTTCATAGTTGGTGGGAGGAGAGTGAACTGGAAAAAGCATTGATTGAGAAAGAGCCGTTAGAGAGGTTGAAAGAGCATGAATGTCATAGAAGTCAAGGAAAAAGAAAGGGATCCTCTGAATTGAATCCTGCTGAGAGGTCTGCTGTGATAACTGAAAAGATTTGGTTGTATTTAGTAACCTGAAGGTGATCTACGACAAACAGTTTGATAAAGTAAGTACAGAAGCCAGATTAGAATGATTGAAGAGGAAGAAGCAGATTAGTTGAACTACCAAAAGTCAGATTAATATATTAAGTCATTGTGAGCTATTTTGTTCATAAAACTTATGTCCTTATCAGTTTCTTGTATATAATTTTCCCTAATATTTACACACATTTTAAGTAAGAATTCTTGCACTTAAACAACTCAGTGTCAAGTTACCAGGAAAAAACTGCAGTCGGAAAAAGAAAACTCTGCAGCGTGGTCTCTTTGATAACTGGTAACAGTGAAACTCCAGGCTCCTTGGGTACTGGAAATTTATCGTTAGTAGATCAGCTTGAGATTGTTTCTTCTTCACTGTGTTATTGCTTTCCTGAATTGCAAACAGTATTTACAAAATTCTTGGTATTTTTGATGTAAACAAACCTTTCCTGTTCACCTTAAAGTCACTCAAGTGCTGTTTAGATTGTCTTCCTTTTCCAGTAGAGAGGCTCTGGTTCTTAAGGGAGAAATAATAAAGGGATTTTTCTCCTAAGTGTTTTTATGTTTCTTAAGGAAATATTTACCAGTCATTTTATTTTCATTTCTATTTAAGAGACATACGAAAGTACCAAAATTGGGAAGAAGATACAGAGCACATTATCACCATTGTTTTTAACATAATATTTGAGAATAGTAGCTGGTAGAAGTAGCAAGAGAAAAATGTTATAGGTTAAAAATAACTGTCTGCAAACAATATTATTGTAAACTTGGAAAATCCATGAGAGTCAACTGAAAATGACTGCACACCAGCAAATTCACTAAAACTGCCAAAAACCATATACTTTGTATGTAAATAACACACACAGGAAGATACAATGGAAGAAAATGACACTTTTATAATATCACAATAAGAAATGTGGAAAGTTCCATATTGGAAAATTATTAAATCTCTGTTGAGGACACAGAACAAAAATTTATCCCCTTTCCCTTTCTTTTTTTTCAGTTAGAAGAGGCGGCTTCATAAAGCTCATAAAGTGTATCCGTTTTCCATAAGTTAACATAAATATTTGAGGCAACTGTCCCTTCCTCTCACCCCAGATATTAAACAGGCTAATTCAGAAATGTTTTGAAAAGTGGACAAATAAGACAAACCAGAGAAAAGTAAAAGAAGCACAACGAGGGGGATTGTTGTTCACTCACTAAGTCATGTCCAACTCTGCAACCCCATGGACCTGGAGCATGTAGAGTGATTAGTCCTACCAAGTGATAAAGTATATCATAAAGTCTTAAGAACTAAAATATGTTGATTCTGGCTTATTAATAGTCTGATAGAATAGACTATAAAGTCTGAAAAAAGTCCATAGAACTTACTAGTATATGATTAGGATGAAAAAGTGATCAAGTAAAGCTGAACCTTGTAGTAAATTATGTGGGAAAACCAGGATAGTCATCTGGAAAGACAGACTTTTATCCGTCACATTCTACCTCAGGATGAGCTCCAAATGTATCAGATTTAATGTAAAAGATGAAACTACCTATGTGTCATTACGGTTGGGAACTCATGTACACCTGTGGTGGATTCATGTCAATGTATGGCAAAACCAATACAGTATTGTAAAGTAAAAAAATAAAATTTAAATTAAAAAAAATATGGACAGATTGGAACGGGAAAATTCTGAAAGTACTCAAAATTTAATATCCAAAAAATAAGTGTTTGATAATTCATCTATGTAAAGTTGGCACTAATGGTAAAGAACCTGCCTACCATTTTAGGGGACATGAGAGATGTGGGTTCAATCCCTAGGTGGGGAAGATCCCCTGGAAGGAGGGCATGGCAACCCATTCCAGTATATTCTTTCCTGGAGAGTCCCATGGACAGAGGAGCCTGGTGGCCTCAGTCTGTAGGGTCACAAAGAGTCACATGCCAAAAAACCCATGGAAAATAGTTGTAGAACTCATACAATCAAAAGACCAGTCTTTTTAATAAAGCTCTTATAAATCATCACGAGAAAGATCAGCAACCTAGTTTAAAAAAACAAAAGGTGAAAGATAGATGTAGACAGTTCATAGAAAAATGACACATAAGATGCTCAACTTCATACTGAAATACTGTTTTTTCATGTATTAGATTTGAAGTCATCAAGACGTTTAACAACATAGTAGTATATGGCAGGGTTATAGGGAAACAGTCACTCATACGTGGGTGGTGAAATACATATTAATATCTCCATGGAGACCAATTTGGCAGTGTATTTCAAAATCACAAATATTTTTATAATTTGATCAGTAATTCTGTTTCTGAGAATTTACCCTACAAATGTACCTGTAAATGTATGAATTAATATATTGACAGGATATCTATTATAACATTATTTATAATGGGAAATATTTGGAAATAATAAGGGACTGGTTAAATAAATTGTGTGTCCATCAGTGAAAGATATATCAGTTGTCAGAACAAATGAGCTAATTCTTTTCCTACTGACAAGATCTCTAAACACAATAAAATATGCTATATTCACATAGGAAAGAGAAAAATTATAAAAAGAATATGTACTTATTTTTCTTTATGCTTGTGTCAAGAAATGGAAGGAAACAGACCCCCAACAAATAATTGTGGGTACCAATGGAGGGGTAAAGATAGGAGGAAAACTTTTTGCCATATACTTCTCTGTATTGTTTTGTGTGTTTTTTTTTGAACCATTTAAGTATGCGATCTAATCCATAAACAAAGAAGGATCCTTAAATGACAAAACTTAAATTTTAAAAAGTCATATTTCTGGAATGGCTAGTAAAATGAGAGAAGAGGGGGAAAAAATGGGAGAAAAAGATGTGAAGAAAGATGATACAGTGAAAAAGGAAAATATTAAAAGAGAAAACAAAGGATTAGAAATAAGTATATCCAAAGTGAGTACTCAAAAAGTAAATGACTATGGAAAGATAAATTTGTGTCTACATTAATCCTGGCTGACTTGGCCATTGTAATTGTTCTGTTAGGGGGCCATGAAAGTTGTTTGTTTTTTTGGCTTTGTTTTGGTTTTTGTTGTTTTTTAAGCAAGGGAACATTTGTACAAATTTCTTTTAAGGTATTAATGTTTTTAGTACCTTTTGTTTAGGTTTGTTAATGTTGCTTCTAGTTAAATGAACTTTTAATTCTTGATCACGTACAAGTGTGTGTGTGTGTATGTGTGTGAGTGAGTGAGTGTCACTCACCCAGTCATGTCCGACTGTTTGCAGCCACATGGACTGTAGCCCACTGGGGTTGCCATTTCCTACCTCACATGTACTAATACATAGTTAATAATTCAAGCATGATTTTTCTCCTGTTAATTTATTTTGAATTCAATTGTTAGCTCCTTGTGGGAAGAAATAATCTTACTCACTTTGCATGATGTCAATTGTGTTAACATGCAGTATATAAATTTGCAACTTTATTGAAATATAATTCACAGTGTCAAAAAGCCCATCCCTTTAAAGTGTGTAATTCAGTAGTTTATAGTATATGGACAGAGTTGTACAACTCTCACAGGAGTCTTTTAACAGTCTACTCTAGGTTAGAATAACCTTCACCATTCCTGTACCCATTCCTCCCAGCATTAGGCAATCTTTAATCTACTTTCTATTTCTATGGATTTCCCTGTTACGGACATATAATAGAATCACACAGTAGGTGGTTTGTTTGCCTAACTCCTTTCACTTAGCATACTGTTTTAAAAATTCATTCATGTTGTGGCATGTACTTCTGTTTCTTTTTATAGCTCAATGATGTTCCATGTATGAATATACCATCTTCTGTTCACTTATTCTATTAAGGGACGTTTGGGTTGTTTTTACTTTTTGACTGTTGTGAATAATGCTGTTATGAATATTTGTTTTTGTGTAGAAATAATGTTTTAGTACTCCTGGGTGTATGCTTTGGAGTGGAATTGCTGAGTTATATGGTATGGTAACTATGTTAAGGATCTGCAAAATTGTTTTCCAAAGATGCTGCACCACTTTACAATCCTAGCACCCAAGCATGAGAATTCCAGCTTCTCTGCATCCATGCTAACACTTGTTCTTATTGTCCTTTCTTCTGTAATTGTCCTGTTGGGTGTGAAGTGGTATCTCATTGTGATACTGATTTGCATTTCCCTAATAAGTAAAGAAAGGACTTCCCTGGTGACTCAGATGGTAAAGCGTCTGCCTACAATGCTGGAGACCCGGGTTGAGTCCCACGGTTGGGAGGATCCCCTGGAGAAGGAAATGGCAACCCACTCCAGTACTCTTGCCTGTAAAATCCCATGGATGGAGGAGCCTGGAGACTACAGTCCATGGGGTCGCAAAGAGTCAGACACAACTGAGTGACTTAACACTCACAATAAGTAAGGATGTTGAGCATTTTTTATGTGCTTATTGGTTATTTGTGTATTTTCTTTGGAGAAATGTCTGTTCAGATCCATTGCTTGTTATTAAATTAGATAATTTGTCTTTTACTGTTGAGTTGTAAGTGGTTTGGGGGTTGCTTTTTTAATATACTGGATACACATCCCTTTTCAGAAACATGATTTGAAAATATTTTATTCCATTCCTGGGTTGTCTTTTCACCTTATAAGGAAAAAAAACTGTAACTAGATTTTCCATTTTAATCATTTGTAGTGATGCATTGTAGTGGCATGAAGTACATTTATGACACTGTGTCACCAAATTATACACAAAAACCTGTGGCCATTAAGCAGTAGCCCTCCTTTCCTCTCTCTTCCAATCCCTGGTAACCTTCTCTCCCTGTGAATTTGCCTATTCTTTTATTTCATATAAATGGAATCACTCAGTATTTGTTCTTTTTATTTCTAGCTTCTCTCTCTTAGTATGATTTCTTCAAGGTTCATTCATGTTATATCATGCATCAGAATTTCATTTCTTTTTGTGGCTGAAAAATATTCCATCTTCTGTATGTGTCACATTTTGCTTATCCGTTCATCTGATGGTGGACCTTCCCTCTTTTGTTTGCTGTGCATAAAGCTGTTATAATGCATTGGTATACAAATCTCTGAATGAATACCTGTTTTCAGTTCTTTGGGGTGTATACCTAGGAGTAGAATTGTTGGCTTATATGGTAATTCTAAGTTTAACATTTTGGCAGATTATTTCTCACAGCAGCTACCACAGCATTTTGTCTGTTCACTTTTTTGATAGTGTACTTTGAAGAACAAAGGTTCATTTTGATGAGGTATATTTTATTTATTTTTTGTTTGGTTGCTTATGCTTTTGGTGTGACATCTAAGAAGTCATTGCCTACAAAATCTAAAGTCAAGATTTATTCATATATTAAAGAGTTTTATAGTTCTAGTTTTCACATTTAGGCCTATGAACTATTTTGAGTTAATTTTTGTATGCAATGTGAAGTTGAGGTCCAGTCTCATTCTTTTGCATATGGGTATCAAATTGTACCAGTATTATTGTTGAAAAGACTTTTTCCCCACTGAAGTATCTTGGTGACTATAATGAAAAGTCAGTTAACTGTAAATGTAAAGATTATTTTTAGAGTCTCAGTTCTATTATTTCATATGTATGTCTCCTTGTGCCTTTGGCTGTAAGTTTTGAAGTTGGGAAATCTGAGTTTTCTTTTTCAAAATTGCTTTAGCGGCTCTGAATCCCTTGCATTTCCATTTGAATTTTAGGATCAGTTTGTCAGCTTCTGCTTTGACCAGTGTGAGATGTTATATCATTATTAGCAATATTAAGGTCTTAACATGGAGAATTGGTTGAATTCTAATTCATTCACTAATTTTCTCTTTATCCTCTCTCACTTTTGAAAAATGGTCTAAATCAACTTCTGATCTTAATGTGCTCTATCATATACATCTTTTTATTTCAAAATATGCATCTGTTCTTTTTAAAAAAGAATACTTATACTCTCCCTTTTCATCCTAGTTCCTCTGAGATCTTCTTCTTTGATTAGCCACCATAATAGTCCATTTCAGTTTTAGTTAAGTTTCCCACCCTTAACAATTCTTAATCTTGAATGGATTGTCTATTCTTACCTCCTTTTTCTCATTTCTTTCACTTTGAAACGTTCTAAGTAAGTGTTCTTCTCTCTCAGCTTTTGTTAGACAAATACCTTAACTTTTCTGGACTTTGTTTTTGTAATGATAAGTAAATTGGTAGAGGTTAATTGTGCTAGGTTCTTCATTCTAGTCTCTAAACCCTTGGAGTCCTTACTCAGACTCCCTGTGTACCGAAGTGGAGCTATTGGCTCCTGAATTCTGGGTGGAAGCTTAGAACCATTTGCCATATTAGCCTTTGGGGGCCTCTATGGAGCTTCCAAGTGCACAGTTTGAAGTCATTGCTAAGTCCCTTCAGCCCTAAAATTTAGCTAACTCCATAGCAATTACAGAAGTTGCATTCTTGAAAGTTTCACATAGTTGACTTATTGCCAAGGTAAAGTCTTTTCTTAGGCACCATTTCTCCAATATCAGTTCAGTTGCTTAGTCGTGTCCAATTCTTTGCAGTCCCATGGACTGAAGCATGGCAGGCCTCCCTGTCCATCACCAACTCTCAGAACTTGCTCAAACACATGTCCATTGAGTCAGTGACGCCATCCAGCCATCTCATCCTCTGTCGTCCCCTTCTCCTCCTGCCTTCAGTCTTTCTGAGCATCAGGGTCTTTTCCAGTGAGTCAGTTTTCCACATCAGGTGGCCAAAGTGTTGGAGTTTCAGCTTTAGCATCAGTTCTTCCAGTGAATATTCAGGACTGATTTCCTTGAGGATTGACCGGTTTGCTCTCCTTGCAGTCCAAGGGATTCTTAAGAATCTTCTCCAACACCACAGTTTAAAAGCATCAATTCTTCTGTGCCCAGCTTTCTTCACAGTCCAACTCTCACATCCATACATGCTGCTAAGTCACTTCAGTCGTGTCAGACTCTGTGAGACCCCACAGACGGCAGCCCACTGGGCTCCGTCATCCCTGGGATTCTCCAGGCAAGAACACTGGAGTGGGTTGCCATTTCCTTCTCCAATGCATGCAAGTGAAAAGTGAAAGTGAAGTCACTCAGCGACCCCATGGACTGCAGCATACCAGGCTCCTCCATCCTTGGGAGTTTCCAGACAGAGTACTGGAGTGGGATGCCATTGCCTTCTCCACATCCATACATAACTACTGGAAAAACCATAGTTCTGACTAGACGGACCTTTGTTGGCAAAGTAGTGTCTCTGCCTTTTAATATGCTGTCTAGGTTGGTCATAGCTTTTCTTCCAAGGAGTAAGCATCTTTTAATTTCATGGCTGCAGTCACCATCTGCAGTGATTTTGGAGCCAAAAAAAATAGTCTGACACTGTTTCCATTGTTTCCCCATCTATTTGCNCTATCTAGGTTGGTCATAGCTTTTCTTCCAAGGAGTAAGCATCTTTTAATTTCATGGCTGCAGTCACCATCTGCAGTGATTTTGGAGCCAAAAAAAATAGTCTGACACTGTTTCCATTGTTTCCCCATCTATTTGCCATGAAATGATGGGACCAGATGCCATGATCTTCTTTTTTGAATGTTGAGTTTTAAGCCAAGTTTTTCACTCTCCTCTTTCACTTTCATCAAGAGGCTTTTTAGTTCCTCTTCACTTTCTGCCATAAGGGTGGTATCATCTGTGTATCTGAGGTGATTGATATTTCTCCCAGCAATCTTGATTGCAGCTTGTGCTTCTTCCAGCCCAGCGTTTCTCATGATGTACTCTGCATACAAGTTAAAAAAGCAGGGTGGCAATATACAGCCTTGACGTACTCCTTTCCCTATTTGGAACCAGTCTGTTGTTTCATGTCTAGTTCTAACTGTTGCTTCTTGACCTGCATACAGATTTCTCAGGAGGCAGGTCAGGTGGTTTGATATTCCCATATCTTTATGAATTTTTCACAGTTTGTTGTGATTCTCCAGTATATTTTATAATGTCTAATCCCTTACTTGCTCTGTTATTCCCCACTAAATATTCTTTTCTTGGCTTTAATCACTCACAGTCTGTATATACACAGTCTCTTTTAATGACTGCTCAGCATAGATTCTGACACTTCCAAGAAACTTCTCCAAATCATACCAGTTCATGATAATGGTTTTTTCCACCAAAAAGCCTCTCTAATAATCCTTTATGCCATCATGTGGCACTTAAAAAATTGCCCAAAGTATTTGAGCTACATAAACATAATTTGGGCCCCAATTAAAAAGCAGAGACATCTCTTTGCTGACAAAGGTCCATCTAGTCAAAGCTATGGTTTTTCCATTAGTCATGTACAGATGTGAGAGCTGGACCATAAAGAAGGTTGAATGTCGAAGAATTTTGGTCTGTAGTGTTGGAGAAGACCCTCGAGTGTCCCTTGGACTGCAAGATCAAACCAGTCAGTCCTTGCAGAAATCAACTCTGGATATCCATTGGAAGGACTGATGCAAAAGCTGTAGCTCCAATACTTTGGCCATGTGATGTGAAGAGGCAGCTCATTGGAAAAGACCCTGATGCTGGTCAAGATTGAAGGCAGGAGGAGAAGGGGACAATAGAGGATGAAATGGTTGGATAGCATCACTGACTCAATGGACATGCGTTTGAGCAAATTCCAGGAGATAGTGAAGGACAGGGAAGCTTGCTGTGCTGCAGTCCCCGAGGTTGCAGAGAGTCAGACAGGACTTAGCAACTGAACAATAACAATAACAACAAAGAAGATAAAGATACCTTTCCTCTGGGGGAATAGGGTAGCATATCCTAGAGTAGATGAGTTGGTCCTGGAGGGGAGCGTAGTACCTGAACACGCAGAAGTGGACTTAAGGAGCAGCATGAAACAGGCAGAAGTAGGAAAGCATGAGGAAGGTAGGTTCTTCCATTTGACTGGAGGAAAAGGTCAAGAAGAGAGCTAGTAGGTTGTAAAGGTAAACCAGAGCTGGATATAGTTTTGTTAGTTGTTCCTTTGTAATATTTGTATCATGTTTTCCCAATTATGTTATAAACTCTTTGAGGACAAGTAACAAGTCTTTAACTTTTAACCTCTTACAGAGGGGTTATGGGCAGAGGAGGATTCAGTAAAATTTTGTTGACTATATGAAAAGTAGAAACAGTGGTTTTCCAAACAGGTGAAGGGTGTGACTTCTTGTCACACCCTTCTGTTTGCTTAGGCTGTGGCTTTATCAGTAAAAACTATTTTAGATCTTCATAAGATGGTTCCTTCAAGCTAAGTCCTTTTGTCATTTAAAAAAAAAATTGGAGGTGAGGTTGGGGGTTCTGTGTCCAGTTAACATCGCTCATTTTAATTCTTTCCCAGAAGAATTTGAAAAATGCTCATTTGAGTTGAGGAAAAGAGAATCAATATAAACAAACATTACTTTTAAAACCTAGCCTCTGATTTAAACTTGTTTTATGTTTTAATAAATTAGATTTAAAATATATTTTCTTAGGATTTAGATTTTATTTAACCACAAAAATCTTTGAAAAGACATGAATTAAAAAAAATATGCTCAGAATTGTGTTGGTCTGTGTATGGGTAACCTTTTCTTTTTCAAAATTTTTTCTAAAATGTTTTTTGTATGATTGAAAAAAAGATTAGAGACGTTAGCCACTCTACTGAGACCCGTTCATATTACTGTTAAGTTCTTGGTAATACTGGTCTCCATAGAAAGAGTATATTATGTATACATATAATAAAAGACCGGGAAATTGAGTATGTGCGCTTTCAGTCTTTTCTTTTCAATGGCATATGCCACTCTCTTTCATTTTTGTAAAGCAAGATATTCTTGACAAAATAAATTGGAAGATAATGTTTAGAATAAAGACTTACGTCATTTAAAAAGAACAAAATATGGCAATGTTCTTGTTGTAATTTATTAGAGATTCTTGTGGTAAAGTAATTCACTAACTTACATTTCACAGTATTTGTTTTGTTTTAAACTTTATGTGTCATATACTAGGTGAAAAACCATTTCGCTGTGATGAATGTGGTATGAGATTCATTCAAAAATACCATATGGAAAGGCATAAGAGAACTCACAGTGGAGAAAAACCTTACCAGTGTGAATACTGTTTACAGGTAAGATGTGATTTGAATTTTTTAAAAAGTCATTTTATTGAGGCATGACTGATATTGAAAGTCTTCTGTTTGGAATTCAGTTATAAAATAATTCTACAGAATTAAATTAGAAAATGTTAGCAACTACTAAAGCTATTTGAAGAATTTCCTAACTGTTGTTGATTCAATTTATAATAGACAATTGGCTCAGGAAATTAGTTTGGAGTTGCTCATGTTATTACACTTATATCTATCTTTATATTAATTGCTTTTTTTCTTTTCTTTTCTTGGTTGACCAAAACACAAAACTGAAACAAAAAACTCCCTTCCGAACTTTGAATTCGACAGTATTTTTCCAGAACAGATCGTGTTTTGAAACATAAACGTATGTGCCATGAAAATCATGATAAAAAACTAAACAGATGTGCCATCAAAGGTGGCCTTCTGACATCCGAGGAAGATTCTGGCTTTTCTACATCACCAAAAGATAACTCACTGCCAAAAAAGAAAAGGCAGAAAACTGAGAAAAAATCATCCGGGATGGACAAAGAGAGTTCTTTGGACAAGTCTGACCTAAAGAAAGACAAAAATGATTACTTGCCTCTTTACTCGTCAAGTACTAAAGTGAAAGATGAATATATGGTAGCCGAGTATGCTGTGGAAATGCCACATTCCTCAGTTGGGGGAGCGCATTTAGAAGATGCATCAGGAGAAATACATCCACCTAAGTTGGTCCTCAAAAAAATTAATAGTAAGAGAAGTCTGAAACAGCCATTGGAGCAGAATCAAACAATTTCACCTTTATCCACATATGAAGAGAGCAAAGTTTCAAAATATGCTTTTGAACTTGTGGACAAACAAGCTTTACTGGACTCAGAAGGCAATGCTGATATTGACCAGGTTGACAATTTGCAAGAGGGGCCCAGTAAACCTGTGCACAGTAGCACTAACTATGATGATGCCATGCAATTTTTGAAGAAGAAGCGGTATCTTCAGGCAGCGAGTAACAATAGTAGAGAGTATGCGCTGAATGTGGGCACTATAGCTTCTCAGCCTTCTGTAACACAAGCAGCTGTGGCAAGTGTCATTGATGAGAGTACCACAGCATCCATATTAGATTCACAGGCACTGAATGTGGAGATTAAGAGTAATCATGACAAAAATGTTATTCCAGATGAGGTACTACAGACTCTGTTGGATCATTATTCCCATAAAGCTAATGGACAGCATGAGATATCATTCAGTGTTGCGGACACCGAGGTGACTTCTAGCATATCAATAAATTCTTCAGAAGTACCTGAGGTTACTCAGTCGGAGAATGTTGGATCAAGCTCCCAAGCATCCTCATCAGATAAAGCCAACATGTTGCAGGAATACTCAAAGTTTCTGCAGCAGGCTTTGGACAGAACTAGCCAAAATGATGCCTATTTGAATAGCCCGAGCCTTAACTTTGTGACTGATAACCAGACCCTTCCAAATCAGCCAGCATTCTCTTCCATAGACAAGCAAGTCTATGCAGCCATGCCCATCAATAGCTTTCGATCAGGAATGAATTCTCCACTAAGAACAACTCCGGATAAATCCCACTTTGGACTCATAGTTGGTGATTCACAGCACTCATTTCCCTTTTCAGGTGATGAGACAAACCATGCTTCTGCCACATCAACACAGGACTTTTTGGATCAAGTGACTTCTCAGAAGAAAGCTGAGGCTCAGCCTGTCCACCAAGCCTACCAAATGAGCTCTTTTGAACAACCCTTCCGTGCTCCATATCATGGATCCAGAGCTGGAATAGCTACTCAGTTTAGCACTGCCAATGGACAGGTGAACCTTCGGGGACCAGGGACAAGTGCTGAATTTCCAGAATTTCCCTTGGTGAATGTAAATGATAATAGAGCTGGGATGACATCCTCACCTGATGCTACAACTGGCCAGACTTTTGGCTAAAAAAAAAATGTGTAAATAATACTGGCACTTTAGAACAGATTAATCAAGAGTGGGGTTACTCTGTGTAAAATGGAGTGCTGTACAGATTTAAGAGCAATGCGTTATAACAAGTTAAGCTGATATGAATAGCAAGATAATCCAATAGCTGCGTTTTGTTTGGTTAGTCAGCATTCTTTGAACTGCCTTACATGTTGTCACCTTTACAGAAGCAATGCATTACTTGTTTTAGATCAGAAACTTGCTATTCCACCTACACCAAGTTTAAAAGGAAAAAAAAAAAGAGACTTTCGCACAATTGTTTCCTAACTGATATCATTGTACATTCTTAGGAGATTAGTAATTGTGTGAAATTTACTCATACTGTTTCTAAGTTTTTCAGCATAGTCATGGCACTTCAGCAGGGAATCTGAGTATACTTTACAGACAGAGTGAACTTAAAAGTTTAAATGTCAAGAGATTATGGCTTAAATAAATCAGTGTGTCCTATGAGGGGAAAAAAGAAACCACCTTTTAAAGAATGATATGCCATATACCCTTGATTTTCATTTTGCATTATATCGACTTTTTCTTTTTGAGAAAAGTAATAAAAATCTGATAGTCTAAGACTCCACTATTTAAAAGCCTAATTACTTTAAAAAATATGCATACTTTCAAAACTTTTACCAAAATACATAACTGTTGAAGCATTCACTTCTATATGGAAGTATGCATATTGGTGTCAGTTTCTTTGTACAGTTGTACTTAGATATTTTTTATGATTTTTTCATGTGCAAGTATCAAGGTTTTGAAGTTTTAGTAAGAAGATACTCTGTAGATTACATTCCCAAGAACATAATGCTTATACAAAATGTATATTCCACGTTTTAAAGCTTAATTGTATTTTACTTTACATATACACTTCAGTTAACATAGAGCACTTAGAATCTATTTGGTATTTTTGATTTCTCAAAGTAAAAAAAATTTTAGATTTTTAGGTTTGATATGGTTGTGTCATAATCATCTCATAACTGAAAATTTTAATTTTTGGCAATAAAAGGAAATTGGGTATCTTTGGAACTGTAAAATCTGGCTTAATCCTTCTCTTTCTAGACTCTTGATAGATTGGATAATTAAACAGTATCCAGAGAAACTAAAGAAATGGGCATTTTAATTGCTTATTTTATCTTGAGTTACTTTTTAATGAACACTGCTCATCACAATTTTACAAACCAAAAGTGTTTACTAATTCTAGTAACTACAGTTTCTTTTTCAGCTAGATGAGTGATCGGAAACTTTTTGTTGCATTTCAAAATCTAAATAAACTACAGACTTTATCCTTATACCACGAATGTTTTTTTTTAATATTTTGTCTTAATACAGCATGGTACAATAAATAGTGCTTTTATATATACATATTATATATATATATACTTTTCTAAAGAATGATGGTTTGAGTTACACATTGGACAGTTTTAATTTTTGGAAAATAACAGTTATATTGATTTTATTATCCTCTTTAATTTGTTCCAACTTTTTTGTTTTTTATTTTAAATTTCCACCATCTTTGTCACAATGCACACATACTGGTAGAACATCAGTAATCTAAAATTAATACCCCTTGAAGATGCAACTTTCTTGTTAATTTCCATTTTAGCTTTTATATTGGCCTTATAGATCTTCAGTCTTTGTTTCAGTATAGAATGTTCTACATTTTAAATTATTTTTTCTTTTATTTAATGTTATCCCAAGACTGTTCTCATAAAGAAAGGGAACAAAGAAATATCTAACCTTAACATCTTTTACATTTATTTTGAATATATGGTATTTTATGATAAATATAAATTATGTTTAATGTGGTTTCCTCTATACTTTGGTTATTAAACTTTGCTTGAAACTTTCCCATTTGACAGCTTTCTTTGCTGCCAAAATTTTCAAGAATTTTAGACTTCTTTGAAGTATATATTTAAGTTTTGCCATTATTGACTCTTAAGAATGGTGTGTCTTGCGTTGCACATCACAACCTCAAGAAGTCATCATTCAGGCGAGATGTTAACAAAGAAACTGTGCTCTCTGTAGGAATAGGCATTTGTGTTTTTCTCATACTACTTATTGGGTGATAGTAGGCATTGATGTCCTGAGTTGTTGTTGTTTTGAGCCTAATCAGAATTTCTGTTCTGTTGAAAACTTGGTACAGAATAAAGTGGGGTTTTTGGTTTGTGTTAACATCACCAGCACAGTCTTTCGAATGTGGCTCTACTGCTGAGCAGTAAGCCTTTGAAAGTGGCAGTCAATGCAAGTAGAAAGAAGTTCAGGTGTTGCATTCCTGTGTTCGCCTCATTTCTTTACATCTACATAATGGCAGACTTTTCTACCACATTAGAAGCATATTTTGAGGTAAATGATACTTTGGCATAATTTACTGACTTACCACTTAAAGTATAGTCATTACTCTCTTTACTGTGAAATTTTACATGCCTACCAGAGTTACCGTGTATTAATATTATCATCATATGATAAACATCTCAACAGTTGGGTTTCCCCATTTTGCTTCAGAAAGTTACTTAATTTCTATCTGGGCATTAATAGAGAAAGCAAGTAGCCTTTTGTGCTGCTTTAAATCAGAATATTGAGGATATCCTTTTGCAATTTGGGTTTTGTTTTTTTTAATTTCTCTTGGTGAGCAAATTGTTCTATGAAAACATACTCTTACATCCTTAAACTTGGTGAAATGTGAGCCAAGGTGTGCTTTCTTAGAACCTGTTCTCATATTTGAAGATTGGAAACAGATCACATTAGATGAAGTAATATCTCTTGAACATCTTCTAAAAGCGTGTTTGTTTTTTAACTTACTGTACACATATTTCATTTAGTTCAGAATATTTGAAGTGGCTCTCAAATTTTTTGGATCTACTTGCAGATTTTCTAGTTGATACCACAGAAATCCATCCTCTTAGCTCTGGCTGAGTGAGGACTGCCGGTGGTCGGGTAATTTTCTCGTTCTGAGAGGCAAAAGAGGCCTTGTGCTCAGGGTAGGCTTTCATTTCCACAGGCCAGAGAAGCTTGCAAAGTGCCAGCTAGGTTAGATCTTTTGCCACTTCTTTCATTTTATTAATTTGGGTTTTTAAAGGGCTGTTTAAAAAAAAAAAAAAGCCGGGAAACTTAAAAGTAGGCATTACTGTAAAACTATTTCTTAGACTTAGAACATTTTAAACTAGAACTCGTTTTTTCACAGTATATTTACTTGAAGCACTATTATAATCGATGAGAAACTTTTTGACTCTGCAATTTAATTTAAACTTTTTCCGTTTCAAATTGCTTTATTTCAGGGAAATAATTTTCCAGTTGTTTTTGCTATATTCTGCAAATAAAAAACGGATGTTTCCTCTTTCACTTAAACTTTAGTAGGAAACAAACTACAGCAGACAAACATTTCTTGTTGTGTTTGTTGCTTTCTTTAATCCAATGGATAAAAAAGTAAAACCCTGTAAACATTATTTTATTTTTTTATGCAATACCATGCTGTAAATACGGTTCATCAAATAAGGATGTACCTATGATTGAATCTTTAATTCTGCACAGTTAGAGTTTATATATAAACGTGTCTTGACAATCAAGGACTTTTATGNTACAGCAGACAAACATTTCTTGTTGTGTTTGTTGCTTTCTTTAATCCAATGGATAAAAAAGTAAAACCCTGTAAACATTATTTTATTTTTTTATGCAATACCATGCTGTAAATACGGTTCATCAAATAAGGATGTACCTATGATTGAATCTTTAATTCTGCACAGTTAGAGTTTATATATAAACGTGTCTTGACAATCAAGGACTTTTATGTGAGTCTTCCTTTATGATGTTTTATTAATGTTATGCATTCCATTTGTTTTGAAGTGAGTACCAATGTGCTAATTTGTATTGTCTGAAAGTATGTAATGTTTTTACAGCTTGTTTTTAAGAATCTGTAAATATGTACAAACAAATCACAGTACTGCTTTATGTTAGAAGGCATATGATGTTGTACTGTATGTAAGCAATAATACATAGCAGTGCTAACTTTACAAGTAGCATCAGGAAAGTTCTAAAAACATTTCAGAGTTATTATCTTTATTTCATTTAATAATGATTATCTTTAATCAGTTTTTATAAGCAAATTCCATTGTTCCTCCTATTGGAACGTAACACTGTTTACACAGCATAATTGAAGTTGCAGGGGAGACAGGCTAAATCTGACTTCATCTGTACTCACTTTCACTAAGCATTGAATGGCCTTACCACTCTTCTGCAAGATGGAGGAAGACTGCAAAACTTAGTGCCCATCACACTGAAGGAAGGGGGTGTGGTTTTTTTTTTCCTGCTTCTGTACTGCTACCTAACTCTGTGGTTTGCTTTGGATTTTAATATTTGTTTCTGTTTTAGATTCAAGCCCATAAGTTTTGAGGTGACTTCAGCTCCATTGTGAAATAGTTCTCTTCATATTTCACAGCTACATTTCAACAATTCTGAACTTTCTACTTTGATTTTTAGATACTTATTTTTCAACCCTGGTTTCTCAGCTGATCAGATGAATTTGTTCAACTTCAATACAAAGAAAGACAAACCTATTGTAGTTTGAATTGAGTAGATATTATACTGTACAGAACAGCTAACTATTTGAACACACACACATCACTGCTTTAGAAATAAACTCGCCAATTTATAAATGTATATGACCTACATTTTATAGGAAAATGTTTTTAAATGCTAGTCATTTATATA
This sequence comes from Neotragus pygmaeus, assembly GCA_006410875.1. Lineage (NCBI taxonomy): Eukaryota > Metazoa > Chordata > Mammalia > Artiodactyla > Bovidae > Neotragus > Neotragus pygmaeus. Next base: position 1,420,436 of record SJYV01005163.1, on the reverse strand, counting down.
ATGTGCTTTGAAGGATTTGCTAGTCCACTCTGTCACTTTTTAGTACACTGGTATCTTTTATATGTAATGTATGCTTTTTATTATTGTAGCAAAGCATTTCAGTAGAAAGAATTTTGCAACAATATGGGGGAAATTTTTCATTGTTGGATTTGAATTATACTGGATTTTATCTGTGTAGTCTTACTTGTCTTTATTTTAATGCTGTCTGGAAGGGAACTTGGTATCCAAATAAAGCAGGTAACCTCATTTTACTTCAAGGGCATACTGTGTAGTGCTGAATTTAATCTGGAAATCTGATGACTTTGAAAAGAAAAACAAGTTTATAAAAATTGTACAGAAGAAATTAAATGTGTAATGGAAATCCTGATGGTGGAGCACGTTGAATTTTCTGATATATAGTGTTATTTTCCTGGGATCCCCTATGCCTTCTTTGTACTTCAACTAATAAAGGAAAAACCTTGTCACTGAAACTGGTAGGATAATAGGATATTCTGATTATACAGTGTTACTTTTCCTATCTCATTTTCTGACCCTTTCTCAATCACTGTAAATTTTATTTTCTATTTCCTCTTGATAATTAAACATGTACATAATATAGACACTGTTGTATAGAACTGAATGAATTTTGAGTTTGCTGTGCTTAAATGAGTAAACGGGAATATGGATATTGAGAATTTATAAAATACCACAGCAAATTTATTGGCAAAAGAGGGGCATCATATATGTCCTGGAAGGTAATATTTGATGTTTCTTCGGCCCTCTGGGAAATCATTGTGAAAGAACTACAAACTCAGTATCTGACACCAGTGGGTCGGTCTTTCCCCACTTCCCCTCCAAACATATGAGCACTAAATTTCAAAGTCTACTCAGGTGAAAATTGCTTTGCAATGAAACTTATCACATTGAAATTTTCACTGTTAAAAGATGTTTGTGATATTTTTAAATACAAACTTTTACATCAGTGGTCAGCAGCTTGGCAATTGAAATTCGGTAAGTCAATATATTTTAAAATACATTTTACCCTCCAAAAAGAATTGTTTTTAAACAATTGGGAGGATTTTTGTTGTTGTTTAAATGTGTTTTTTATTGTCATTGTAAAAATAAAATTTTGCTTGACCCCATATTNTTTTAAAATACATTTTACCCTCCAAAAAGAATTGTTTTTAAACAATTGGGAGGATTTTTGTTGTTGTTTAAATGTGTTTTTTATTGTCATTGTAAAAATAAAATTTTGCTTGACCCCATATTATGCCATGAATAAATTGCTGAGCCTTCATAATATAGTGAAAGTTTGTTTCATGCATAATCATGGAACAGAGAAATGTTCTTTAAACTGACCTATTCGTTAAGAGGTTTAATGAGTTTCAAAGCTTCTTGACATTATTGTCATGTAGTAAACCTTGCCATTTGAAGTTTATAATACCATTTTATGTATTGTGATACTAAAGGAAATTGTTTTTGTTTTATTTTTAATTGAATTATTAGACTAATTTATATTTGCAAATTCTGCATTTAAAATGTGGACACTGGCTGTTTGAAAAATAAAATACAGAATACAGTTTTATGAATAATTTCCTAGCTGAATTTTTCGCAATATTCTGATTCAAGTAACTTAGTGATAAATGTTTTAAAATTGGTAAGGTTAATATTAAAAAGAGGAAAAGAATGTCTGTATAGAGCAAACAGTTTGTTACACAAATTGGGTAACAAGAGGGCCTTTACTGTAGCTTTGTGTAGAATGTTATCAGGCAGTTCTAAAATGCCCGAGTCAGGTGTTAACGTCAGTCACCAGTGTTTTAGACTTGAAATAAGTTTAATATTGAGCTAAGAATAAGAGTGTAAGAATGTATGATTTTTTTCTTTATAGCTAAGATTCAATTCTCATCATACATGGCTTTTTTCCCCCCTGTTTGTGGAAATTTGTTTTCATCCTTTTATCTCCTTGCCAGTACTCCCTCCCTGTTTTGTGACCAGTGGGACACGTTGTAAGAAAGCTGTCTGAAGCTCTGAAGCTGAGAGTGCAGTCTGGGTCCTTGGGACAAATAGAAACTAACTGGCTTTTGCAAAGATTAATCCTAAGACCGTGATGAGTTTATTAGCATGGTGCTTTAACCAGTTATACATAATACCACTGATAATCTACTAAACCTTGCTTAGATCACACTTTTTCTTGAATGATGAGCTATGGTAGGAAGAGGGCCAGTTAGATACATATCAAATATACATGATAGTTCTCCCACCATCTGAAGATTGCAGGAAAAATTGAAGTCACTTGACTTAATGCTTGTTATTGAATCTTACTTGAAAATTTATCAGACACAAAGGAGTATGAAGATGTTGATGATTGCATGTTTGGACAGAAGTTAAAAGTTCTTTTCAGAGTGCTGGCAATTTTCCCCCCACTTTGATGAAATTGGTATGGTATTGGAATAAATTATTTTCATTTGATGGATAAAGAGTCAATGGAGCAGAAGTTTTAAGTGAACTAAAGGTAAATTTAGAGTCTCATTATTTTAGTTCTTTTGTCATTTTTAAATGTCCTTAAAAGGACATTTCTAGTAAAAACATTTTAAAAACACACTCATGCAGATGTATAGCCATGTGAATAAGAGCTGGAATGTGAAATGTGTTACTGTAAATGAGTTGACGTTTTCAAAGGGGTTTTTCCAAACTACTGGAAAAATTCAAGTTTAGAAAGGGACTTGAATTGTGAAATAGAGAACATTGAGGCTTTGCATATTTATCCATATGAACTTTTAAAGTTGTTGCTTTCTTAAATTTTTCTAGCTTATATCATTCTTAGCCATGATGCTTGTGTCAAGGTGATGAAAGGGGCCAAATAGTGTATATTATCTGTGATAATAACTATTTTGTTGATTCGAATTCTTACTTGTGAGGGTATAGTATTCACCACTGATCACCTACTTAGAACAGGCATTGTGCTAGATGGAAATAGGTAGTTGAAGCTACTAGTATCTTTATATGAACATCTGAAAAGTGTCAACTGCAGGATGGTATCAATTTCAGAATGCAGGGTTGTACTTTAGATTATTAAAGCAAATATTCAGTGTTAGGATGTGTTGGGTAGTTTATATATCATTTCTCAACGAATGAGTAAGTAGTAGTCTTATTTTAGGATAGTTTTGGTAGAGAGTTTTAGTAAAGTTGTTCCAGAAGATAGAACTATACAGATAATATATAGTGGAAGTAAGAAACCATTGTTTAAAATCATCCGCTAATTAAAATATCAAGTAGGATTGAATAGGATTATGGATAGGATTCAAACCTGGGCTGTGGAAATGAGATGGTAGGCTTTATTCAGAAGGAACTGACATTTCAAAAAGGAAGATGAATACTTTAGGGATTCACCAACCTGAGGATGAAAATGGAGGAGTGAATCACCTCTCATTGGGGGTTTGGAGATGGATGTTGAAGGATGCTTTCCTGGCAGTAGGCAGGCCAGTGCTTTTAGTCATTCTGTCAGTCTTCACAGAATGGTATTAATATTTCTTAAGTACTCAGAAATAACACCCAACTGGCCATTACTCCCAGACTATTATTATGATACTCTTCATGTCAGATAACTTCCACAAGTTATCAGCATCTTTTCCTTAGCTGTTTCCTTCAATGTGTTTGGGTCACTGTAAAATTTATCTTTAAACCTCCAATATGGTACTTTTCCTTTTTCTTTGTGGGAACCGCAGCACTATAACTTTTTTCCATGGCAGTAATGAACGTTAAGAGTGATTGCTGAAGCACAAAAGTAGATGTTAGGAAGAGGACACAACTGAGTAAATGTGTTCAGAACACCTCAGGACTCCGCAGGAGACTTTGGCTGAGAGTTGTCCGAGCAGCTTGTGGAGCTGGCCCTCAGGATCTGGGGGCAGGTGATGGCACCCCAGGACAGCATAACCGGTGCTGCACGGGACAGCTTTAAGTAAGCTGTGTGGGACTTTGCTGATTATAATTGTGAGACAGCAGAAGTACAGTTCGGTACTCTTCAGATAAGGAGCAGTGAAATCAAGGAATTTATAGACCTTCCAAATTCTGGCTCCAGCTGGATCTATCTCTGTAACATTGTCCAAGTTGCTTACCTTCCCTGAGTCTGTTTTCTTCATCTGTAAGAGGGGCATAATAATCCCTATGAGAGTTGCTGTGAAAAGTCATTTGAGACAGTTTGTAAACTATAAAAGCACAAATAGATACTCCCTAGTTTAGACTTGAGAACACAAAGGCAAGATGGAGCAGAGTTGGACAGATGTTGCAAGCTTAATCTTGTGTAAAGCGGCACATGGAATAAATTCCTGACTTGCTGACTATATCTTTCAAAAGATTAAAGTAGTTATGAGAGGATCTACCTGTCTGGATTTAATTGACCAGCAAAGAATAACTACTTAGTGAGGTGGAAGTGACAAGAATTTTGTGAAGTTATGATTTCATTATCTGAGACCCTGGAAAGGATGGAACATTGTGTTGCTGTGAGTGAAAACAAAATCAGTAGACTTTCAGGGAAAAGAAGTCATCCTACAAAAGCAAGAATATATTAAACTTTTGAATCCTAAGCTATTGGTTAATCATGAGCAGGGACCTGGCTGCCCTTGAGGCCAAATCACAGTCATGGACAAGATTGGAGGAGCACAGCCAGCCTCACCAGTTGGGAGGGAGTGATGTGTGGATGTGGGAGGCCTGCCCCGTCACCTTTTTATTTTTCTTTCTCCATTTCTGTTCATCTCCTTTATTTTCTTCTTCCTAAATGGCTGTATGTATGGGCCATAACAGGTGTATATCAATCAGAAACAGCTAGACAGTGTGCAGTGCCCAGCTTTTCATACAAGTTAGGTTTATTTATCATACATGTGTTTTAGTATTACTATTTCCAGAGAATTCAAAACTAATTGTTCATCAGGAAAAGGCTCTGGATGCCTAGGTTAGTTTGTAGGCTCCTTGAAGGTATTTTGTTCACAGAATATAGATCCATCCCTCACACAAGCAGATGCCAGTGAATGAATGAACAATGTTATGGGATAAAAGAGGCATTAGCAGTGAAGGTGCTAGAAGTGGTGGTGGACATTAGATGGCACTAAGATGATGCTATGATCAGGGAGCCTGGAAATGCCAGATTCCGCATGCAACCACAAACTTACAAGATCCCCAAAAGAAATCCACACAAGGACCAATGGCTAGTAGGATACAAGCTATCTTAAGTGCTGGACCTGTTTCCCATACCCTCATGCAGAAATGGGCCAGACAATGTCACCAGGACCACAGGCCCCTAGGGTGCATCTCAGTGTGTGAGAAGAGTGAGGACCAGTACAGCCAGGGCTTGATCAGTGAACAAGTAGGTCCCATCCCTTTCCTTACCCAAGTTGCATAGGAACAAAGAACTATGTCTACGTGTGTGGCCAGTTAATGGAAAATGACCTAACTCACTGCTGGGTGTGGCCCAGTAAATGTTCTATGATCTGATTGGTCAGATTGGCAACTCATGGAGGCAGGGCTTGTGAATATTTCTCAAATCCTTTTGAACCCCACCTCTCTCATTACCATAGCCCAAGCTAACCTCAATTCTTGCAAGTTTCTGCATAAGGAGTTTTGATAGCCTCCAGTATTTTCTCCAGATGAGAATCACAGACATGACCTTCAGAAGTGTCTCAGTTGCTTCTTGAATAAACACTAAGCTCTTACCTTGACCCTTATGGTTGTCTGCAGCCCATAGTCCCCACCTCCCCCACCGTGAGCCTCTCATCCTCTGCTGTTTCACTACTGAGCTGCTTTTAGTCTCTCATACTTGGTTATGATCACTTTCTACCACTGGCATGGTTTTCTCTATTAATCTCCCCTCCCCAATTTCAACTACAGCATCACTTTCTCAGAAAATCCTACCCTGATTTCCCTGATCATGTCACACCCACCCTCCCCTCTGTGTCACCCCCAGTCTTGGATGTTGGCTGTTTTGGCGTTGGCTGTTTGTAATGATTTACTTATTAGTGTGGGAATTTGATTTTCTGCCTATCGAGAGCCATCTTGCGCCCCATCGTGTATCTGCATTGTCTAGAGGATATGGTTGAAAGAGGGCATTCGGGCACTATGAGTTACACCTGAGGATGCAGAGAGAGTTTGCAGGTGGTGTAGAAGCACTGCCAGAGAGTTTGAGGCTGTATGGATAGCAGCTGTGGGACCAAAAAACTGGTCATGTGAATTTCAAAATGGGAGGAAAACACGTGGATTTTGGAAACAAGAGCCGAGTTGGATTTCAATCTCCAGCAACTTCTGGAATGTTCGTAAAAACTCTGTCAGATAGGCTTTACAGATCTTATCATTAACTCTGTTAAAAATGAGGACACTGAGGCTCAGACACATTAAAGACTTTGGGTAAAGTTACACAGTGGAAAGGAAGATCTGGGACTCAGTTCAGAGCTAATTTTTGTCATCTAGACTGTTGAAGGTCTGTGATGGGTCTTACAGGATATTTGAACAAAGGCTGAGTGCTAAGTGCACTGTTGTCACATTTCAGTAAGACTGCCACCGTCGTCCATGAAATAAACTGGACCATGTTCATTAGGCTTCTGTGTGCATCCCATGTTTTCTCACAGCCCCAGCAGGTCCTGGCTCACGGCAGATGCCAGATGGCTGAGGGAGAATGCCTCTCTCTTGACTGAGGGCAAACCCTCAGAGTCAACAAATAGCTTAGATCCTGGAGGAGAAACCTGCTCAACAGGAGCTGGGGACACCTGACGGCAGGACAGTGGCGGCCCCTCCCTCTCCACTCAGCCCAGCCCGGGATCAGAGCGGGGTGAGTCTCCTGGAGCCCCATGCCCTCCTCTGGGGCTGAGGGCACTCGGGCTGTGTGCGGTGCTGGCGCGTCTGTCAGGCTTGCAGCTCTTGATACACCCCCTTCCAACTCCTAGTAACATATAGCCCTTCTGACAGACGTTTTTTGTCTCTTGGGAAAGCATTTTAAAATCCAGGAAGAAGGAAAACTCTTTCTGCCTCATCTCTTCACCTGGATTAGAGAAGCTGTGTATAGGAGAGGGTCTGGCATTGGAACCAAACCAAGTTTAGGTTCAAATTCTGACTCTTCCCTCAGAGCCAGCAAACAAAAGTTTGCTGAGTGTGTGCAGAGTATCTATGATTTTTTAAGACAGGTATGTTGTTGCACGAGGTGCATCATGTCCAACTAAAAAGAAAAAATATACATATTTTATATTTGTATATTTACAAATATATTTGTTTTACTTGTGTTCTCTGCACTCAGATATATTTCACGCTTTCCCTTTGTCCTTGAAAATTATAACTGGAGTAAGATACTATTGTGGACAGGATGTATGCTCTGATATTTTAGAGAAGGGAGAAACAAAAACCCCAAAATGACTGAGCTAGAAATTCCATAGTTTACAACTTGGCTGTCACTTAGAATCACCTGAGAAGTTTAAAGAAAATGCCGGTGCCAAGGCCCCACCCCAGCCGTATTGTCTGAAACTATACCCAGGTGATTACAAAATGCAGACCTGGGGGAGAGAGAACCACCAGACTAGCAGATCCACTATTTGCGGCCCTTCTGATGCTGGTTCTTGGGCACAGGCTGTGAGATATGTTTTTGTAATTATTATACATATTTACATTTTGATTTAATGTTTTCAACCTGTTTTCACATTTCTATTTTGGCTGACTTTGGCTCTGATCCCTCCCCAGGGTTCAGACTTTCTGATAAATGAGATAATTTTTCAAGACCTGGTCTCTTCTCCAGTTTTTACACAGAAGGCAATTCCCAGCACTGACCACTGGAAAGGAATGAGAGGAAGGATCTTCTGTCTGCAGCGGACCAGGGTAAGACCCGTAGAGCAACAGCCTCACTATTGTGGGCTCCAGCTCGAGCTGGATTGGTTCCCAAACAGAAAACAAAGGTGAGTTTAAGAACATTTCTTAAATGTGGGTTCAAGAGGTGAGTTTAAGAACATTTAAGAATAATAATATTTTTAAACATAACGGTACTGCAACGGTAAATTCAAACAATTTGAGATGAATAAAAATACTGTGAAAGGAAATGAAATATTTTTTTATCTTGGTTAGATGCATTATGTATTTGCTATCTGATGCTGAATAAAAAATTACCCCCAAATTTAGTGGCTTAAAACAATAATAATTCACTATCTATCATGGTTTCTGTGGTCAGGAATCCAGACAGAGCCCAGCGAGGGCAGCTTATCTTTGCTCTGCAGCGTCTGGGACCTCAGCTGGAAGGATCTAAGGCAGGGAACTTGAATCATCATCTGAAGGCTTGTTTCACTTACATGTCTGGCAATTGATGCTGGCTATTGGTAGGAACATGTGGCCTCCCCGTGTGGCCTGGGCTTCCTCACAACATGGTGGCTGAGTTCCAAGGGTAAGTGCTCTGAGAGCAAGGAAGCCAGATGGACTCCCTACTGCCTTTATGACCTAACCTAGGAAGTCAAGCAGTGTCATTTCTTTCACTTCTATTGGTTGAGGCACTTACAAAGGTCCATTTGGCTCAAGGGGAGGGGACATGGATTCCCATCTCTTTTTGAAGGAATGTCAATGTCATATTTCAAGAAGAGCATATGGGATGGAATATGTTAATGCAGTTATCTTTGGAAAATGCAATCTGCCCCACATTGTCTTTTAATTTTCTTACTCATTTTTTCAGATTCGAAAACTAACGTGCTCATTGTAAGAAAAAAATTCAATAAAAATCCAAAATTTGTGCACCAAACTTAGATTTCCTCTCCCACTTTACTCACTATCTCAACCCCCCTCTCTAGAGATAACCACTGTTAACAAATGGATGTGTATTTTCCATACAAACTATACACATATATGCACTGCTTAAAAAAAACAACTGTATACGTTATTCTACAACTTGCTATTTTTACTCGTTATTATGTGATGATCAAAGTTCTATATTAGTACATATAAAAACACCTAGTTGTTTCTAATGCTGGCTATCATAGTATGGCTGTACCATAACTTATTTAATCAGTCTTCTATTAGTGGTCAGTTAGGATGTTAAATTTTAAAAACTATTACAAAGTAATGATGCAGTGAACATCTTTGTACTAGGTCATATAGGGTAGTATCTTAAAAATGGAATTGTTCTGTTCAGAGGTTATGCAGGATACTGTTTTTCAATACAGTAAGAGTATTACTATGTTTTTTACAGTTAAGTCATTGTAAATCTACATTAAGCAGGATACACTTTTTAAAATTTGCAAATAGACAGGTTTCGCTAGCCTTAACATGAAGAAAAAGGACAAACATTTGTTCTTAGGTATAGAAGATGCTCATAAGTTTTAAAGGAAACTTTTCATTTGTTTAGAAAATGATGAATGACAGGAAGTAGGTGGTTATGAACAGAGGGGTGGATTATGTTTTTAGCTCAGGCTAACATGGAATTGAATGTGGATTCTTCAAAGTTCACATTGACACTTTGAGAGAGGCTCATCAGAAGGTGACAGCACATAGGAAACCAGCTGGAGGCAAAAAACCAAAGTGTCATGTGTGACCCCAAAGTAAATAATAAAGATGGCACTACTCTCTGTACAGATGTCTATACAAACATGAGATTCCAATAATATGCCCATCCAGCCATCCATTGCTCACAGGTGGCTAATCTGTAATTCATCCTGGGGTTCTTTCCTCTTACAGAGACGCATTGTTACAAAAGAAGTTCTGACACATGCCACAACTTTGAGGACATGATGCTAAGTGAAAAGTCAGACATGAAAAGGACAAATGTCATCTAATTTCACTTATATGAGAAAGGTTGGAGAAGCAAATTTATAGAGCCAGAAAATAGATTAGAGGTTACCACTTGCTGGGAGAAGAGGGCTGTGGGGAGTTACTGCTGAAGGGTACAGAGTCTCAGTTTGGGGGTGATGAAGTTTTGGAAGTAGTTCAAGTTGCACCACGTGGTGAACCGTATTAATGCCACTGAACTATACCCTTAAAAATCGTTTAAATGGTACATTTTATATTATATATGTATTTCCACATCAAAACCCATACACACACAAAAAAAAAAAAAAACCCAAAAACCCTTTGCTGGAGCAGAGGAGGTTGGGGCTCTGTCAGTGTTCCCATGGCCGCCTTCCCTTTTGTTTTTAAAAGAACAACCTCTATTTTTAGGGATTTTCACACAAAGGCTCCTGTGGGCATGGGGAGTACTCCCAGCTGCCCTCCTGTTTCTCAGAAGCCCACAAGGAGGCCTAGCAAGTTATTTCAGGCTTCGGAAATATGCCGGATTGCAAATAGAGATAATTTAATCTCTCTGCATGTTGATAACTTTTTTTTTTTTTTTCCCTGCAAGCTGGGGTCCTGGAAACCTTACCTCATCCCTAATCCCTTCAAGCCGAGTCTGGGAATCGCTGAGGTGGCGAAAGCAATTCCTTCCCACACCTCAGCATGCCCGCGGGCACTTTCTTGGCGAAAGGATCCCACTTCCGGCAAGGCTGAGGGTCCCCTGGGTCGCGTGGCCGCGGCACTCTGGGGTCCCTGGAGCGCAGTCTTAGTCTCTTGCCCCAGGGCTTCTGCTCCCCAGCCTCCCATTCCTGCGTTCAGCAGTGTCAGAGAGAGCAGGTGCAGCGAGCGGGCTCGCGTCCTGTCACCCTAATCCGAGGGTCGTGCCCCTCGGCGGGGTGCGGTGAACGAGCTATCCAGAGCGGTGGCTGGTCAAGCCTGAGAGTTTGCGGACTCTTCCTTCCCTTGTCCCCTCCCGCACCTCCGCGCAGTCCCTTCCCACCCCTGTTAAGATTGCCGTTCCTTTCTCCCGGGAGCTCTCCCGGGCGGCCGACGGTGCGCGGGCACCACCCTTGGGAAGGGGAAGTGCCCGCAGCCCGTCTCTCTCAGCTTGGATCCGAGAGTCGCGGCCGCGGTGCCCGAGCTCGGGCGGGACGCCTCGTCGGCGGGACAGCTGGCACCCGTGCCGCGCGCACCTGCTCAGCCACGTGGCGGCGGGGCGGGGCCTGGGCGGGGCGGGCCCAGCTCTAGGAG
>SJYV01005163.1:1379767-1406425 GCA_006410875.1 Neotragus pygmaeus | reverse complement strand
CCCCTTCCTGTCTGCACACGGCAACTGGGACCCGAGCCATCCACCGGGCCCAGGGCTTCCTGAGAACTTGGTTGGAGAGGGGCGGAGGCTGGAAGGGGGGTGTACGCTGCGCTGTAGGGGTTCGCTTAAGTGGGGTTGCTGGAGGGACGCGAGTTCAGCGTTGACCGAAACCCTAGGGGTCTGTGCTCTGTCTCCGGAGCCGATCTCGGTAAGTCTCCGGTCCTTTGACCACCTGCAGCTAGTTCTAGTGGATCGATGGTGTCCTGGCCCTGGACAGAGGGGTTCACAAGGAAGGGGAGGAGTGTAAAACTGTGTCCTCAGGGGCTGGGCAGCTAGGCAGTCAGCTCCGACCCCTGTGTTGAAGGAGCTCAAGGAAAAAAGAGCTGGGGGCAGCTGTGTTTAAAAGAACAGCAACATTTGAGCAGAGGGAGTCTGTGGAGGATGAGTGGGATCAAATATTTGGGTACCAAAGAGGGAAGGAGATGTTTCCAGATGAGGCAAGACAAAGTTCCTTCCTCAGCCAGGGCCTGGTATAGGAAGGATGGGCAATAAGGATCCAGGGAAAGAGGAGCCAGACTGACCGGGAACACTGTTTACTTTCCAGAGTGGTCTCCCCACCCAGACCACCGGGACCCCCATTTTCAGAAGAACGGCCCAGATGTCTCAAGTGCAGGAACTCTTCCACGAGGCAGCCCACCAGGTATGCCTGGGTGGTGTGGGGCTCTGTGAGAAAAGGTCACCAGGCAAGATGCTCAATGGAAACGTTACCATGGACTATTTTAAAAGTAATGATCTCAGACATTTATTTTGGTATTCCAGCTTAATCGAGAAAATGTTACAGCCAACTCCTAGCCATCTGTGTGCAAAAAATATTCTTTGGTATCTAGCAGATTCCGAATCCTGGACACTCCTCCTCCTACCCTGCCCTACCCATGGAGGCTTTCCATGAACAGAGTGAGGACGGAGATAATACAAACTCCTTTTAATATTGAATCAAACCAGTGTAAGAAGGTAAATTTATTTCTGAAAAAGTCATACTGTATATATTTAAGTCAAATAGATTTCTGGATTCCCTGATATCTGCAGGTTTTTCTTTTCTTTCTTTATCCTCTCCCTGTTGATCATTACAGTAAGCAGTGTAGGTATGGAATTAAAGTGACCCTCCCCTAAGAAACAAACCAACCATGCTTAGGCATTTATCAAGAAGCGACTTGCACCAGGGTCTTTGCTGTATGATGATCACTCAACTGTGAAGTTTTCAGTCTCTCGGATATCTCTTGTCTTTATGGAGAGGGGTAAAGGGGTTTTCTGGCATTATAAGGGGGAAAATGAGCCCCCCAGAGGGAGAGAGAATCAACTCATGGCTTCACACAGTAACAAAAGATTAGGGTCCAAAGCCAAGGAGTCCTGAGCCAAAGGGCAGAGGTTGGAGAGACAGATGGGATTCAGGATTGGTGAGGTATCCAAGCTGGCTAGTTACCCCTCTTCATATGCAGGGGCACATATGAAAAATGCAGCGTGGTGGCTGGCAGCTGGCGAGTGCTCAGCAAAAGGTACGGCTCCCCTTCCCCCTGGCAGGCCCAGAGCTGTATCCTGCATTCTCTACTGAGCTCCTTACACCCAGCCTTCCAAATATTCAAGCTATTTAGAAAAAATGAATGACTGGAGACCCAGAATAGCTCCTCAGAGAGATTTCAGAACTCTTGCCCAGAGGTCTTTACTCCTAGGTGAAAGAGCCAGTACCATATTTTTAATGTGGTTGAGTACCCTTATAGAAACCTTGACTTATTTATTTTATTTAACTTTAAGAATGTATTTAGCTCGACCAGTCTCTTGTCATATTTGCCATGCATTTTATTTGTGTTTGCAAGACTGTACATGAGTGTTTATGCACCTAATATATGTTCATGGTCTACTTCCTAAATAATGGGTACTGTGTTAACCTTGAAAAATGTACCCAGATGGAAAACGTGAAGCCCTTGTTTCCAGGGATTCCAAAAGGAGAGCATTTGCTTCATTGCTGTGAGAGGGATCCATTAAGGCTCAGCTGTGATCCTCTCTGTCTTGTTTAAAACCTTCAGTGGCTCTCCTATCCACCACTCAAGAGTTCAAACTCCTTAGCCTAGGTCCTGCACAGTCTGACCCAGTCTGAGTTTCAAACCAGCTCCCCTGCATCTTACTCTTTGTACCCCACCTTCCAGACAAAGGTCCATTCCCTAGGCCCTGTACTTGTATCTTTCCCCTTGCTGGTCTTTGCTAGTACTTCTCACTCAGCTGATTTGTCTCTGAACTCTCCAAGTATCTAAGGCTATGCCTGGCATTTAAGTAGTCAGTAAATGTTAATTGACTAACCAAATGAACAAGTAACAGGTGACCACAGTGCAAGCTAAATTGCCATGAGTGCCCTAACAGAGAGTTGATTTTTATTACAAAAATTTTTTTTGTAATTAATTAAAGCCACAACCACGTAGCATGCGGGATCTTAGTTCCCTGGCCAGGGATTGAACCCCTGCCCCCTCCAGTGGAAGCACAGAGTCTTAACTGCTGGACCACCAGGGAAGTCTTGAGTGCTGATTTTTAAAATGATGGATGTAAATGCCTATGTATCACCTTCCTCTCCATCTCCCTCAGGCTCTGAACATAGAGGGGTTAGACAGTGTTCAATGTCAAGGCCTTTGGTGTTCATTATCTAGACGTCTTAAAAATCTCTCTCTGTTTTCCTTGCCCTGTGTTGTCCAAGGTATCATTTCTTAATTGAATTATTTCATACCTTCCTAACTTCCTTCTCCACATCTCCTCTAAAGCGATCCCTTTTTAAAGCACAAGTCTGTACATTTGACTCCTCTGCTTAAAGCCTTTCCATGGCTTCTTGCTGCCTTCAGAACTCAGTTCAGACTCCTTACCTTGGCCCCCACAGCCCCTCTCCACCACCCTCACCAAGATCTGACTGGCTTCTCCTGCTCCTCCCAGAGCATGCTCTGTCGGTGCACTTGCTCTGCAGTTTTGAAGTGAGCTGTTTCTTTCCTGTCTTCCTTGCTGGTGGTGGTGATTTAGTTGTGAAGTCATGTCCGATTCTTGCGATCCTGCCAGGCTCCTCTGTCCATGGGATTCTCCAGGCAGGAATGCTGGAGAGGGTTGCCATTCCTGTCTTCCTTAAGGCTGTGAATTCCTGAAGTTCAGGGCGTTGTCTTATTCATTTTTGTGTCCTCAGTACTTGTCATTAGTGCTCAGCATATGGAAGATGCTCAGTCGGTGCCAGTTCTACTTAACTCACCTGGCTAAGGATAGGGGGAGCTGCGATTTGCATTAGGTTTTGAAGGGTCAGTGGTAAAGTTGGGGTACACATCCCAGGCTGAGAGGGTAAGAAAATGATAATAACTACCAACTTATTATGTGCTGAACACTTAATGTGCATCATCTCTTTAAATCTTCACAACATTCTGAAGTAGATATAATAATCATTTTGGTTGACAGATGAAAAATGGAGGCACTTTGAACCCGGGCATGGTCGTTGCCAAGGTCGAGGCTTTAATCCTTTCTGCTTTATGCCTCCTGCCTCAATGGCCTGAGCAAAGCCTGTATGGGAACAGATAGCAGGCTGGACAGCTAATATGTTTGAAGTGGTTGGCCTTCCAGAAGTGTCCCATGAACCTTCCCTGGTGGCTCAGAGGTTAAAGCCTCTGCCCGCAATGCGGGAGACCCAGGTTCAATCCCTGGGTCGGGAAGATCCCCTGGAGAAGAGAATGGCAACCCACTCCAGTACTCTTGCCTGGAGAATCCCATGGAGGGAGGAGCCTGGTAGGCTACAGTCCATGGGGTTGCAAAGTGTCGGACACGACTGAATGACTTCACTTCACTCCAGGTTTGGGAGTTAGGAATTCTGCTAAGAGCTTTGAGGCCTGAAGAACATGGGGCCAAGAAGGCCATGCCCAGTGGGAAGACAGGCTGGGGGATGTTACCCTAAAACCTTCTGTTCAGATCTGCTCTTCTCTTGGTCACTGTGTCATTCTGGAAGAGTGGGGATGTTTGTGAGTTAAGTGGAGGGGTTACTGAATGAATTCTTGGTTTGCTTTACTCATTTCGGGACCAGATTGGGTATGTGTGGGTGGGGGTGGGTGTGTGTGTGTGTGTTGGTCAAGCAGACTGGCAGGGAAGGGTCTGTAGATCTGAGGGTTGATGGTGCTGCCTGGTTCAAGTACCGACTCTTAACACTTTGTAACTTTGGGAAAGTTACTTCATCTGGTTAAGCCTTTGTATCCTCCCATAAAATGACGACAATAATAGAACACATCTTAGAGAATTATGAAATTAACAGAGATACATCATGTAAATGTTTAGTATAGCACTCAGTTCATAGGAGGCATTTTGTAAACCTTGTCTAATAATAAAACCGAGATGGGAAGTATGTATTTGGTCCATGAGATAGTGATGTGACTGATCAGAGGGTTCAGTTGGCAAATGAATACATAACAGCACATCAAATGTGGTAGGAGTCCCAAATCCAGAATAATTTCTTTGGCCAAAACCAGAGACTGGGATAGTGTCTGGGACACTCTGGATTATGTGGGATGGACAGTCCATTGAGGATGATTTCTAGGCCTGGAGTGGTTTGGGAATGTGTGTGCGTGTGTACTTTGTGGAGGTACGAGTCATTTCAGGAACCTCTGTCCCCAGGCACTTCACTGATGTGCAGTGTGGTTTAAGGGTGGTCTTCAACCTGGGAACCTGGGGTTCCCAATTCTGACTATGCCATCAGACATACCAGGCCCTTGGGCAAGTTACTCAAGGGCTTNATCCCCTGGAGAAGAGAATGGCAACCCACTCCAGTACTCTTGCCTGGAGAATCCCATGGAGGGAGGAGCCTGGTAGGCTACAGTCCATGGGGTTGCAAAGTGTCGGACACGACTGAATGACTTCACTTCACTCCAGGTTTGGGAGTTAGGAATTCTGCTAAGAGCTTTGAGGCCTGAAGAACATGGGGCCAAGAAGGCCATGCCCAGTGGGAAGACAGGCTGGGGGATGTTACCCTAAAACCTTCTGTTCAGATCTGCTCTTCTCTTGGTCACTGTGTCATTCTGGAAGAGTGGGGATGTTTGTGAGTTAAGTGGAGGGGTTACTGAATGAATTCTTGGTTTGCTTTACTCATTTCGGGACCAGATTGGGTATGTGTGGGTGGGGGTGGGTGTGTGTGTGTGTGTTGGTCAAGCAGACTGGCAGGGAAGGGTCTGTAGATCTGAGGGTTGATGGTGCTGCCTGGTTCAAGTACCGACTCTTAACACTTTGTAACTTTGGGAAAGTTACTTCATCTGGTTAAGCCTTTGTATCCTCCCATAAAATGACGACAATAATAGAACACATCTTAGAGAATTATGAAATTAACAGAGATACATCATGTAAATGTTTAGTATAGCACTCAGTTCATAGGAGGCATTTTGTAAACCTTGTCTAATAATAAAACCGAGATGGGAAGTATGTATTTGGTCCATGAGATAGTGATGTGACTGATCAGAGGGTTCAGTTGGCAAATGAATACATAACAGCACATCAAATGTGGTAGGAGTCCCAAATCCAGAATAATTTCTTTGGCCAAAACCAGAGACTGGGATAGTGTCTGGGACACTCTGGATTATGTGGGATGGACAGTCCATTGAGGATGATTTCTAGGCCTGGAGTGGTTTGGGAATGTGTGTGCGTGTGTACTTTGTGGAGGTACGAGTCATTTCAGGAACCTCTGTCCCCAGGCACTTCACTGATGTGCAGTGTGGTTTAAGGGTGGTCTTCAACCTGGGAACCTGGGGTTCCCAATTCTGACTATGCCATCAGACATACCAGGCCCTTGGGCAAGTTACTCAAGGGCTTGCCCTCTGTTTCCACAGCTGCAGGATGGGGTGAGTGTACCTGATTTTCAGGGTTCTTACACCATCTGCAGAAGGGTCTGGCCCCGTGCCTGTCACATGGTGCACACTAAATACAGTGCTTGTCCGGTAATCGGATGAAGTAGATTTCACACAGAAACCCAGTCGAGTAGTCTGCTTGTGAGATGCAGGGCTGGAAAGGTAAGGAGCAGCTGGTATCAGAGGGAGGTGAATGGAAGGCTAATGGCCTTTAATACTAGCCCTGTCTCCATCAGTCACTGGACAGAGAGGACTGTGACAGATGCATTGTTCAGGAAGATGAAGCTGACAGGAGAAAGGAGTAGCTGGAGACAAGGAGAGACAGCAAGTGGACATCTGTGCAGGGTCTGGAGTCCAGCAGGGTCCAGTGCTCTTAGTGTGGGAAATAGCAGGAAAAGGTGGCTCAGCTTAGCAGGCGTTTATCGAGTACCTCTTCTTGCCAGTATCTCCAGTGAGTGCTACAGATACTAAAACAGAAGTCTCTTGATACTAAAGTCTCAGATACTAAAACAGAAATCACGATGGAATAAAGGATGCCTCCCACTAGTCTGGTGTGCTGTTTTCCTTCTCTCAGGATTGGACAGTCTCCAGAAAAACTTAAAGGGAAGCTGTGTCATGCTGTGGTCTGAGAATGGGTGACCAAAAGCCGCAGATTAGCTAGTGTGAGTAACTCATTCTCTTCCTTCTTTATCCAGCTGGAGACTTGGGATCCAGCAGGAGTGAGTCTGTGAGGACCCTGTTCTAGGAAGTCTGTGGGGTAATGGCTGGCCTGAGCTAATCACCCTTGAAAAAAGCCCGCTGCAGACTCAGGGAGTAAGTTGCCCATCAGAGCTATGGCATCTGGCTCATGTGTGAGCCAGGGTGCGAGCTCTTCATGATGCTGCACCAGGACTCGGCGCCGCCAGACTCCCTGCCTCCCTTTCCCTTCTCTGGCCTCTCCTGTGCTTGCTCCCTGTTCTCGCCTCCTAGGTTCAGAGGCTCGCTGAGGCTAGCTCAATGTGGTAAGAGTAAGAAAGAATATGATCCAGTTGTGGGACCAGCAAGAGGGGCAGAAAGAGCCGAACATGTTAAAAGACTGAGGCGATACAAGTTATTGCAATGAATAAAGAGGAATTTTCTACTCTCAAACTCAAAAAAAATGGAGGAGTTCTTAGAGATCCTCTGGTCCAGCCCTTGCTTAGCTTGTCAGTAAACAAGCCCAGAGATGTGGAATGCCTTGCCCAGAGATACATAAAGAGAGTGGCAGAGCCAGGTGACAACTGACCCCGAACACCCTCACTCTATATTACGGCTCTGGGTTGATCTTAACGCAGCCAATCTTTAGGTTATAATTTTGAGCATTGGTGTCAGGCTTCATCACAAAAGCTTTGCTGTGGTTTTCTGCACCCTTATTAGCCCATGTACAGTTAAGAACTGACTTTCATTTTTGCATTTTTCAGGCCCTTTTTAGCATCTTTAAAAAGCCAATATGCAAAATGAGCCTTGGCAGCCACACGCTAAGTGATAGCTTATTGCTTTGTTAGAATATAGAGAAATGAATGCACCTGAGCAGAAAAGAAAAGGGAACCTAGGACAAGGCCGTCTTGTTATCCCCTCTTATACAGATAGGCAAACTGGGGTCCAGAGTGGTTGGGTGGAAGAGAAGGGCTTACATCTGGGATTCTGGGAGTCATGACCCCTATCACCCTCCCAGTTTCTGTAGGGCATGAAGCTTATACCATTTTCAGGGATTCTCTTCAGTCAGAAGGATACAAATTATAAATACAAAATTAGGTGTAGTCTTTGGAGAGACTCAATGCAAGTGAAGGGTCTTGAGGCTTAAGCGGTTAGCTTCACTGTGAAAGACCAAGGGTACCTGGACAGAACCACCTATGGGATATAACAGAAGAAGCAGGCTTGGGCCCTGGAGCCTGGGAGAGAAGAAAGGGCAGCGATTACTCTCAGGGTTGAAATGAGTCTGCAGCTTTCACGTGAGCTCGGTTTGTCTTTCTTGCTCTCTCTCTGTTGTCTTCAGCCCCTTCCACTTTACAGGCCTACTTGTCACTTAGCCTAGGAGGTCAACCTCGAAAATGACAATGCTCTGAAAATGCTTCATATTTGTAAAAAGTTGGAGTGGAGACATTTTCTGGATGAAGAAACTAGAATGAAAGTGATTCTTCACTGAAATGAATGCGGTGGGATTGTCTCATTTATATTCACAGGATCTTTATTTGTAGAGGTGACTGATGGCACAGAGAGATCAGTGCCATTGGAAGAAGAATTTACTGCTTACATTTCTCAAGACAAGGAGGAATGCCATGCAGGACCACAGGGAAAGCACCAAGTTCTGGTCAGGAGGCCAAAGCAGGAAGGAAGGGAGAACCTGAGCCACAGCCTTTATTGTGCTTTTGGTGGGAAGGGCAGGGCAGGGGAGAGCAAACAGCTTAGGACTGGATGGTTTTAATAGTTCTGGAAAGCTTTGGCAGTAGAGGTGGTCTCTAGTTTCCTAGAAACTGACCTGGGGGTGATTTAGAGCAGAAGAAATATTGGCTTGGTGTGTGAGAATTAGATAAACAGAGTGGCTTAGGGAATATACTCAGAATTGGTAGGTTTGCATATGGAAGGCATGCTCCTGGCCAGCTGTGTGCTATCTGTAAGAGCTGGTTAGCCCTGGGAAGGTTGATCTGTTCCCTGAACTACAAGATTTTAAAGATATCATAATGTCATAAGCAGAGAAGGCAATAGCACCCCACTCCAGTACTCTTGCCTGGAAAATCCCATGGATGGAGGAGCCTGGTAGGCTGCAGTTCATGAGGTCGCGAAGAGTTGGACATGACTGACTTCACTTTCACTTTTCACTTTCATGCATTGGAGAAGGAAATGGCAACCCACTCCAGTGTTCTTGCCTGGAGAATCTCAGGGATGGCGGAGCCCGGTGGGCTGCCATCTATGGGGTTGCGCAGAGTTGGATACAACTGAAGCAACTTAGCAGCAGCAATGTCATAAGACAGAAAGGAAAAAACACGATTAATATATTCTGCCTAGCTATGAATGAATGAACTAGATGACTTAAAAATTTCTTACTGCCTTAGGGTATATTTCAGCCATGGTCAAATACAGAAAAAAACACAGTCCTTTATTTAATAGTTTGGGGTTTAATAGTTTGGGGCCGTGTTAATGATTCTGAAGTACTTTTCTTACAATTTGTCTAAGGATCTGCTAGGTGGTGCTTAGACTCTGGTCTGGCCCAATTGAACAACCTGGCTTCCTATAGGGGTGGATGATGGAATTTTAGCTTATTTTTCCATTTATTTTATTCTTTTGCTGACAAAATATCTTTCTTCAGGATAGAAGTTTAAATACTAGATATACCTGTATTCATAAAATAATATCAAATAAAAAACATTTAAAGAAATATACATACCTTAGGGAGTGTAATTCAGTATCTCTTTTTGCTCTTTTCCAGGCAAGAATACTGGAGTAGGTTGCCATTCCCTTCTCCAGGGGATCTTCCCAACCTAGGGATCGAACCCAGGTCTCCCATACTGCAGATCTATTCTTTACTGTCTGAGCCAGCAGGAAAGACTTGTTCACTCTTTAATCATTGTCAAGTAGCAATGTAGGGCTTCCCAGGTGGTGCTAGTGGTAAAGAATCCACCTGCCAGTGCAGGAGATGTAAAAGACACGGATTCAATCCCTGGGATCAGGAAGGTCCCCTGGAGGAGGAAATGGCAACCTGCTCTAGTATTCTTGCCTGGGAAATCCCAGGGACAGAGGAGCTTGGCTGGCTACAGTTTGTGAAGTCACAAGGAGTTGAGCACAACTGAGTGTGCATTTGTGCAAGAGCGTGTGCATGCACACACACACAGACATACACTCTCAAGTAGTAATGTAATCTGATTCTTAAAACCTGTTTCCTTTCTTTCTGAATTTAACAACTTAGTCAAAAGACTGCAGAGGTTGTAGTGATGGTGGTATGCTTCAGAACAGCTCAGCATGAACAGTCTTCAGAGGTAGTACTGCTCTGGCATGAATACCTATCTAGTAGGATATTGTTGTCATTGTCACTTCTCAGAAGAAAGCTACATTTCTTTTGTTTTTGTTTTGATGTGCAAGTGTTCTCTTCTTTATATGAACAGGCATATAGAAAGAGAAAAAGATAATGAAGTAAAAAAACTGGTCTGTGTAAAAAAATTCAGTGATATGCTTTTTCCAATCTGCAGATAGCTTGTAAATCACATCCACAGTCTCTGTCAGAAGTTGCAGGATTTAGGTGCTTACTGATGAATTTGAAGCCATGGTAGCCTACTGATCCTCATTTAGCCAAAAATAGTTATGTTTGATCCTGATGATAAATTTGCTCTAAAGTGAGCCTCAGTGTTCATAGAACTTAGAAAAGAGAAGGCCATGGCTCATTTTGAGTAGCTTTCCCTTTTTATTTTAGGCAATTATCAGTTTAAAAAGAAAAACCTAAGCAAGGGCAAATTTTAATTTTAAACAAAGATATATACATGTATGGATAGACGTTAATTTTATCAAAGACATTTAAGCAGACTGTACATTTCAAATGTGATTCAGATCACAGGTATCTTTTGGTGTATCCATCCATTGCATAAAGTGAAGTTGAGTTATAAATAAATTCCTAACTTGAGGTCAACATTTTATTTTTCAAATATTTATAATACGTGGTAGATTTTTCTTCAAATAAAAATTGTTATTATTTATATCGTAGAAGTACTACATGTATGCAGTAAAAACATTTTTCAAGCAAAAGAATGATACAAAATTAAAAGCCTTCTTCCTCTTTTACCGCCATTCCCCAGAGACAGTCACTAATGGTTTATAACTTTAAATATTTTATTTATACCTCAGTTTCTTGACTACATTATCAATTTAATGTCAGTTTACTTATTGCTTCCAGTATGAAAAAAGAGGACATTGGCCTTTACCCTTCCTTCCATTTCTCTCATTTCATTTCTAATTTTTTGTTGGATTGTTACTTTTACATTGTCATGGTTTATAAAATTTATATATATATTAATTGTAATAAGTATTTCCATGTTTGTTGGTTATGAAAACTTTATATCTGTAAATAGCATTTATTGTAGTAAGATATATAAATATGTGTGTTTAACTGGAAAACCAAGTGACATTATCAGATTCATGGAGGAGAAAACACAGGCCTGTTAAAGCTTTGCTGCTTCTGAGCAATAAAGTCTTAATTTTTTTTCAAGTTTCTTTTAATTCTTCTGGTTCATATGCAGCTACTGCTGTTTCTTATATCCCCTGTCACTTTTTTTTGAATGTTCTTCGCTTCTCTTTGGGGTGACAGGAATTTTTTTCATATATGGCTTGGTGGTAGTAGATTACTCTTTCTAACTATAGAAGCATGGGAGGCCAAACTGTTTTCATGTACTTCAAAAATAACATCTCACAGCAGATTGGATACAGGAGGTATGAGAGTCCAGCTGTATTCTACCAAGCCAGAGATTAAAATGTTTTCATTAAGTGTTTTTGCTTGGGAAAGTAGTTATTTTTCATGCAAACATGATACTTATTTTAACAGATAATAGGTTTATTATTATTATGTTTAAATGATTAATAAGTTTTTAAAATATCTCCCTTTCTAATATGGTAAATATTGATAGTTATAGCTCACATAAACAAAAACTCTTGGGGATCCTTAGTAATTTTTAAGAATGTAAAAGGATCTGGAGATCAAAAAGTTTGAGAACGGCTGCTCTAGAGATTAAACAATCATTTTAAAATGTTCACAGTTTGTTTAGAGTTAATATTATACCACTTCAATGTAAAATGTAGGAACTTGGCAATCACATAGGCCTGTTTCCCAGCTCCGCCCTTCAGCCTTTAATGCCGTAAGTCCCATATGTGTTACATTCGTTACATGATGAAACCTCCAAGATGATGTTATTCCCAATGACTGCTGTGGCCTGTGTCTGCCCCTAGCATTTGCTGGCTCTGAACCTGGAACTTCTCGGGGGTCTTGGAAGACAGCTCTTCTCTTGGCTGCTCTGGGCTGCTCCCTCGTGTGCCTTCTTCTGCCCATCCAAGCCCATATGCAGGAATCTCTCCAAATATCTGATCTACTAGTAGCATGTGTTTTTTTCCCTTTCTAGTTATAACTATGGTTTCATACATTTAAAAAAGCTCACATCTTTTCTGTTATTGTCATGGTAATTTGGAAGGTAGGAAAGTGCATATTCTGCTGTCTTGAAAGAGATGTCTCATTTTATTCATTTTATTTCTAAAGCACGTTTTATTCATTCATTCATTCCGCTAACACGTTTAGTAAGCACCTGTTCCATGTTGAGCACTGGGGGTATAAGAGTGAACAAGCTATTTTTTCAATATATAAGGGCTTCTTTTTAAAAATAAAAATCATGTTTATTATTTTTAAACTTTTGAAATTTTGATACCATTTCACACTTGTAGGAAGTTGCAGTAATACAAGGAACTGCCATATACTCTTGACTCAGGTTTACCAGTTGTTAAATTTTTGTCCTTTTACTTTATTATTTGTGTGCTCTCTCTTGCTCTTGCTCTCTGTCTCTAAATTTCTATTCCATATGTATGTTTTGATACATATTATGTTCTATTATAGGCTTCCTAGGTGGCTCAGTGGCAAAGAATTCACCTGCCAATGCAAGAGCCATAAGATATGCAGGTTTGATCCATGGGTCAGGAAGATCTTCTGGAGGAGGAAATGGCAACCCACTCCAATATTTTGCTCGGATAATCCCATGGACGGAAGAGCCTGGCAGGGTGCAGTCCATGGTGTTGCAGAGAGTCAGACACGGCTGAGCACATATTCTATTGTATGTATTTTTTCTTGAACCACTTGGAAGTAATTTGTAGACATATTCCCTTATCCATAAATACTTCAGTGTCTATTTCCTAAGAATAGGACTTTTCTTTTACCTAACCACAGTATATTTATCAAGATCAAGACATTTCGAGAATTTCCTGGTGGTTCCGTGGTTGACACTCCACGCTTGCACTGCTGAGGGCCTGCATTCAAATCCCTGGCCAGGGAACTAGGATCACACAAGCCTCTTGGTGTGGCCAAATAAGATAGCCATAGTACATGCCTGGATGGCCAGACTATGTAGGTTTTTTTTTTATTAAGATCAAGGCATTTAACATTGATCAATCTTATTATCTAATCCACAGCTTCACAGTCCACTTTGCCAGTTATCCCACTGATATCCTGTTGCTTTTTCCCCCAGACCAGGAGTCAGTCCAGCATCACACAGGACATTCAGTCATCATGCCTCACTCAGTCTCATTTAATCTGGAACAGTTCTTTAGCCTTTCTTCGTCTTTCATGACCTTGACATTTTTTTTTTTTTTTTTTTTTTGCAAAACACAGGCTAGTTGTTTTGTAGAATGTTCCTCAGTTTGGGACATGATCTCTTATGATTAGATTTGGGTTTTGTGTTTTGGGCAGGAACTCATAGAATGATATTGTATTCTTTTCCAGACATCATATCAGGAGAGAGATACAGGGTTTCTGCTTTTTCCATTATTGGTAATGTTAACTTTGGTTAGCATTTCGGTGGTGCCCACTAGGTTAATCCAGTCTGAAGTTACTAATTTCCCCTTTGTAGTTAATACATAATTTGTTAGAGATACTTTGAGACTATGGAAATATCCAGTTCCTCATATATCTCCTACCCACTAGCTTTAGCATCAGTTGTTGATTCTTGGCAGAATCAGTTATTACTGTGATGGCTGCAGAATGATGATTTTCTAACACCATCATTTCTTCTACATATATTAGTTGGTCTTCTACTAAAAAGGATTTTCCCTCTTTCTGCTTGTTTTAATTTATTCATTTACTTATATCTGTATGGACTCAGATTCTTACTTTTCCCATGAGTATTCTATTGCTATAATTATTGATTGTGATGCCCAAATCATTCCAGATTTGGCCAGTGGGTGCCCCTGGAGGCCGTTTCCTATTTCCTTTCGACACATCCTTACCATTTTTAGGAGCACTTCCTTACTTCCTGACAGAAAATATTCTAGGCTCATTTTGTATTTTCTCTGCCTCGACCCTGAATCAGCTATTCCTCCAAAGAGCTCTGGCTCAGGAAGTTGAGAAATGGTGTTTAAAGACCAAGATCTGGGTGTTAGATCTGTTCGTTGCTACTGGGGTGTCTTACCTTGTAGACCTTTTAAGTAGAGAGAAGGAATATATATTTATGTCTTCCTCTGCATATTAAAAACTGTGAATTCAAACTGCTGCCTCTCATTCTAATTTATCTCCCCAAAGTTCTCCTTCCTTAGTTTTAACTGCCTTCTCCAACAGTGAGGAACTTGACTGTCAGTCTGTTGACTGTCTATTTACTTCTTTGTTCAACCCTTTAACTGATGGAAAGTAGATTAACTCCTACCCCTGCAAAAAACAAACTTTCTTTCTAGAATGTGTGTTGCACATGTGCTCAGTTGCTAAGTTACGTCCGACTCTGTAACACTGTGGACTATAGCCTGCCAAGCTCCTCTGTCCATGGGATCTCCCAGGCAAGAATACTGGAGTGGGGTCCAATTTCCTTCTCCAGGGGATCTTCCCAATCCAGGGATCAAACCCACAACTCCTGCATTGGCTTTACCTCTGAGCCACCAGGGAAGCCTAGAATTTGTATTAGCTTGTAGTTATTTGTCTTTAGACTGAAAGCATATAGTCAAAATAATATGTTCGAAAGTTACTCTGCTTTGTTTTTTTTCCTACCTTCAGTGTGGTTATGTTTTTCATTAGAAATAGTGAGATTAATTTGTTTCTCACTGCATTCTTAGAGTTTTTCTCTATCATCCTGTTGATTTGATTTTGTTTAATTTTGAGTATGTAAAACATTATGTGATTCCAAAAGTCAAAAGTACTCTCAGTACATTGGAATTCTTAAATGAGTATAGTATTGTCTGATTCACTGAGTCATCTACAAGAATAAATCTTTTGCAGTTGATATTTAGCAAGTTTGCCTGTTACTGGTGAAGGGCCCTAGGGCCTGTGTTTGTCCTCCTGATATTAAGCCAAGATAGATTGTCTAGTGACAGCCTGAGTCTTGCAGGAAGCTTCTGTCCTCTTGTCAAGGAGACTGGGAAGGGAAGGGGAAGCTCTTGTTTTGGTGGCCACGGCATTGCTGCTGTGGGACTTTAGATTTGTGGGATGGTATTCGGTGTCCACGGCATAGTGTCCTTGGGTTTTGCATTCTGAGTGCAGAAGTAGCTGCCCTGTGGGGAATGCGCTGCTGCTGTGTGACTCTAAGAGGCAGAACCTCATCAGGAATCCCCACCAGCATCAACATTTTCACAGCATCTGAGGGTCTTGCCAGTCCTGTGCCTATATGGTTCTATGACCAGGTTGTGCCTTGAGAGATTCCTAGCCTTGGACAAGGATCAGCACACACAGGATGGAAAAACCACAGATCAAGCATCCGGAGCTACTGTTATGGAGACACTGGGTTTTGAACTCGCTGCATGCAGATTTCCACACAGCCACAAAGATCTCACATTGCTAGGAATGACTAAATCAATATTGACCAAGGGTGCTGCCCAGATTCAGATCCAAGGAAATCAGACTTTGACCGTTCCCGATGGGTCCTTGCCACTTCCCCTCTGGAGCAGTTTCCATGACCAGCATCAATCTGGTAGCAAAGTGCTGATTGGATGCCCATTCTCAAACTCCTAGTGCAACAGAGAAGGTGCCAGCTGCCCCAACCCTGGAACTAAGCAGGGCTGAACTGTAGACCTCTCACCTGAAACATGAGGCCAGGTAGGCTGGGTTAATAGAAGAGGTACAGTCAATTAAGACATCTTTTCTTTCCCTCTTGACTGCCCTGAAGAAATCCTCACCCATGTTTAAAACTACCTGATGTGCTTCATGCTTACAAAAAAACTTTTCACAATTATCATCTCATCTAAACTGTGCAGCCCCCCTCAAGGCAGGTATGTAGCTACCTGCATCGGCCACAGGTGGCCATGGACGTAAAGCCTGCTGCNATCTAAGAGCCAGTTCACTGAAAAGAGAACAAAATTGACAAACCTTTGCTACTCACTAAGAAAAGGACAGGACTCAAATCAGAAATGAAATAAGAACGGTTAAAATGGACAACATAGAAATACAAAGCCTCATGAAACAGAACTATGAGCAATTAGATGCCAACAAATTCAATAGCCTAGAAGAAATGGATATATTCCAAGGCACATTCAATCTACCAAGGCTGAATCACAAGACAAAATCTGTGGCTGCTTACTAGTAAGGAGATTGAATTGGTAACCAAAAATCTGCAAACAAAAAGAAGTCCAGGGTCAGATGGCCTCACTGGTGAATTCTACAAAACATTTAAAGAAAAAATTAATACCAGTCCTTCCCAAGCTCTTGCCCCAAAAAAGAGGGGAGGGGNTGCTTACTAGTAAGGAGATTGAATTGGTAACCAAAAATCTGCAAACAAAAAGAAGTCCAGGGTCAGATGGCCTCACTGGTGAATTCTACAAAACATTTAAAGAAAAAATTAATACCAGTCCTTCCCAAGCTCTTGCCCCCAAAAAGAGGGGAGGGCACTCTTCCAAAACCATTTTATAAGGCCAGCATTACCCTGATACCAATCATCTAGATAAGAACACCATAAGAAAATTACAGGTCAATATCCCTGATGAACAGAGATGCAAAAATCCTCAATAAAATATTAGCAAACTAATTCAACAATACATTAAAAGAATTGTACAACATATTCAAGTGGGATTTATTCCAGAGGTGCAAGGGTGGTTTAACATCTGCAAATCAATTAGTGTGATATACCACATTATCAAAATGAAAGATAAAACCATAATCAATAGACGCAGAAAAAGCATTTGACAAAATTCAACATTTATGGAAAACTTTCAACATGTTGGGTATACAGGGAACATATCTCAACATAAAAAAGCCACATATGACAAACCAACAGCTAACTTCACACTCANCTTTCTCTGGGATTCTGAACAGTGAAAAGTCAGTGGGGGAGCTGGGGATTGTTTATACTGGTAGCCTGGGTGAGATAGAAGGAATTCAGCATAGATAATGGGTTCTGTCTGTACAGTACTTTCCAGACCTTTCATATTTAAGTGCTTTGTGGCCATCTGCTTCATTTTATGCTCCTTGCTTAGAAGTCAGTGAAGAGATGTCTGCTTATACATTGGTCCTTTCTGATCTTGGCCTCTGTTGGCAATACCCATGTTAGGTGTAAGCTTGCTTGTTGTTTTCTTGCCTTGTAGAGAGTGCCCATTACAGCCTACCCACTCTGATCAGTGAGGGAATCACAAAGTCTCTGGGCTAGAGGAGCCTTTGGAGAGTGTTCAGGCCAGTTGCCCCCTGGAGTAGCAATCGTTTTGAAGGTCTTTCTGACATGAGCTCTTTCCATACCTCTCAGGATGGGGAGCTCACTCTCTCCTGAGGTCATCACTTTGCTTACAGTTTGGATTTGCCTGGGACAAGGCCTTACACCAAGCGAGATCTGCTTTAGGAAGCACATGGTCACACAGCCAGTTGAGTGACAGACCAGGGACCAGGTCAGATTTCCAGACTCCCTCCCAAGTGCTTTTCTTGCCACATTGTGAGGGCTTGGGTCCAAGAACAGACCCTAGCTGTCAGAAAGAAGAGGATTTACTGAGATAACCTGTACCTTATGAGAGCAGGGAAGATTGCTGAGATTGGCTGTATGACAGGAGAAGTGACTAATATGTGAGAAAAGAATCCTCTAGTCTGGCAGCAAAAAATAATAAAAGAAAGAATAAAAGTCTCCATTTGACTTCTGGTTGACACTACTAAATATGTTGACCTTGAGTAGGTTACTTTCCTTCCCCAAGCTTGGTTTCTTATTTATAAAATACAGAAAATAATCCTTGCCCTTTCTCCCTCTATGTGAGAGTGGTGAAGCTTAGATGAGATGGAAGAAAAGAAACCTGATAAATCATATGGAGGCATTGGAGAGGGCCTTGGTAATAGTAAGGACTCATATCCTCTTGGCTCACAGGTACGGGAGGCCTTGAGGAAAGCAGAGAAGGAGCTGGAATCGCATAGCTCATGGTATGCTCCAGAGGCCCTTCAGAAGTGGCTGCAGCTGACCCATGAGGTGGAGGTGCAGTACTACAACATCAAGAAGCAAAATGCCGAGAAGCAGCTGCTGGTGGCCAAGGAGGGGGTGAGACCTGCCCTCCTGCTGCGCTCTTCTCTCCTCCTTGCCCCACCCCCTCACTTGCCCTTTTTCTTCCTCTCTGCCTCTCTATATCCCTCTGTTGGACAAAGAGACATCCTGGTGTTGGGTTTTGTTTCTTTTCCTGATGCACAGTTTCTAATAACGTCCTCAAGCTTCTGGAGAAGGGTGCAGGGCTACTCCCACCTGCCTTCTGGGAAAGGTGAAGTGGAGGCAGGTAGAGGGAAGTCTCTGCTGGCCCCAGACTGACACAGGGACAGACTCCTGGAGGCAAGATCCCCCAGCTCCTCTCCCGTTGCTTCTGTTTTCTTTCTTTCCCTACTCTTTCCTCTCCCGTTGGCTTCCATTTTGCTCTCCCATATTCTCTTCCTTTTTCTCATGCCGCCTAAACTGTGCTAGGAGGAGGGGGAGCCAGCCACAAAATAACGTGTTTCATTTTTCCAACCTCTACTCCCTGCTCTTTTTAAGCTGAGGGCCTCATCTTTGCAGGCTGAGAAGATAAAAAAGAAGAGAAACACACTCTTTGGCACCTTCCACGTGGCCCACAGCTCTTCCCTGGATGATGTGGATCACAAAATCTTAACAGCTAAGTAAGTCACACCTGCTGCCCAGCTCTGGCGATGTCCATCCCATCCTCAGAGTTGGAGGGTGTCCAGGGCCTCCAGTCCTGATTCTGTTTCTTCACTGGAAGAGGTATAGCTCTGGTCTCCGGCCTCAGCCCTTAACTACCGCCCACACTGCTCTTAAGCCTGTGACTTAAGTGTGCTGCTTACATACACATACTGCCCCCCGCCCCTGCAGCTCGTTCCTCTGAGAGGATGCCTCCTTTCTCCTGGGGCTTAGGCCCAGCCCATGCCTCCCATTTTCCTTCTTCTCTCTTCAGGCAAGCTCTGAGCGAGGTGACAGCAGCGCTGAGGGAGCGCCTGCACCGCTGGCAGCAGATTGAGATCCTCTGTGGCTTCCAGATTGTCAATAACCCTGGCATTCATTCCCTGGTGGCTGCCCTCAACATAGACCCCAGCTGGATGGGTAGCACGCGCCCCAACCCCGCCCACTTCATCATGACTGACGACGTGGATG
Source organism: Neotragus pygmaeus (assembly GCA_006410875.1). Taxonomy (NCBI): domain Eukaryota; kingdom Metazoa; phylum Chordata; class Mammalia; order Artiodactyla; family Bovidae; genus Neotragus; species Neotragus pygmaeus. The sequence continues at coordinate 1,387,260 of SJYV01005163.1, read as the reverse complement.
ACCTGGATGAGGAGATTGTGTCACCCTTGTCCATGCAGTGTAGGTGACCTCTTGGGTAGGGATGAGGGAAGGAGGCTTTGATGTGCAGACTGAGAAGTCTGCTGGTCTCTGCCGTGCTTAAGCCAGATGTGGGGCAGAAGCCAAGACGATTTAACTCATTACCTTGGTTCATAAAGCACAACCTGCACCAAGGCATTCCTTTGCAGTTGTCCTGTTAGTGGTCTTCCCTTGCTGTATGCTCCATCTGCCCTGTGGGTCTATGGTGTTAAGTGTGTCTCCCTCACTCTTTGTGTTTTTTAATCCTTTTAGTCTCCTTCCCGCCCTTCCATTCCTATCTACCTTTATAAAAATAGCCTCCTTTAGTGATTCATAACATAAAAGTGGCATTCATTTTGACTGTTGCTTTTACTTGTTTTAATTTTATATTCCTTATTTTTAACTGCTAAGTAGATAAATGATGTCTCTTTCTGTTTTTTCATGTGAGGCCCCAGGAAGCAACAGTCCCTTATGGTGATAAAGCCCCAAATCCTCTAAGCCAGAAAGACATTCTTGTCCAGGAGGGATCTCCTGGGATCTCCGGCTTTCCACTTGAACTCGGCCATCGCCGCCTCCCTGGGTCTTCCCTCTCCCCGTCCTGGAGAGGCTCTTCCCTCTCCCCGTTCTCCCTGCAAGTGGTGATTGCTGAGTAGAGCAGAGTGGAGGGAGACAGCACTCTGTGGGAATTCTTCAGTGAAGGAAGGGACACACCCCCTACTGACCCGCTGAATTTTTCTCTGGATCAGAGTCTCTTTTAGATAAACAGAATATACTCTTATGGAAAAGCTCTTGTCCTGGGCCCATATCCCATGCATGCAGGGGGGATGGTGGGAAGCTGGGCTGGGTTAAGGGCTCACTTTGAGATAGCCAGATCTTTAATCAGGCTGGATGTTTTTGTAAGTTTCTTCAGCCATAATTTGCCTCTGGCCAAGCCTCTTCTTTCTGTGGACTGATGCCTTGCAAGGCTTTCATTAAAGGCCCAACAAGCTTAAGGTCACGAGCAAGTAGAACTTGATTTTGACGTATTGCTCTAAAGACTCCTGTGTTCTCCAGGTTGGGAGGGACCTTCATGAGCTCTGAGCCACTCCCCCCTTGCCCCCTGCCCTTCCCTTACCCTACGGGGGCAGGGTAAAGCCCTCAGTGAATCCGATTCTCTTCTCCTTTCGGCCTGGTTGTTGGACCCTAGATGCTGCCTGGCTGATGGGGCGTAGGTTCAGTGACCGCTCTCTCTGCTCAGCATCCGCCGGCTCGGACGATCAGTCCCTCTGGAAATACCCGGGTTTGAGGAGCCCCTTTGGGGCTTTTGTTTTTTCCGACTTTGGGGACTAAACCAGCACTCCCACCCCACGGGCCCCTTCTCCTGCCTGCATCACTCCCCTGCCTGTTCCCCTGTTCCCTCACTACAGTCCCTACTAACTTCAAGGAAGGGTTCGGGGGGTGAGAAGAATCAGCCTGCTCAGCTGAGGCCTGGAGAGGGAACAGCCGTGATGATGGGAGGCTTCGGCTTCTCCTTTCAGCCCAGCTCAACTGATGTCCCAGTGACCCTTCATCTAGCTGGGCTGAGATGGAAAGAAGGAATGAGAGAGCCTCCTCCTCCTTTCTCTTTCTCTGCTTCCCCTTCTGTCTCTCTTTCTCCATCTCTATTCCACGTTTCCTCTTCCCCTTAAGCCTCTCTTTCATGTCTTGAAAGCCACCAGCCATTTAGAGGCCCTGCCTTGCTAGCTCTCCATCACCATGGAACTGTGCTCTCTTCCTGGTGGCCCTTCCAAGGCTTCTGCCATCCGTGTAACCTGGCCCTTTCTCCCATCTTTAGGGAGAAGGCAGGGAGGCCCATCTATCAGGGCAAAGGAGAAAAAACAAAGGTGTGAATTCCATTTTCAGCTGGATCTAGCAGTGAGCCCAAGAGGGATGCTCTAGCACGTCTCTAAGTTACCTGGTGCCCATAGACCCCTTCTCTGGGCATGTGGCCACCATCTTCTAAGAGCCTGATTTGAGGCACTGATCCAAGAGCTGGTTATCTGTTGTGTAAATGCTTATTAGAGGAAGTTTGGAAAGTAAAAAGAGTAAATATGGGCTTTAAAAGGCACCTGTAGTTCCCACCATATTTGAGCAGTCTTTTGTTTGTCAATTTTTAAGTAATTTTTTATGTAGTCAAGATAATGATAACCACTGTCATTTACTGAGTACCATGAACTGTGTCAGGTATTTTAAAAATATTATCTTGAAGCCTCATGACAATTCTGCAGGATTTTATAAATTAGGAATTAAAATGGGGAAGTAAATTACTCAAGGTCACAGCTAGAAATAGAAAGACCTGGTTTCAAACTTGTGTCTTTTGTATTCTATTGCTCAAAGTATTCCTTGTACATGAAAATCTGTATCCTTTTGTTTCCCCTGAGCATTTTAATAGGCCTTTTTCTGTGTTTTAAAAGTCTTCTCAAGCAGCACTTTTTTTTGGCTGCACTGCAAGTCTTATGGGATCTTAGTTTCCCAGGGGTTGAACCTGAGTCCTGCCAGTGAAAGTGTCAAGTCCTAACCACTGGACCACCAGGGAATTCCCATAAGTAGCCTTTTTAATAGCTGTATAACTTTCCAGTAACTGGATGTGTGATCATTTTCCTGTCATTCCACCTTTATTTTTGCTTTCATATGATTATTAATAAAGGTGCGATGAACATGTTTATTTATAAATCCTTTTCTGAATTGTGACTGTTTCCTGACTTTGGCTTTCTAGAAGGCTGGTTCTTTGTGCCCTCCCGGACCTTGTCCCAAACCCCTGTCCTGCCCCGTCCTGCCTGTGTCCTCCCACTAACTGCCTTACCATCTCCCTAGTAATGTTGGCCCTAGGTCTCCTTCCATTGGAATTGCCATTGAAATTGACCTGGGCATCTCATTTTCAACTGGCCCCTCCTTTAGGATCCCTGGTGGAAGGTTCTTGGGAGGAGGTGGCCCACTCTCCAGACTGGGGACCGAAGACCAGAGTGGTCTCCAGCAAGCATCTCTCCGCGGGCAAACTTGCTTCTTGGCCAGCCCAGAGCAAGTGGCCCTTTCTCACACTCTCTTCTCTCTCCTTGCAGCTCCCAGCCTGCAGAGCAGCGTCCGGCAGCGCCTGACGGAGCCGCAGCATGGCCTGGGGTCTCAGAGGTTGGTAGAGGGCGAGGCTGGCCACTTCTTGACCAGCCGGGTCTCTCTGCGGCGAATGCGCAGCCTTTCATCTGGACAGTCTTTCAGTTCTGAAGGCCTCGGGACCAGCGCTCCACCTGCCTCTGCTTCTTCCTGCTCCTCTGCCGCCGCCACCACCACCACCACCACCACCTCCACCACCTCCATCACCACCGTCCATGTCCACCCTGTCTATTACCACCACAGCACTTCCTATTTCCTCCAGATGGAGCCCTACCCTGACCCACCCCCTTCTGACAGCACCGCTGTGATGCCTTGGCACTCAGAGAGCTTGGGGTATCAGCTGTCTCTCTTCTCTCCCTTTCTTCCCGTCCATACCTCTCTGCTGCCTTTACCTTGGCCTTTGCCTGCTGGCTGCTGCTTGGTGGGCTGTGGGGGCTGTGGATTGGGGTACCTTCTCCTTGTCCTGTCTTTTCCCAGCCTGGGACCCCTCCTTGAGGTCAGCCTAATGCCCTACACCTTTCTTCCCTTCTCTCTTTGGGGTTTGCTGACTCTAAAAATGAGTAACAGACCCCCTCCCTCACAGTCCTATAGCACTTTGGCCTAAACTTTCACATCCATTATCTCAGTGGAGTCCTCACTTCTTTTATCCCCTCAGCAAACATTTATGGATACCTACTCTCTGCCAGACTGCTGGGCATGGGAATTCATAGATGATAAGATACAATCTTAGCCATCAAGAATTATGGTCTGGTCTGGGAGAGGTACATAAATGATTCTGAAACAGTTGATAAGTGCTATGGGGGTGTTGAAGAGGGAATGACTAACAGTGTGAACCTGAGTGGAACGCTTCACAAAAGAGATGACATTTATGCCAACACTCTGTGTGCAGGAAAAGGAGATTGGGTATTCTAGGCAGGGGGAACATGAAGTTCTTTGGAAGTTCATGAGAATCTGATCTATGTGTGGTTAGAACATTGGCTATGTGTTGATGGGACAGGGTAGCAAAGGAGGCTAGAATGATGCAGGGCTCTGAAAGGCTAGGAGCTCGGGCCAAAATCCTTTAAGAGACGGAGAACTGCAAAGGGGCATTTTAGAAGGAAGTGAACTGGTCATATTTGCCTTTTAGAAATAACATTTTATAGCCTGTATAAAGGAAAGAGAGAGACTAGGGGAACTTGGAAGTTACTGCAGTAGGCCACCAGGGGAGGTAATGAGGTTTGGGGGTAAAAACAAGAGTGTTAATTTGGTAACTGACTTTGAGGGATAGAGGAGAAGGAGGCATGTAGGATGATGCCCAGGTTTCTAGCTTGGGTAACAGGAAAACTGTAGTACCCTTCATAAATTACTCTTCAGAAGGGAGGAGGAAACAGATTTAGGGATTTTGGACAAGCTAGGTTTATGTCAGGCAGGCATAAAAACACTCCTGTTCAGAGAAGGAGTTAAGATTCTGCAGGTTAAGTAATTTTCCCCAGGTCCCAAAGCTAGTTAGGAGCAGAACGCAGACTGGGACTTGAACGCAGACTAGGACTTGGCTTTCCATCCCAGGTTGCTCCGTTAGTTATGTTTGTGCTTCCACAGGGTCTCAGTAAGTGAACTGTGTAAGAACTGATGACAGGCTTTCTCCCACAGCCTGGTCTGGCAGCTGCAGGGACTTTCCCTGCTCACACCTCAAGGGGACAGGCTACGGTAAGAGACAGTAGCCTTGACCCTGCCTGAACAAGCTTAGAGGACCCTCAGAAAGACCTTCAGAAAGCACCTGTCATCTCTGAAGTTGTGACCATGGTTTAGTCCTGGCCTCTGAGCTGCAGCTTACCCTGTTGCTTCCTTTTGGTCCTGCATCACTCTGGATACCAGTCTTTCTAGCTCTGCCCCTTGGACGTCTAGATGGTATCCTTGAAGTCTGTTCCTTTCTTTTTCACAAAAGGACAGCCTTTCCTAGTGTTATATCACTCAGCAGAGTTGCTCATTTTCATCCTCATCCTCATTTTCATCCAGAAGCCTATGCAGGGAGACTGCACTTCCCAGTACAGTTGGACAGGATCAAAGTGGTTTGGGGGTACTAGAGGATGCTGTGAATCATGTGCTCAAAGGCCCAGGCTGAGGGCAGTGGGCGGGGGGGAAGGGAAAGAGTACCTGCATCCACCTGGCCTGTTCACTACTGAATTTTCTTTCACACCATGCATCAGAGGATCATCTCTAAAGGCAAACAGGCTCTCTAGTAAGGTTAGTAGCTTGGGACGGGAGCCCAAGGCAGCCCAGCCTTTGGGGAGGGACACCCTTGACCTGAATTGTCTCAGAGGTTCAGGGAGGGAAAGTGAGCTTGCTCAGTGGGCCCTTTCCCTCACATGTCCACCCAGACTTCCTCCTAGGTTCTTTTCTTGCTTTGGAAGTCTCAGCTTTTGTTGATGATGGAGGCATTGAGGTCTGGAAATTATGACCAAATGGGGTAGTAGGCCAGGAGGAGTGAATCTGAGTGGACCCCAACCTGTTGACCGCTCTTCCTTCCTTGGCATTGAAAAGGCAGTCTCCTAGAATCCTCACCTCCTCAGTCTAGAAGGCCCGTTGTCCAGTTGTGACTGCTCCCCAGAATTTCCTTGGCACCTTGCTCAGTGGTTCATATCTGTGTGGAAAAGGCAAGCTATGGAGAGGATCATCTTGGGATTTAGAGAAACAAGGACACATTTAGATAGAAGAGGGGGCACCATCAGAAATATGAAAGCAAATGGGAGACACTTGGTAAAATACTAGCGTAGGTGGCTGGAACAGTGTTTGGAATGGAAGTTGGAGCTGAGATTGTTCTCTGCTGTTCCATATCTCCAGGAAGGTACTGGCCCACAGAGTGGCTGTTTGGTTAATTGTTTCCTACTGAGAATTAAACCTATAATGACTATTAGCCAACCTCCTGCTTTTGCCTGTTTTTGGAGCCTGGTGCCCTCCCTAATTTTTTACCCACAGCCTTCTTTCTAGGTCCTGCTGTGCTGTCCTCTCCCCTCCCACTCATGACCCTTTCCCTTTAGTTTTCTGACGCGGATGTTTAAACATTTCCCTTAGCCCTCTCCTCTACCTCTGCCATGGAGTATAGGGCCTCTGGGAAAGTGGAAGGATTAAAGGATTGGCAGGGGACTCCTATATCTACCTTTTTGTCTGTAAGGTAGGAGGAGTGGCATCCAGAATTCGTTCATGGTCTTCTTAGGAATAGCCAGCCCTTTAAAGGGTCTCAACTATGCTGGACCACCTCTGTGTGCATGTCCAGTGTGCAGTGCCGTGTCCCCATAGCTCAGCCTTGCAAAGAAGCCTCTTGTGAGTGGCCCATGGAAGGGTCTTCCTGCTTGACTGGCCTCATCATCTTCATTCCCACAATTCTTTCTACATTTTCAAGTGCTTTGCCAACATACTTGGGCCTCTAAACAGTGTTACAAAATAATTGAATTGATGTTATCTTCATTTGGCCAAAATTGAGGACCAGCAAGGTTATATGACTTGTCCAAGGTCACACAGCAAGTCTCAGGCAGAGGTGGAAATTGAAATAGACCTCGGGACTTCCAGTGGGCAGCTCTTCTGAACCACTGCTCCTCAAAGGCCAACAACCTGTCTTTCTCCACCTCCATACATTCTCCCTGTCAGCAGAGCTCTGAAAAAGATCCCAGTCTTCCTACTGTCAGCCAACTTTGAACTCCAAAACACTTCTCTGTGACCTCTTTTGAATCCTGAGAGAGGGTTGGAAGAGGCAGTATCTTGGCCTTTCAGCGGGTGAGGGATCGTTTGCAAGGCTGTTCCAGTCTTTCTCTCCCCAGTCCGGGTCAGGCCCACCAACTGCATGTTTCCCTGTTCCTCGAGGCCTGGCCCAGACTGGATGTGTCCCTGGGTGGGACAGGAGTTATGTATGTTAGCTTAGGGTTGAGTCCTAAGAAGTCTAACCAGCTCTGGAAGCAGAGATTTTGCTGAGGAGGATGCCTGTAGCACTGAAGCCTATGGCTGTATCGGTTTAAGGCCTGGCTATTCATCAGGGGAGGGGGCCAGAACTTAGAAAGCCCTTAGCCAGACAGTTAATGGTATAATGACATTTGTTTTTGCTTCTTATCTCTCTTTTCTCTCCATCACTTTTCCTTCTTTTTTTTCTTTCCCTTGGTCCTCTGTATTTCTACCTGTTTCTCCTTTTGCTCCCCATGCCCCCCCCGCCCATATTACTCTTTTCTCCTTATCTCTTCTCCAATCTATCCTTATTCCCTATTCCTACCTCCTCTCTTGTGCCATGTTAACTTCCCTCTGTTTCCCATTCTCCCCTCTTTCCCACCTGCTGGGCACCCCATTTGCTCTCTCCCCCCCCCCCC
>SJYV01005163.1:1361269-1374213 GCA_006410875.1 Neotragus pygmaeus | reverse complement strand
ACCTGCTGGGCACCCCATTTGCTCTCTCCCACCCCTCTCTCATCCCCCATTTTCCTACCCTGCTCTTGTCTTCTCCCGTGGTCCCCCTCTCCTCTTCAAACTACCCCCTGCCCCCATCCTCTGTGTCCCTTTCTTCCTCTCTGACCTGTCTTGCAGGGATTTGACCCATTCCGATTCGGAGTCCTCCCTCCACATGAGTGACCGCCAGCGTCTGGCCCCCAAGCCTCCTCAGATGATCCGTGCTGCAGATGAGGCTCTCAGCGCCATGACCTCCAACGGCAGCCACCGGCTGATTGAGGGGGCCCACCCCGGCTCTCTGGTCGAGAAACTGCCTGACAGCCCTGCCCTGACCAAGAAAGCACTGCTGGCGCTGAACCATGGGCTGGACAAGGCCCACAGCCTGATGGAGTTGAGTTCCCCGGCCCTACCTAGTGGCTCTCCACATTTGGATTCTTCCCGTTCTCACAGCCCAAGTCCCCCAGACCCAGACACGCCATCTCCAGCTGGGGACAGCCGAGCCCCCCAGGGTAGCCGAAATACACGTATCCCCCACCTGGCTGGCAAGAAGGCCGCGGCTGAGGAGGATAATGGCTCCATTGGCGAGGAGACAGACTCCAGCCCAGGCCGGAAGAAGTTTCCCCTCAAAATCTTTAAGAAGCCTCTTAAGAAGTAGGCAGGATGGGGGTAGCAGTGGTGGGACAACTTGTCCTTCCCCGGTCTTCTGCCTCCCCTCCCCTCCCTTCCAAGATACCTGGCCCCCAGCACAGGGCCTGGGAGAGGCTGGCTCCAGGGCCTGGGCACTGTACATACCTGCCTCCCACATCATCCTTGGGTCCTTCAACATTATTTATTAACTGACCACCACGGCCTGCCTCCCTCCCAAACATGGGCTGCCGCTGTCACTCCCTCTCCGCTTCAGTGCATGTCTTGGTTGCTGTCCCCTCAGCTTCCAGCACCACCTCTGGGGTCCAGCTTCCAGGTCTCTGCTGTCCCAGTTTTGAGGTTTGGTTTCTTGTTACTCTCTGTTCCTGCTTTCAGGCTTCTCTCTCCTAAGATGTGTATAAGNTCCCATTTGGAACCAGTCTGTTGTTCCATGTCCAGTTCTAACTGTTGCTTCCTGGCCTGCATACAGATTTCTCAAGAGGCAGGTTAAGTGGTCTGGTATTCCCATCTCTTTCAGAATTTTCCACAGTTTATTGTGATCCTCACAGTCAAAGGCTTTGGCATAGTCAATAAAGCAGAAATGCATGTTTTTCTGGAACTCTCTTGCTTTTTCCATGCCAGTTTTCTAAGCCCCGATTCCCAAAAAGTGACACAACAAGGGCCAGGTTATTTCTGCACACACAGTGTGTTACACTAGAGGACAGGAACCCTAAGCTGAGGGAAACTGAATCTTTTGTAATGGACAGTAAGCACCCCTGCCTTTTGTCTCAGAGGGAGAGATTATCTTTATTAATGCATGCATGCTCAATGACTCAGTTGTGTTCAGTCCTTTGTGACCCCAAGGACTGTAGAATAATGGAACAGAGAACCCACCAGGCTTCTCTGTCCATGGTATTCTCCAGGCAAGAATACTGGAATGGGTTGCCATTTCCTTCTCTAGGGGATTCTACCAACCCAAGGAGCATATCTGGGTCTCCTGTGTCTCCTGCATTGCAGGCAGATTCTTTACTGTCTGAGCCACTGAAGAAGTCTCTTATCTTTGCTAGACTGTACAGTAAACATGTCTGCCCTTTATTCTGGAGGGAGACATCACCTCTGTTTTCCAAGGTTGTGAGCNCTGTGGTGCTTATTCAGAGTCAGAGGAAAGGAATGTGGCTGGTGCCCACTCTGCCCACTGGGTCACAGGCCAGCAGCAGCTTGGGATCTTCTCTGATGTGTGACTGACAATTAAATAACTAGCGTTCAGAGAGCAAGCTGCTGGCGTATGTATGTGTGTGCCCCAGGGAGAACCAGTCTTTGGGAGGGAGGGCCAGGTCGTATCCTGCTCTGACCCGCTCCTGACCCAAGTGGGCGGAAGCCAGATTCTTTTTCTCCAGCTGCTGGCAGAAAGAAGAGGTGTCATCTCACACTTCAGGCCTGCTTGGTGGCCTGCCGGAGGGAGGTGGCTGTCTGAGAGGAAGGCTCCGGGGCGGGAGCTCGCATGGCCGCCTGTGGCAGAGCTTCTGTCTGTCTCCTCTGCTCCGCTTGTCGCATGCTGGAAGCCACTCGTGTGCCACTCCGGACACATTTCAGGGTGCGATTTCCCTTCTTTCCCAGACGTTCTGCCGAAGAGTGAAGATTCTGTTCTCACAAGAGAAAGACTTCGACTTCAGAACTAAAACACTCACCCTGCAGCTGTGGTGTCTCCAGTGTGGTTTCAGCCCTCGGCTCAGAGGGACCAGGCCCTGGCTCCTTGTTCTGGGAGGTCAGGAAGGGAAGCCCTAGCAACAAGCATCGGAGAAGGCAATGGCATCCCACTCTAGTACTCTTGCCTGGAAACTCCCATGGATGGAGGAGCCTGGTAGGCTGCAGTCCATGGGGTCTCTGAGTCAGACACGACTGAGCGACTTCCCTTTCACTTTTCACATTCATGCATTGGAGAAGGAAATGGCAACCCACTCCAGTGTTCTTGCCTGGAGAGTCCCAGGGATGACGGAGCCCAATGGGCTGCCGTCTGTGGGGTTGCACAGAGTCAGACACGACTGAAGTGACTTAGCAGCAGCAGCAGCAGCAGCAACAAGCATCACGCAGGTGTGATTACCTGGGGCCAGACTCCAACTTGCTGTGCCCCAGAACCTGCCAAGTGTCCACCTGCGGGGCCTCAAGGAAGAGAGGAACCCGCCCCTTGAGCATGTCTGTGGGCCCTTTCTGAGGGGCGCTTTGCCCCTCTTGCTTTGCTTTCTCTTCTTCCTTAGTTTCTCCCCCCATCCCCCAGAAGCCTCACTGCCGGGCACACACATTGTCTTACTGCCGTCTGCCCTTCCCCACAGCCTGTTACGTCTGTGCCATAGAGCACTGAATAATACTCCTGCTATTTTGGAATAGATGACTGGGACCCAAATCTGAAGACAGTGAGGTTCTGAGAGAGTTATCAACAGTTGGTGCCAATCACAAGATAGCCCGGACCTGGCCCAACTATCACCCCATCACCCGGTGGTTCCACTGCCCTCCCCCGGGCACCAGAGATGACTGGCAGAGGCACAAAGGAAGTGTCTGTGGGCCACAGCCTCTGCGGGAGACGGTATTGTAGATGAGCTGGGATTCCTTAATCTCCTGTAAAGGAGGGAGTTGGCTTTGAGACCCCCGAGTGTAGGGAAAAGCTGATACTGTGTCCTCTGGTTGGAGGTCTGCGTGTGCTGAGGATGTGGCTCTGCCTGCAGCCTGTCTGAGCAAGACCTGGGGAGTACTTAAAGAGCTGGCAGGACGGACAGAGGGCAGTGTTGGGATACTGTTATTTGTGATAAATATGGGCTTCCAAGGTCGCTCAGATGGTAAGGAGTTTGCCTGCAATGCAGGAGACCTGGGTTCTATCCCTGGGCTGGCAAGATCCCTGGAGAAAGAAATGGCAACCCACTCCAGTATTCTTGCCTGGAGATTTCCAAGGACAGAGGAGCGAGGGCTACAAGCCATAGGGTCACAAAGAGCTGGACACGACTGAGTGACTAACACTTTCACTTTTTCACCTTCATGCTGATATGTATTTTGCACAGAGCTCCTAAAACCCTCGGAATTCCCTAAGTGATAAAAGTGATAAGATGTCTTGATATTTATAACAAATGCATTTCAAGCACAACTGGGTTTATATTAATGAGGTGACTTTTAGAATCACCTAAGGATGGGGGCTGTTTTTAGGGGAACCAACCATGTGATTAGAGGGTTGGAAATTTAAGGGGAGGGGAAAGAGTTGGAGGTTAAATCAGTCACCAGTGACTAGTGATTTAATCAGTCATGCCTATGTGAAGCCTCCTAAGAAAACCCCAAAAGTGGCAACCTCCGATCAACAGCCCTGGGAAGCTGTTTACCTTCCCCAGGTAAACACGGATTACAGCCTGAATTTGTGATTGGCGTCTGCTGGACTGAGCCCTTGATAGTGGATGACACCATCTCTGGGTAGATGGTGTCAGAACTGAGTTGAATTACAGGAAATCTAGCAGAGACTTGCTTGATGAGGGGCAAACACACGCTGGAACTGGTGTAAGAACTGTAGCAGCCCTGGGACCATGCTGTTGTTATGCACGGGAGCTGCTCTGAGCTGTCTCTCTGGCTAGTTCTCTCCTGCAAGGTCAGCACTGGGGCCACCAAACTCATTTCAAACCACGCATGCCTTTATGTGCAGCTTTATTCTGAGGGTGAAGATCTCCTAAAGTTTCTGCCTCGTTCATGTATGCAGCACCTTTAAGGCTGGTTTAGTCCAGTGAGGTCCAAGGAGTGAAAGCCTTTTCATATCCTATTAGGTAACTAAACAAATAAACAAAACAGCCCTTCAGAGTGGAAGCATGAAGACGGTGATGAATGATGAATAAAGTTTCTAGAATCACAACAGGAATTTTAAGGATAAAGCAGGTGTTGTTGTTGAGTCACTAAGTCGTGTCTGGCTCTTTTGTGACCCCATGGACTGTAGCCCACCAGGTTCTTCTGTCCATGGGATTTTTCAGGCGAGAATCCTGGAGTGGGTTGCCATTTCCTTCTCTAGGAGATCTTCCCAACCCAGGGCTTTCCTGCATTGGCAGACAGATTCTTTACTACTGAGCCACCAGTCCTTAAGCAAAGTCCAGGTGTTAGAAATTGCATCATAAAGAGTGAAATTTAGGAGAGAAAAGAACAAGTGAGCGGTGGTGCAGGTTTTGCAGTCTGGTTTGGGGAACCGCAGTCCAGCTGTGGACCTAGGGCAGCTGTGTCTCTTCTCCCAGGCTCTCTTTCCTCAATGGGCTGTAGACAGGGGCCCTCTCCCTGCCTGCCTCGGGGGGTGATGTGAGCACCAGTGGAGGGAATTGATGTGGAAGCTGAAACCACTCTCTAAGTTATTACACCTTGTTGCTATTGTTATGACTGTTTCTAATAAATAATAGACCTGCAACAAGCCACGGTAGGAAGTGAACATAAGCAGAGACAGGAAGTTGGGCCAGGTCCTGGGTTTTGAGATTAAGATTCTGGAAAGCAGTCTTATTATACTTACCCCAAGGTCACTCGGTACCATTTGTTTGAAGACAAGCATAGGTTGGCAGGGTCTTCGCTCTGAACCATGATCAGTGTTCTCATGTTTATTGACTTTCAGGAGATTGCTCGTTAATAGTTTGCTAAAGACAGATGAACAGAAATACACAGAGATGAAACGCATTCCAGCTGGTGTCAGGGACTGTCAGAGACTCCAAGGAGTCCCCTGCCCATCTGTCCCATGTGGCTTTTTGAGTCCCTGATGATTATTCAAGGCCCTTTCTTCCTATGTCAGGAATATAAGGCAGGAAGCTGGTATCCTCTCCTTCTGTTTTAACTGAGTATAGCTGGATGCTGGGATTGGTCCTAGATCATAGGCACACCCACCATTCTCAAATGTTCAGGGGCCCTGCCCCTGACTCTGGACCTCCGATTTCCCTGTCACTTGACATTCCTGCCTTCTCTCTGAAGTTACAGCTCACATACAAGCACCAGTCAGACTTACTGCTCACAGTGGGTCTTGACTGGGTGCCTCTCTCCCCAGTCCCCAGGTGAGAATCACTCATCACTCTTGTGGCAATTGGAGGCCATTGGAATACTCTAGTGATGTTTGAATTTAATTACCAAACCTATGCAGAAGCAATTCCTAGTATGAGTGGCTACTGATCTTAAGATCATTTCCATAAGTTTTAGTCTTTCTAGTAAAGAGTTTCTGTATGAGTGTTCCATAAGTGCCTTTGTTATTTTTGAATTGGAAAAATGAGCAAAGCGTCCATTTCACCACTTGTTAGCCTTCATTCCAGACAGCTGCCAAGCGATGCCGTGGGGTTCTGTGGTCTGGGGTGAAAGGGCACTTAGGAATCACTGTCTCAGCTCAAGTTCAGTGAGGAACCCAGACACTGCCCTAGGTTTTTTAAACAGAGGGAATTTAACATACAGAGTTCATTATAGAAGTGTTAGGAGGGCGGGAGCAGCAAAAAGTTAAGTAAAGTAAGGTTCCCCAAAGACTAGTAATTGCTGGGAGCTGCTATTCCTGGCTAGGAACAGAGGACTGAGAGAGAGGGTGGCATCATCCAGAGCTCGTGACCACTGTCTGAACTGGAGCTCAGCATCCCAGGCTCGCCCACATCCCACTGGCTGGAACTCAGTCATGTGGCCACACTGCCCATAAAGAGGCTAGGAAACCATCTCCAGAGTGGGCAGAAGAGAGGGAACAAAGTCTGCTGAAGAGCACGTCTGTGCTGCGTGCGGGCGTAGGAATCGCAGTGCGCACAGGCCTGTGTGGCATGGGGAGACGCACAGCCTTAAAGCTGACTTCTCCCAGCATCCCCCCAATCCCACTGCTGTTGAGCTGACTGCTGTGTATCGTGTTTTCAGGAGGCCCTGGCCCAGCCCCAACCCTGGTGGAAGATCCAGCTGTTTGTATGGGAGCCGGTGCTATTCGGGACCTGGGACGGTGTGTTCACCTCCTGCATGATCAACATTTTTGGGGTTGTCCTTTTCTTAAGGACCGGCTGGCTGGTGGTGAGTGATGAGCTGGTTAGCCCTGGAGCCTCTTTTGGGCCCGGGACGTGGAAAGCTCTGTCGCCCTTGGGTATTCCACAGAGTGCTCGACAGATTCCTAAAGCACAGATGCTGCAGAGACAGGAAACAAGATCAAGCACATGGAGTAGCTAGCATTGCTTTCTAAGTGCGAGTCCTGAGAACCTGGGCCTCAGACAGAGGTTCATGTGGAAGCCTCACCACAGATTTAACTACAAAAATGAGAGCACGGAAGTCAGGGTGCGTCTCGGGTGGGACTAGAGGTGGGTCAGAGAGAGCAGCCTGATGGCAAGTTTGCCTCCAGTTTGTGACCCTCTCCAGCTTGTCCTGTGACCTGTCTGATGCCCCCTGGAGAGGCAGAGGGAATTGTAAAGACCTACAGTCCTCTGTGCATTTCTCTTTGCTTTCACTTCACTTCTGACACTACTGGTCACCAGATGTGTGTTTTTTTCCCCTCACCAAGCAATTCTGTAACACCAGCTGAGTGTCCTACAATTCCACTCAGTTCTAACACTGTCTACCCGGAGAGAGCATCATGTCACACAGGTTAAGGGCTCACTCCTGTGAAGCTGCCCCGCCTACTTCAGCTGCCAATCACAAGTCTACGTTGTCCCTGTGCTTCAGGGGTTTCCCTGACACCTCCCCCAGATTCAGTTCACTTGTTAGAGCAGCTCACAGAACTCAGGGAAACACTTATGTTTACTAGCTTATTAAAGGATATGATAAAAGATATAGATTGACAGATGAAGAGATCCATAGGGCAAGGTCTGCAAGGGTCCTAGGAGCAGGAGCGTCTGTCACCGTGGAGTTGAAGTGTATTATCCCCCCGGTATGTGGATGTGTTCACCTTCCTGGAAACTTTCTGAACCCCAAACCGTGGAGATTTTATAACTTCAGCATACATGAGCCATTATTGATTCCGTTGCCAGCCTCTTTACCCTCTCTAGAGAAGTGTATGTGCATGTTGAGGGGGGGGGTGGTGGAAACTCCAGGCTTCTAATCATGGCCTGGTCTTTCTGGTGACTAATCCCCACCCAGGAACGCACTCACAGCTGCCTTGTTAGAACAAGAGATGCTCCTAGGGCTCTTATCCCTTAGGCGTTTACAAGGGTTTTAGTAGCCCTGGGTCAGGGATGGAAAGTGAAAAACTGTTAGTCGCTCAGTTGTGTCTGACTCTTTGTGACCCCATGGACTGTAGCTGCCAGGCTCTTCTGTCCATGGGATTCTCCAGGCAAGAATGCTGGAGTGGGTTGCCATTTCCTTCTCCAGGGGATCTTCCTGACCCAGGGATTGAACCCGGGTCTCCTGCACTGCAGGCAGATTCTTTACCATCTGAGCCACCAGGTTCAGGAATGGGGTCAAACACTAATATTAGAATGACAGATGTTCCTAGTGCTCTTGTCACTGGAGAAATGACAAAGTTTCAGGGACTTTGTTCCAGAAACCAGGTGCAGAGACCAATATGCAGTTGACCCCCGAACAATATGAGTTTGAACCACAGTCTCCATTTATACTTGGATTTTTCTCAATAAATACTACAGTACTACATGGTCGTTGGTTGAATCTATGGATGTGAAATTGGTTAGGGAGGGCTGACCATGGAACCTGAGCATTCACAGATTTTGGTATCTGAGAGCAGTCCCAGAATTAATCCCTTGGGGATACTGAGGGATGGCTGTATATATTTTCTGTCATCTCACAGAGGTAGAGGGAGAGAGAGGTGTGTGTGTGTGTGTGTGTGTGTGTGTGTGTGTGTGTGTGTTTATTGTCAGAATTTGGCTCATGCGATTATGGGGGCTGGAAAGTCCAAAGTCTGTAGACTAAGTGAGATGCAGGTAAGAATTGAGTTGCAGGTTTTTTAGTTGAAAACTTAGAAACTTATATGTTGCAGTCTGGAGACCAGATTCCTTGTTTTTTTGGAAACCTCAGTCTTTGCTCTTAAGGCCTTCTGATTGCATGAGAACTACCCATATTATGTAATTTCTTTTACTTAAAGTCAACTAATTGTACATGTTAAACACATCTTAAAAATACAATTATAGCAACTTCTAGACTAGTGTTTGACTAAAAACTGGTCATTATAATCTAGCCAAGCTGGCACATAAAATTAACTGTCACATCTGTAAATTCCAGGGGATGAGAGCTTCACTGAGGTTGGGTATATGGGATTCTTAGCCCTCTTAGGAGGCTGGGTGAGGCCAGCCCTTCCTCAGCTCTTCCTCTTCTCCATACCTAGGCCCGTAGCTTCAGGTTCTACCTTTAACCAGAGCCTGAAAGTGGGTCTGAAAGTTTTCTTTATTAATGTGTGGAAAGCTTAGAGCAGATTTAGCAACCTCTCTGATGTGGATGGTGTGAATCCCTGCCTCTCCTACTCCTCCATAACTTACAGGGGAGCCCTTAGAAAACACAAAGCCTCCAGCCCAGATGCCTTGTGCCGGCAGGCATTGTCAGGCTCCTGGGATCGAGCTCTGGCTTTTCCCCTTCCTGAGTACCACTGCTCTCCCCAGCACCTCCAGCCTGTGTCCCAGGCCCAGCCACCTGCCTGCTGTGGCAGAGAAAGGCCTGGCAGTGACAGCCTGGGCCCCTGGGCTCTGTCTTGTGGGGATGATTACAGAATAGTGGAAGGAGGAAAGGATAGACTCTCTCTATCTCGATTCTTAAATCTTAGGGCCTCCTCTTAACTTTTCTGCTGGGTGATTATTTTTTGAGAAGTGGCTATCTAGAAGTGTTGGTCCCATCCCTCAAGTGAAGTAAACTTGTATAAATTACCATCTATTGCTGCATAAAAAATTACTCCAATACTTAGCAGCTTGATGTCACAAATCTGCATTTATCTGGTTGTTACTGTGGTTCAGGGATCCGTGAGCAACTTAGCTGGCTGCCTCTGGCTCAGGCTTTCTTATGGGATTGCAGCCGGGCTGTCAGTCAGGGCCACAGTTTCACCTGAAGGCTCCACTGGCAGACAAGGAGGCTGTTGTCAGGCTTTGTCATGTTGGCCTCTTCATAGTGTTGTCTCAGTACCTGCAGCTGGCCTCCCCCAGGGCCATCGACCTAGAGAGAGGGAGGAAGCAAGTGCCCGAGATGAAAGGCGTGGTCTTCTCATACCCTCATCTCAGAAGTGACACCTCCTCGCTTCTGCAGGGCTCTGCTCACTGAAAGTGAGTCACACCACCCAGCCTCCACTCAGGGAAACAGACTACACAAGGGCGTGAATGCCTAGAGGCGGGGCCCACCAGGACCGCCTTTGAGACTGCTACCACACAAATTCATCCTCTTGCCCTAAAGCAGTCTCCTTTTCAATTCTGGCATTAGTTTTGCCTGAAAAATCATATTTGTACATGGAAACAAAGGTAAATGTAAAATGCCAAAAATAAAGTAGAGCTTTTAGGGGCAACATAAAGTAGAGGTCATACCCAAGTAATTTTTAAATAGAAAATATTAATTCTAAAGAATAATTTGGCAGCATATTTGTAATTTGAAAAATGTTATGGTGGCAGTTTTGGTATGAAAACTTAAACATTGATACAGACTTTTAAAAAATTATCCCATGTAGACAAGAACACAAAAACAAAGGAAGATAATAGTATAAAGTTCATTAAAAATATAAAATCAACAAAGTAAGTAACTTCCTGAATAAAACATAACAGAATGAAACCTAATCCTTTAGGTACCCTGTAGTTTACTGTGACAAACTTTAAATCTGTTTTTTCCCCTTCTGTATTGATAGGATCACAGTTTTGCTTGGTATGGCATTACTCTCAGCTGAAAATCCACCCCCCACACTGCTTTTGTTGTTGTTCTGCCGCTGAGTCGTATCCAACCCTTTGCGACCCCATGGATTGCAGGACACCAGACTTCCTTGTCATTCACCATCTCCCAGTGTTTGCTCAAACTCTTGTCCATAGAATCAGTGACGCCCTCCAACCATCTCGTCCTCTGTCCTCCCCTTCACTGCCTGCCTTCAATCTTTCCCAGCATCAGGGTCTTTTCTAATGAGTTGGCTCTTCGCATCAGGTGGCCAAAATATTAGAGCTTCAGCATCAGTCCTTCCAAGGAATATTCAGGGTTGATTTCCTTTAAGATTGACTGGTTTGATCTCCTTGCTGTCCAAGGGACTCTCAAGAGTCTTCTCCAACAATGCTTCTTTACTCATTTATAAAGTGTATTTCATATAAATTAACCAGTTTTTCCAATGCATTGAACTTCTAAACACTCCAATAGCTTTCAGATGATAAGCATTTTTACATGTCAGAAGAGTGAGAAGAGAGTAGATATAGTAGATGTGCACACAAATGAAAGAGAAATGGAGAAGGCAAAGAAACCGCCCCTCCAGACCTAATCCTGCTCTCCTGGACTACACAGCCCAGAGGTAAGATGGGCTCGGAAACAGACTCAGTAAGACAAGTGCTGGGATGGGCACTAAGCCCCAGGTACTGCTGGAGCCCGGAGGAAGGGTTGTGGGGACAGCTTCCTGGAGAAGGAAATGGACCCTGTCTTGAAGGATGCATTGGAGTCAACCTGTGAGGCAAGAGGAGTGGGCAGGAAGGCGTTCCAGGCGGGAGCCTCATGGGTGGGAGGGTGGAGGTGAAGGAGCAGTGAGGTCACCACTGGGGCACCCCGTGTGTCTGGGGGGGAGGAGAGGGACAGGAGGGGCCTCGTGGGGGTAGGAAGCGGCTCTGACTTGACTTGTCAGGGCTTGGCAGTCTCCTAGAGTTTGCTGTGAGGACACTCGGCTCATCTGGCATCTCTGCAGGCCTCGCCCCTGCCGTGCCGCCTCTGCCTTTGCCCAGCGGGCTCACCCGTGGGGGCACGGCAGTGGCCTCAGTGCTCCCCGTGCCCTGCCTCTGACCTGACTCCTCGCTTTCCCCCTGCAGGGAAACACAGGCGTGCTCATGGGCGTGTTTCTGGTGTCCTTCGTCGCCCTGGTGGCCCTGGTCACCGTGCTGTCCGGCATCGGGGTTGGGGAGCACTGCGGCGCGGGCGGCGGCGGCGTGTACTCCATGATCGCCGCGGTCCTCGGCGGGCGGACGGGAGGCACCGTCGGGCTGCTGTACGTCTTCGGACAGGTGAGGCCTCCGACCTGTGGAACGGCTTCTCTTGACTTACCGTCTGCCGCCGGCTTCTCCTCCGCGTTCCCCCTGCCCCCTGGCCCCGGCTGCTGACCTGAGAGGCAAGTGGGTGGTGGAGGGAGCTCCGGGCGGAGCCGGGCGCTGGTCCAGGGCCCTGGCGGTTAGTCTCCAGGCCTCTTCCTCCTCCACCACCTCTGCCTCTGGAGTCCTGCCGCCAGGGAGCAGGGAGGTGCGGGCTGGGACCATCCTTACAGCCTGTTCTGGGGAGGGGGTGCACAGCAGTGGCCGGAGCCCGAGCAGCTGGGTGCCCCAGTCCCTGGGGCACTTTTACACTGAAAAGGGGACATTTCGCCTGTGCCAGGGACTTCCCTAGAAGCAGACAGTTCTCAAATGAACCAGTGCTCTAGGCTCATTGATGGCTTGACGGCCTCAAGAGGGAGGCTGAAAGCCCCTCTGTGGACGCCCTGTCCGCGAAGGAGAATACTAATGAGGGGGCCCCTCACCAGGGTGGACGGAGGCCCTCAGAAAACCACTGAGGAGAGAGAAGTACTGAAGCGTGTTTAGCTAAAACACAGAGATGGGGACCTAGTGCTGAGGAAACAAGTGCAGACATTAAGAAGCAGGTCTTTGTGAGGACTTCTTGGACTGAAAAAGGCTTTGATGATGGTGCAAAGGGTGGTGAGTGGCTGAAAAAATAGTTTAAAGAAAAGAATCTGTCTAAATAAGAGTACAAGGGTCTCCTCAAAGAAAGCATCGGTCCATTCCTTTTATTTTTAAGCAGCAGGAGCAGGATATTGTTGCAAAAAAACATCTGATTTTCCAACAGCACCAAGGCGGGTGTGTGTTTGTGTGTGTGTGTGTGTGTATGTGTGTAGGACAGATGTGTGGAAGGCAGACACATGGTCAGTGCACTCTTGAAAACCCCTTGCCTTTATGGAGAAAGATTTTTAAGCAGGGTAGTTTGGGAGGTGAGGAATAAGCAGTCAGTTTATTACCCCAGGGATTTATATACTGATTTTTTTTTTTTTTTTTTACTTTGTTTTATAGTCAAGCAGGCTGCAAGAGGAACAAATAGCAGTCCTCACTTCCCCTGCTTCCAGGGGTAGACAGAAAGCTCAGCTCTTGAAGCAGACATCACAGACAGGGGACCAGTGCTAGTGGACGGGAAGCCCTCCCTCCTCATGCCCCCCACCCTGC
>SJYV01005163.1:1324035-1352700 GCA_006410875.1 Neotragus pygmaeus | reverse complement strand
TACTTCTGCTTTATTGACTATGCCAAAGCCTTTGACTGTGTGGATCACAACAAATTGGAAAATTCTTCAAGAGATGGGAATACCAGACCACCTTACCTGCCTCCTGAGAAATCTGTATGCAGGTCAAGAAGCAACAGTTAAAGATGGGCATGGAACAACAGACTGGTTCCAGATAGGGAAAGGAGTACATCAAGGCTGTATATTATCACCCTGCTTATTTAACTTATATGCAGAGTACATCATGTGAAATGCCAGGCTGGATGAAGCACAAGCTGGAATCAAGATTGCCAGGAGAAATATCAATAACCTCAGATATGCAGATGACACCACCCTTAGGGCAGAAAGCGAAGAACTAAAGAGCCTCTTGATGAAAGTGAAAGAGCAGAGCGAAAAAGTTGGCTTAAAACTCAAACTAAGATCATGGCATCCGGTCCCATCACTTCATGGCAAATAGATGGGGAAACAGTGGAAACAGTGAGAGACTTTATTTTCTTGGGCTCCAAAATCACTGCAGATGGTGACTGCAGCCATGAAATTAAAAGATGCTTGCTCCTTGGAAGAAAAGCTGTGACCAACCTTAGACAGCATATTGAAAAGCAGAAACATTACTTTGCCAACAAAGGTCTATCTAGTCAAAGCTACTGGAAAAACCATATATGGATGTGAAAGTTGGATTATAAGGAAAACTGAGCACCAAAGAACTGATGCTTTTGAACTGTGGTGTTGGAGAAGACTCTTGAGGGTTCCTTGAACTTCAAGGAGATCAAACCAATCAATCCTAAAGGAAATAAATCCTGAATATTCATTGGAAAGACTGATGTTGAAGTTGAAACTCCAATACTTTGGCCACCTGATGCAAAGAACTGACTCATTGGAAAAGACCCTATGCTGGGAAAGATTGAGGACAGGAGGAGAAGGGGACGACAGGGGATGAGATGGCATCACCGACTTGATGGACATGAGTTTGAGCAAGCTCCAGGAGTTGGTGATGAACAGGGAGGCCTGGCATGCTACAGTGGGATCGCAAAGAATTGGAAGTGACTGAGTGACTGAGCTAAACTGAGGAGATAGCCTGTTGTGCCCTGGAGCAGGCTCATCAAACTTCTTCTAAAACGGGCCAGATAGTAAATATTTTAGTTTTTTGTGAGTGTCATCGGTTCCTTTCACAGTGACCCAGCCCTGCTATATAAGTATGAAAGAAGCCATAGACATTTTGAAGTGGGCAGGGCTGTGTGCCAGTTAAGCTTTATTCCCCAAACAGGCAGCAGCAGGATTTGGCCAGAGTGCCAGAGTTTGCTGGCCCTTGCCCCAGAGCATCAACATTAAGAAGATACAGACACTTAAAATCATTTTTTTTTAAGCTTATGAAACTTTCCATTGCTTTGCATCCTTCCAGACCCCTCCCCATTCATCTCTCTGAGACACTGATGCCAGGCCTGTTGTGTGTGGAGGAAGTGATGAACTGGGGTCCCTCCTTGCTCCCTGCCCTACTCACCTGAGTGCTTCCTCAGGACCGCTTGCCCTGGACGCATAATATCCAGCTTCAGCTTGCACTGTCCTGTCTAGAAACATTTATTCATGGCTTACCTGCTGCTCACTAGACTCTGTAGACAATGGAGGACAGGAAGACTTTCCTGGACCCAGTACAGGCCTGGGGTTTGTGATGTGGGGGAAAACACATCTATAGGACATATAGCCTACCAACTCAAGCCTTAAACTAGGCGTTTCATGTGAGAAGAGGAGGAGTGTGGAGAGACAGCTTTATCTTCTAGGAAGATTTCTTTCTGGAAAGAAAAAT
Source organism: Neotragus pygmaeus (assembly GCA_006410875.1). Lineage (NCBI taxonomy): Eukaryota > Metazoa > Chordata > Mammalia > Artiodactyla > Bovidae > Neotragus > Neotragus pygmaeus. Next base: position 1,350,902 of record SJYV01005163.1, on the reverse strand, counting down.
GCCTATGATTTTGAAAATGCAATTTTTAAAAAAAACAAATGCTTTCAAAGGGAGGTGTTACACCCTGAAAATATAGTGGGTAACACCCTCTGGTTCCTGTGTCAGAGGATTAGGAGTTCTCTGTAGAGGACCAAAGAGGAAAAGGAATGTTTGTGATTCTAAACTTTAAGAGGAGATAAAACAGGAATGTTTGTGATTCTAAACTTCAATAGGAGATAAAACAAAATGTTTAATATAGGAAATTGTGGGGAGACTTACACATTAAATCGAAAGAGATATTTTCTAGTGAAGAGGAGCTTCACGGTTGGAAGGTAGGCCATGTCTGAGGTGGTTGGATTGCTCTGGGCAAGGGTGGCAGCCGCTATTGTGTATACCTCTCCCTAGGGGAGCCCGGAGCCCAGGCCAGGCCTGCGCTCGCTGGCAGTGATCCGGCCATGGGGGAGCCTTGTGTCCTAGAGGCACTGTGCCCAGATGCAGTTTTTGCATAAACAGAATAATACTCTAAATATGTTTGTTCTTATTTTCCTTGATAAAATTTCTTTAAAATTGCAAAATGATGTGCATTGTAACCAGTTAGCATATCCGAGATAATGGAGATGAAAAGGTTGTTTCCCTCCCCTCCTGTGGTAACCAGTGTGAACACCAAGCGTCCTGTTCAGCACCTTCCCCTGTGTTCACTGAGATGAATTTATGGATGTTTGAAGCATTTGCTTGTTTTTACAAAGATGGGAACAAATTCCATAACCTAGTCTATGACTTGTATTTATCACTGAACAAGAAGTCATTGACATTCTGCTAGGTCAATGCCTTGAAGTCATGCTTTTAAACTAGTTGCTTAGTATTGTATGATATGGATTTAGTGTAATTCATGGTACATTCATTCTCCATTCATTGTTTTACTCTCTTATGTAAGAGTAGCTTTATTCCTTTTCTCACTTCTAAAAGTCTATATTTTGGTACTATCTCTTCTTAATCAGGCTGTCAGGTGTTTATGTATTTTATTGATCTCAAAAAAGAAAAAATCAGCTTTGTTCTTTGTATACCTTCTTTTGTTTTTTCCTTTCATTTTATTAATTTCACATATCCTTTTATTAAATATTTCTTCTGACTGTCTTTGTATTTATATCGAATTTTAAAATCACTTCTTAATACTTTGTTAATGTGATGGCTGGATGGCATCACTGACTTGATGGACGTGAGTCTGAGTGAACTCTGAGAGTTGGTGATGGACAGGAAGGCCTGGTGTGCTGCAATTCATGGCATCGCAAAGAGTCGGACACGACTGAGCGACTGAACTGAAATGAACTGAATGTATTTTTAAACTATTAAAGAAAATTAGAGTGGTAGTTTTCCCCCTTCTGAATGCAGGATTAATGTGCTTCTCAAGTTCTAGAATAAATCTGTTTTATTGCTTTCTAGATAATTTGAAATTTAAAAAATTTCTCCTTATTTTGCCAACATGGTTTAAATTTATTTCTGTTCTATTTTCCCCCTTGTTGATTTGGAAGTTCTACTATGCTTTTCATTCTTTGGGTAGTTACTATCTGCTTTTAGAAGCTGTAATTATACTTTTTCTATACTTCTCAAACAAAAACATTACTTATCAGCTCCTCCACATACCAAATATGAAATCTCTGATACTTTTACCTACATTCCATAGTTACTTTTATCTCTTACCCTCAAATCCTTAGGTTTTTAAAAAGATGATTTAATTTTGAACTGTCAAAACTTTCCCCTAAAAGTAAATCTCTTCAGTTTCAAGAATCTTTATTTATAACTTGGGTTGCAAATTTCCAGAGAAAGTACCATCATCTATTTAGCATTTAATTCAGTTCAGTTCAGTCACTCAGTCGTGTCCGACTCTTTGCGNCCTGTGGTCATGTATGGATGTGAGAGTTGGACTGTGAAGAAGGCTGAGTGCTGAAGAATTGATGCTTTTGAACTGTGGTGTTGGAGAAGACTTCTGAGAGTCCCTGGGACTGCAAGGAGATCCAACCAGTCCATTCTGAAGATCAGCCCTGGGATTTCTTTGGAAGGAATGATGCTAAAGCTGAAACTCCAGTACTTTGGCCACCTCATGCGAAGAGTTGACTCATTGGAAAAGACTGATGCTGGGAGGGATTGGGGGCAGGAGGAGAAGGGGACGACTGAGGATGAGATGGCTGGATGGCATTACTGACTCGATGGATGTGAGTCTGAGTGAACTCCAAGAGATGGTGATGAACAGGGAGGCCTGGCGTGCTGCGATTCATGGGGTTGCAAAGAGTCAGACACGACTAAGTGACTGAACTGAACTGAAGTGTTCAGGAACAAGTACGTTGAGTGTGAGATAGTGACACCATACCGCAGCCTCTTAGCCCCCCTGCAGTGATGATAGCCCTTATGGGGACACCCTTACTCTGGAACTTCTGCCCAGGGCCCCCTTTGCCTGGGGCCCCATTCTCCTCCTGGGATGAAGACAGTGGCCCAGCTGCCCCCATGACCCTGTTGCATCATCCTCCCCTCCTGGCAGCTTCCTGAGCCTTCCTGGCGTGCTATTCTCCCTCCGCAGGGCTTCGTGCCCTTGCTGGGAAGGGGAAGGGATTTCCAGCCGTGGGGAGGAAGGGCTGCCTGGAAGGGCCTTGCAGTACCCGGGATGGCCTCTGTGTGGAGTCGTGATTCTGGCTGTCCGCTCTGGGGAGCCCTGTCCCCGGGCGGCTCCCTCAGCCTTTACTCTCTGCTTACGGAGGGACCAGGAGGAAACCTGATGCCAAGTGGTTTGTGAGGTCCTGGTGTCTCACTTATGAGGTGGCGCAGTACACACACCATCTCGTGTGACCCTCAGAAGGTAACCCTGTGGGGGAGGCTGGGCAGGGTTGTTTTCTCCATCTCACAGATGCAGGGACAGTGGCCCAGAGAGGTGAAACAACTTCCAAGAACTCAGGCCTCAGTACCCAGCCCCCTTCCTGGTCCAGCTGAGAGAGAACAATGCCTTCTCGGCCCTGCTGATGAGTTCTTTAAATGAGTTTCCCAGCCTCTGTCCCTGGGGTTCTCAACCCTGCCTGCACATTAGAAACACCGGGAGATCCTCGTGGGGAAAAAAAAAGAATCCCTGGCCCCACGCCTGACCAAGAGGATCAGCACAGCTGGGACGGGCCCGTTGATGTGTATTTTCAAGTGTTCCAGATGCTCCCACATGTAGCCAGGGTTGAGAACCCTGCTCCTGTAGGCTCGGCTCTGTTCTCAGGCTCAGTGAAATAAAAACCAAATGTGATGGGCCAAGACCTTACTTGCTCAGGGTGGCAGAATCCTGGAGACCATTCTGAAGATCTCACTGCTCTGGTGGAATGGGCTCGGGGCAGGAACAGGAGCTCTTAGCCCCAGAACAAGGACTTGTCCCCCCTTCCTCTGTGTGTCTCACTTGACCAGCACTCAGGTGGCAGAACCTGCTTGTTTGTGTATAGGGATGTGATGAGCACCAGCTCTGGGTCAGACACTTCACATATATTTTATTTTATTCTTGAAACAGCCTAGTGCTTTGGGTCAGATGGTGATCCCCATTTTATAGATGAGGAAGTTAAAGTCCTGAGAGGTTATGCAACTTTACTGAGGCTGCAAAGTCAGTGGCTCAGCTAAGCTTCGAACTCAGAGCTTGGGTTCCAAAGTGCTGTTCCATGGTGCTTCTCTGGGCATAGCCTAGGAGGAAAGTGGTAGAAATGTTCTCTTCCACCAAGAATTCTCTACTGTTCCCCTTCTTCTGTGGATCAAGGGGTTCTGAGGCCCTGCCAGCCTCTGTGGGCCTACTCAGGCCTGCTCAGAACTATGAGGGCTCAGAGCTTGCTGGGGAAGCAGGAGATGAGGTGGAGGCCTGTGAGGCAAGATCAGAAGCTGGAACCAGGTGCTGCAGTGGCTAAAACGTGGTTCCCAAAGGCCACCAAGGACAGAGACAGTAGACAAGCTAGCTGCCCAGGACCGAATTCAAGGCAGGGCCTGGTGTGGGTCAGGGTTGGGGGTTGCTCCCTCCACAGCTGGACACTCCCCTCTGGCCCTCAGGCACCGCCCCTCTTCCTGGAGAGCACTGGGTGAGGCCCGTCTGGGAGCCAGGATGTTCATTCCTCTGCCCTCCACATTGTCAGCCTCAGACAGCCTGACCCGAGCATGGGTGGGGACTTCTGTCTCTTTCTTAGGTGATTTCTCAGGAAGTTGTGTTACTTCAGAAATGTATGAGGTCCACAGGACCCCAGCTGGGAGCATCAGACCATCTACTGGGATTGGTGGACATTAAGAGAATGCGAAGCAACGAGTAGCATTTTAAGCCTCTTTAGATTTCTCCTGCTATCTGCCCCCCCGCCGGCCCCATCACACTGCCATCTCTTTCTGATTCCTTTTTTCCCTGCCTCATTTTCTTGTTTCCTCCTCTAATCCCCTTTCCTCCTCCCCTCTACCTCTATTCATGGCTGGATCTTGGAATGAATTACTATACGGAGGTTTCCTGGCCCAGTCTGGGGTCCTTTTTTACTGCCCTAATCCCCCTCTGTAAAACACAAGATTCTGCCATTGTAGATAGAAGCAAATTACTGTCTAGTTAAAGACATGCTTCATTGCAGACTGGTAATGAGCAGGCTTTTGGAGGATCCAAAACTGGGCGGTGTTGGTGATTTAGTCTTGAAAAGTTTATTCACCACAGCCAGCCTGCTATTAGTCTGTGACAAGATGTGTTCTTGGGACTGGAAGGTGGAGCAGCATCTGCAAGCCCCCTCTGTGCTAAGGGAGAGGTGAGACCCAGGAGAGGGCTGGGCCGGTGATCATCTGCCCACTCCCCTACTCAAGCCGTCCATTGCCTCAGGGACCCTGCTGAGGGATCTACGCTGGGATTGCAGAGGCTTCCCTGGGGGCCCCAGAGGCATGCAAGTTGCCAGGCACCTTAGTGGCTGTCACAGCATGGGGGCCCCTGAGATAGGGGTTCATTTCAACCACTTTTGTGCCCAAGCCCCAGCTCAGGGCTTTAAACCAGTGGTACTCAATTCGTGTGTTGAGTGAATGAATGAACAATTAATCAGATGGGTTGACTGGGTCAGATGGGTTGATTGGGACATAACCGGAGGTGTGGCAAGCCTGGCCCCCTCATCTCTTATCTGCAGTCGCCTGGGAGATGGATACTCCCCAGGCCTCCCTTCAGAGAGGCGCCGGCCTTCCTGTTTTGGCCGAGGTCTCAGGTATTCTGTCTGCACAGGCTGCAGCTGGCAGGAGGAACCACAATGCCTGTGTGGAGAGCCCAGCCCAGGGTGGGGTCAGGTTCAAGTTCAGTCAGACCGTCTTGGGAAGGAGGAAGGAAGGAAGGGTTGCAGCCGAGGAGAAACTGTGGCTTTGAAAGTTTTCCTCTTGGATTTTTTTGTTTGCAGTGAGTGGAGATGCTTGCTTAGGTCAACATTAAATACTTGATGAAAATGTGTGGACAAATTACTGGTAAAATCAAAGTGCAGGTCTTATCTGCTGTGAATCCACAGGGCTAGTTGTGTCTACGAATGCCTGCTGGCCTGCCTGCTGGAAGGACACCTCAGCCTCTGGTAATAAGAGTTCTGTGTCCCTTAAAGGCTTTAAAAAAATTTTTTTCTTTTTGAAAAGCACACAGGTTTCACGTTACGCGTATCCCCTGAGTGTGTGTCCAGATGGCTGGGGCAAGAGTCTTCTGACTCGTTTTTTCCAGCTGTGCAGGTTTGAGAGAAAGACCAGGGATCTAGCAATGTTGGACAGAAATTCCAGCAGGTCAGCTGGAATCTGGTTGGGGATTTGCTGATGTGAAACATGCATGGACAATCAGATGAATCAAAGAGCAAAGCCAACTTGACCTTGAACATGATCTTCCTTTGCTCCCGAACTGCACACCAAGCAAGGCAAATTTAGGGGGATCAGAATATGGATTCCTATTTGTTACAAAATAGACAATTGTTTCTCATCAGGCTTTTCCAGTTATAGCACATAGGATTGCAATGACCTCATTTTTGACCAATGGCCAATGCATTCAACTGTCTGGTGGAATAATCTATTAACTGAGCACCTGCCAATTTTCTGCAATAGGAACTAGTTTAGGCATATGTTTTAAAAAGTGATAACATTGTTACAGGCCCTGCCTAGACATGAGGATGGAAGCCCACAGCAAGTCAGCACCAGCTCTGAAGTCAGGTTTAGAGGATGGGGTATGTTTTCAGAAGACTCTCTGCCCCATGACTGACCTCCCTTCCCCCTACCCTGCACTAATTGTATCGTGTTTAAGGATAAACCAACCCACACTGAGAATTCCAGAACTTGGGAATGCTGAATGAGGTGTTTGATTCTGTGCGTGAGAAAACAGGCCGAGAGAAGTGGAGTGGCCTTAGGTGAGACACACGGAGTCACGGATGGAACTCAGGGCTCCCCACTCCCGGTCCAGTGCTCCTTGCCTCAGACCCTGTTGTGGCCCTGGGTGTTTACAGGGAGTCATCGCTTGCATCTAAGTGTTGGCTCGGCTGAGGGGAATGTCCTTATGATGCTGGTTGGTGAAGGAGGCAGCAGTGCTCTTTGATAGCCCACCTGCAAGTTAAGTCTGCCACTTTTAGGGAACCACGTCTCAGTCCTGAGTGTTGTTATAAACACCACCTGCTTCCTCCAAACTTACATCTGTAAGTAGGAGCAGATGAGAAGATAGTGATAGCTGTGGAATGCCAGGAGTCCATGGAGAGAGGGACTGACCATAGCAAGGGCCGGTACTCATGGACCTTTTGATGGAAATAGCTTGTTTTGTAGAAAGATGGTTGGTTGCCACACATAGTAAAACAGTGGCTTATCTTTATGAAAATAATAGCACCTAGTCTTTACTGAGCTCTTAAAATATATGTCAGGCATTGTTTCATGTAATTCACATGTGCTAATTCATTTACTTCTTCCAATGAGAGGTAGGTAGTATTATTTCTGTTTTACAGTTGGGGAAACTGAGGTTGTGACAGAGATCTTGCTTAAGGTTACAGCATTAGTAGAGTTTACAGTCACCCCAGATAGTCTAGTTCCAGAATGCAAACTGTTTTTTTTTTTTTTCTTTAATGTCTGTTTTTGTGTTTTAGACATGATACATGGCGTGCAGGATGGTTCCCTGACCAGGGATTGAACCCTAGACTTAGACCTTAAGCCAGAGATGGGGAACTTCTGGTCTTTAATTTAATCTGGTCTTCACATTAGATTTTTTGTGAAAATGCAAGGAGATTCTCAAAGTCTTTATGGAAAATATACTCAGATCTCACAAATGGAGATTTTACTTCATAAGGTAAACAATTATGTTTTTCTCTGTGAATAGAGTGCAGGACTTTACAGAGAAAGAACATGGAGGGGGTAGTTTACCCCTAAACAGGTGGCAAAATATTCCTGCTTTCAACATTTACATTAGAGTTGATTTCTTAATTTATTCTAAAACATATCTTGCATATAGAAGAATGTATTGAAAACATATGTCCTTGCTAAAGAATAGCAAAATGTCATCTAGTCCTAGGTTAAGAGTCAGAAGATTGCTAGTCCTGGAAGGAAGCAATCAGAAAGCTCCCTGTTGCTTCCTCCCCAAGTATGTCTCCCTCCTGCCCCAGCAGAAGTAATCACTGTCTGACTTCAGGTGCCTGCCTTTCTCACAGCTGTTATATGGGTCATGTACGAAGTATCTGAAGGGATGTTTTGGAGGACGGAGCTGCTTTTTATTTCTATGTCTAAATCCATCATTGCCTACCTCTAGACCTCAGGAGTAAGTGGAAACAGCACTTCTGGGGATTGAAGCAGCAGTATGAAGGGAAAAGACTAGCAACTTCGTGGCCAAGTTTGTGGTCAAAATGAGCCAGACACAGCTAAGGCTCTGAGATGGTTCATGCTGATGTTCTGACCTCAGGTTAAAAACTAGGTGTGGCAGCAGTGGGGATCTTGGTGATGACGGCTTTCAACGTCCTTAGTCACACTGCTTCAGTCTGGGTGGTCACCCTCTTCTCCTGCCATAGCTGTCATGCCAGGATCTCTGTTCACCTTCCTTTCTCTCTCTTCTCTGTTGGATCTCCTGTTTCTGAATACCACGCCATCCTAGTCTGCTCTCTCATTTTAATAGAGGTCATTTTCTAGTGATTTCTTGTGAAAGAGCACAGGAGAGATCAATTGTTTGCGATTTTCTATGTCTCAAAATTATTTTTCCTGTGCTTATACTTGACTGGTCATTCGGCTGGGTATCAAATTTTAGGTTGGAAATTATTTTATCTTAGATTTCTGACTGTTTATCTCATTGCTTCTAGTATTACCAGGGAGAAGTCTAAAGTTATTTCTGATTCATAATCCTTTATATGTAACCGTGAGTTAGAAGGAAGTTCTTCTCGCCCCCAGTTTTCTGAAACTTCAAAATGATTCCTTATCATGAGGTTCTATTTATGTTACACTGGGCACTTGGTGGGTCCTTTCTGATAGCTTATATATCTTTTAGTTCTAAGAAATCTTCTTGAATTATTTTAGTGATGATTTTTTTCCCCCTCTAATTTCTGTTTTCTCTTTCCGGTACTTCTGCTATTTGGATATTGAGTTTTCTTACTTTTTTCTCACCAATTTTTCTCTTCACTTCTTGAGAATTTCCCTCTGCTTGATTCTCCATTCTTTCTATCTTCCTCCTTTGTTACCATGTTCTTAGTAATCAGCTTTTTTTTAATTTTAGTTTTCTGAATGTTACTTTTTATTGCTTTAATAATATCTTTTCTGTTGTTATTTCATGGATGCAGTATTTCCTCTTAACTCTCAAAAGATTTATTAAGACATTTAAAAGAAAATCTCTGCCTAGTTTCTGATTCCCATAAGTGGCCCTGTCCTTCTCTGTTTGGGTTTTATCTTCTATAATAAAGGAATTTATCATCTATCTGGTAATTCTTGGCATTTCGTTTATGATTAAAAGTTGGGGATAAAAGCTGATTGGAAATACTGAACACACAGTTTAGTCCTGTCAGTTCTGAACTGTATGGGATAGTTTGGGTAGACTGGTTGTTGAGGTTACCTTCCTAAGCTCATACCTTTTATGCACTTCTGGAATTACTTCACTTTCTCCAGAGGGGAATCTTCCAATCTGGCTGAAGGATGTTTTTGGCTGCCCTTATTGTAAGAGCTGAATTAGGGAAAACGATTGGGGGTCTCTGCTTCCAGCACTCGCGTTGATTTGATTTCCCTCAGCTGGACTTAGCATCCCTTGTCCTCTCCAGAGAACAGACCTTCGGATTTCAGTGGGTTGGGGAGCATCAGGTGCCTGGTAGCATGAGTGACTTCTCAGAATTCCCACCTTGGTACTCCTTGTTTCAACCTACCACCTCTCATTCCTATGTCCAGACACCTGGTACTGCTCACTCATCCTGGGACCTTTGAGAATTGTGTGGGGTCAGTCAGGTGGGTTCTTGCTTTTTCCTCTGCAGACTTGAGATTCTGTTTTCTCAGATCCAATCCTACTTCCACTGGACCATCCACTTTTTAGATTCTAAAGTTTGTGTTCTTTTCTCCATTCTTATTGATTTACATCATTTGTTTTCCTCTTTGCTGTCTATAAGTGGGATTTGAGGAGAGGACAAATTTAGGAACATGCATTCAGTCTACCATCTTACCCCAGATTTCTGGTGCTAATATTTTTAAATGATAAATTTACTATGTTAAAAAATGTTAATTAGAAAATTTTATTTGCTATTTCCCTTCTATAAATTAGAATTTTTCATGTATAAAGGAATATTAGTATGTCTTTTCATGAGAGATCATTGTCTCTCTTGCCCCAGCAAACTAAAATATTGTACTCAGGACTGTAGTCACTGTGTGGATTATACCTGTAATTCAGAGGATCACTTGTGAAAACCTGAATAATACTTTTTATACAGAAAGGTTTTTTTTTTTGCAGTTGCTAAGGATGATACTGTAGAAGAGATATGAAGAGGTACTTTCTCTTGGTGGATTGCTGCAGTATGATTTGTGACCTGGTGTTATAATAAATATTTGAGAATACTTATTATCTCCAGTACGTGTGACCTTATGGGTTGCTACTTCATCATAGCAGTCAGAAACTGTGACTTAGTGCTGTGAAAACTCTCCCAAGTGACTGTCAGAACTTTCCTCCCCCACTTTTGAGAGACTGCAGGCTATCGAGAAACAAGTTTTAGGTATTGCACTAAGGAAGAAAGTGACACCATGCTTGAAATATGTGAGATTAGTATCTAAGAAAAAGCTTGAGTTGTCTAAAGGGGATCCTATAGAGGGCATCAGGGCTCACTAGGACAGAAAATAAGCAGAAAAACAATTTACTAGAAATGAAATATAAGGTTGAAATGGGAAAATCACTTATTCCTAAAGATTTTTCACTGTGCGTTTTTTTTTTAATTTTTATTGAAGTGTAGTTGATTTACAATGTTGTGTTAATTTCTACTGTACAGAAAAGTGATTCAGTTATATATATATATATATATACTCTTTTTCATATCATTTTCCATTATGGTTTATCACAGGGTACTGAGTATCGTTCCCTGTGCCATGCAGTAGGACCTTGTTGTCTATCCATCATAATAGTCTGCATCTGTTCCCACCCACCCACTGCCTTGGCAACCACAAATCTGCTCTCTATGTCTATGAGTCTATTTCTATTTAGTAGATAAGTTCATTTGTAACATTTGTAACATCATATGGTACTTGTCTTTCTCTGTCTGACTGACTTTGCTTAGTACGATAATCTCTAGGTCCATCCATGTTGCTGCAAATGGCATTAATTCATTTATTTTTATGGCTGAGTAATATTCTATCTATGTATGTGCCACATCTTCTTTATCCAGTCCTCTGTTGATGGACATTTAGGTTGTTCACATGTCTTGGCTATTGGGATACATGTATGTTCTCAAATTAAAGTTTTGTCTGGATGTATATCCAGGAGAGGGATTGCTGGATCATACGATAGTTCTATTTTTAGGTTTTTGAGGACCCTTCACAGGGACTCTACCTACTTATATACCCACCAACAGTGTAGGAGGGTTCCCTTTTCTCCACACCCCCCCCCAGCACTTGTTATCTGTAGACTTTTTAATGATGGTCTTTCTGACTGGTATGAGGTGGTACCTCATTGTAGTTTTTTTTTTTGCATTTCTCTAATAATTGTCAATGATGAGCATCATTTTATGTGTCTATTGGCCATCTGTCACTGTGCAGTTTTGTTAATCTTTGTGATTCCTTCATTGCCCCTTTGTCTGTCTCTCATTGTCCCCTCTCCACTTTTATTTCCCTCTCTCTCCCACTCTAATCAATTAACCAAAAAATTTTTCCTGAGTGTCACTGTGTACAGACCCAATGCTAGAAGTTTAAGATACATGTAAGAACACTGTACAGTCTCTGCCCTAGTCAAATAATCACCATATGTTGGTTAAATGTTATAAAAGAAATATGTAACTGGTAGAGAATAGTGGAAAGATTACCTCCAGATGTTGTACAGGTCTTCAAGGAGAAAGTGACATTTGAGTAGACCTTGGAGGTTATTCAGGGGTTCACCTGGTGGTAAATTGGGGAGAGTGATCGCAAGGAAAGGGAACAGCATAAGTGAAGACACAGAAATGAAATGTGCCTGGAAAATTTTACAAAGTTCAGGAAATTTTAGAAGGTTCAGGTGGATTGGAGCTTCGGGCACTGGAGTAGCACTGGGGAGAGACGGCCAGAAGGAATAAGACTCTTTCAGGTTCAAGGAAGAGTGATGTCCTGGGGTGCTGGTGGTTGAATGTGAGGAGGCAGATGAAAACTCTGGAGACTCTCAGCAGTGGGGATGTAGCCTATGTGCATGTCAGTGCTTGCAAGATCAGCTTGTGCTGCAGGCCTTGGTGACTAATCAATGTTAACTTGTCTCTATTGGGATTACAGCTGCATTGACTGTCCTCCACGTTGCTTCTGAGGATCTCCCCTTCCATCCTCTCCAAGAGAACCCCAGTTGGGCAGGTCTTACGGGAAATCTCTTGGCTGACTCTTTCATATCCAGCCTCTGTGTGGTCACTTATGGCTCAAGCTCCCAATTCTGGTTTGGAGATTATGTCCAGGAAACTAGAAGCATAGAGTACAGGGAGATCTTGGGACAGAAATCAGTTCTCATGGTCCATATCCTTGAAAGATGTAAGCATGGAGGCATCAAGGGTTTCCTGGATTGTCCAGTTCAGAAAGGCTGGGTTTATCCCTTGAGGCAGGAGGAGCTTGCCAATTTGAAAACTGTTCCTTAAACAACAGTAATTAGTATTCTAACAGTTCTAAAGGCTGAGAGTCTACAATAAAAATTCCAGCTGATTCGGCTCCTGATGAGGGACTCTGGCTGTCTTGCAGATGGTCACCTTCTCTCTGTGTCCTCATGTGGCCTTTCCTCAAGTGGTGTGTGTGTGTGTATGTGTGTGTATGTGCGCACGCACACAGTGTACATGTGCTTGCACATGTGTGGGTTGGGTAGGGGAAGTGGCAGTATGTGCACACTACCTCCCTGGTGTCTCTTCTGNGTCACTGTGCAGTTTTGTTAATCTTTGTGATTCCTTCATTGCCCCTTTGTCTGTCTCTCATTGTCCCCTCTCCACTTTTATTTCCCTCTCTCTCCCACTCTAATCAATTAACCAAAAAATTTTTCCTGAGTGTCACTGTGTACAGACCCAATGCTAGAAGTTTAAGATACATGTAAGAACACTGTACAGTCTCTGCCCTAGTCAAATAATCACCATATGTTGGTTAAATGTTATAAAAGAAATATGTAACTGGTAGAGAATAGTGGAAAGATTACCTCCAGATGTTGTACAGGTCTTCAAGGAGAAAGTGACATTTGAGTAGACCTTGGAGGTTATTCAGGGGTTCACCTGGTGGTAAATTGGGGAGAGTGATCGCAAGGAAAGGGAACAGCATAAGTGAAGACACAGAAATGAAATGTGCCTGGAAAATTTTACAAAGTTCAGGAAATTTTAGAAGGTTCAGGTGGATTGGAGCTTCGGGCACTGGAGTAGCACTGGGGAGAGACGGCCAGAAGGAATAAGACTCTTTCAGGTTCAAGGAAGAGTGATGTCCTGGGGTGCTGGTGGTTGAATGTGAGGAGGCAGATGAAAACTCTGGAGACTCTCAGCAGTGGGGATGTAGCCTATGTGCATGTCAGTGCTTGCAAGATCAGCTTGTGCTGCAGGCCTTGGTGACTAATCAATGTTAACTTGTCTCTATTGGGATTACAGCTGCATTGACTGTCCTCCACGTTGCTTCTGAGGATCTCCCCTTCCATCCTCTCCAAGAGAACCCCAGTTGGGCAGGTCTTACGGGAAATCTCTTGGCTGACTCTTTCATATCCAGCCTCTGTGTGGTCACTTATGGCTCAAGCTCCCAATTCTGGTTTGGAGATTATGTCCAGGAAACTAGAAGCATAGAGTACAGGGAGATCTTGGGACAGAAATCAGTTCTCATGGTCCATATCCTTGAAAGATGTAAGCATGGAGGCATCAAGGGTTTCCTGGATTGTCCAGTTCAGAAAGGCTGGGTTTATCCCTTGAGGCAGGAGGAGCTTGCCAATTTGAAAACTGTTCCTTAAACAACAGTAATTAGTATTCTAACAGTTCTAAAGGCTGAGAGTCTACAATAAAAATTCCAGCTGATTCGGCTCCTGATGAGGGACTCTGGCTGTCTTGCAGATGGTCACCTTCTCTCTGTGTCCTCATGTGGCCTTTCCTCAAGTGGTGTGTGTGTGTGTATGTGTGTGTATGTGCGCACGCACACAGTGTACATGTGCTTGCACATGTGTGGGTTGGGTAGGGGAAGTGGCAGTATGTGCACACTACCTCCCTGGTGTCTCTTCTGATAAGGACACCAATCCCACTTTAAGACCTCCCTTAACCTGGTAGCTCAGACGGTAAAGCGTCTGCTGACAATGCTGGAGACCCGGGTTCAATCCCTGGGTCGAGAAGATCCCCTGGAGAAGGAAACGGCAACCCACTCCAGTATTCATGCCTGGAAAAATCCCATGGACCGAGGAGCCTGGTGGGCTACAATCCATGGGGTCGCAAAGAGTCAGACACGACTGAGCGACTTCTGTGTGTGTGTGTAACCTTAATTACTTCTTGGAAATCCCATCTCCCAATGTAGCCACACTAGGGGTTAGGGATGGGGTAAGGATGTAAACCTTCAGTCCATAATAGCTGATGTACTCTAAATTATAATTCTAATTTATTCTTATTGAGAATAACACATTTCATTTTTAAATATGAAGTATAAAGCCTATTTCTTTATAGATTAAAAAAAATTGTTTTAAAACATAATTGAACTCACACAATGTATAGTATTTTTAAAGTTAAAATTAATGTAGCAACATTCAGAAGCCCCAGATGGAATATAATATAAACATAGGCTTCATGACACATCTTGAGAATGTTCTTAGCCTTTTTAGTTAGGAAAGCAAACAAACAGAAACACAGAATAACCAGGGATAACTTAAAACTCCACATAAATTTTAAAGATGCAGAAAATATAAAAGCTGAGCAAGGTCAATAGGTTTTTCTTTTAAGTGGGGGAGTTGCAAATCAGATTCGCTCTTGGGGAATCCTGCCTGGGGTTGGTGTGGGTGTAGACAGAGAGGGACTGAAGGCAGAGGGAGCCAGTCAGTGGAGCTGCAGTCATCCAGACAGGAGAAAACCCAGCCTGAATGGGCAGTGGAGGTGGGGTAGAGATGAGGACCAGATGCAATTTAGGAAACTATTTTATGATCTCATTCCCTTGACTTGTTCCTAAATACCTCTTTATTTTTCCATCTCCTCTCTCCCCACCCCACCTCATACCCTGTCCTTACACCATCACCACCCTGAGGGACATGCACACACTCCTTAAATGCAAGCAAACAAAATTTATTTTAACCAATGAGAGCCTTGATTGGTTTTTCTCTTGTTAGTTTATGATCCAAAATAATAAACAAAGATCCTGCTGTAAATATTTTTCTGACCCCCACCACCGCCAGCTGTGTGAATGGACATACACATAAACCCACACAGGGCCACAAGCACTGCTGGACTGCCCACCTGAAATACTCTATACAAAGTGCCCAGCACAGGGCCTGGCATACCAACCCAAACATTTCACTTCTACTCGTAAGGCTTGGCCAACCCCAGCCATGATCCTGTGACTGAAGCCTGTTTACTCCAAGCTAAACTCATTTGCATGGTTTCTAGCACATTTTGTATTTTTATTCTTTCTCGCACATACCCTCTCTCATTGGACAGTAGGCTCCCTAATTAGCTCAGCCACATGCACCATGAGCATGACTAGACAGCCCAGGCTGAGGTCTCTGCCTGCCCCAGGCCTGGGTTATCACTCTATGTGGCCATCATTTGCATGTGAAAATAGCCGTCTGCCTCACAAGTCTGTGGCCCAAACAACAGTCCCTTTCACCCTGAACAGTTGGTCTAGAGATGTAAAGGGGAAATTTTCTCATTTCTCTAAGAATTTGTATCCCTTTCCTGAAAAATTGAAAATATTGGGTTAAGAAGGGTTGGAATTTTTCTTGCAAGAGGAAGCTTAATGATTAAGAAAAGGGTTCATAAACTGTTATCCAGGTCTTAATACTTTCACACTTATTTCTAATAGTTCATCAGATTTTTATGTCCATATCAGTTAGTGCACTAGGAATTTTGCCATGCCTTTGTTCAGAAATTGTTTATCAAAGGGCCCAGATACAGTTAATACTTTTTGAAACACTACATCTATCTCTGCTTGTAAGTAGAGAAAAAAATTAAATGAAATAGTTTATTAAGAAGAGAAAGGAATTGAGGGTCAGTTCACATTGCTGCAGACTCCTTGAATTGAAGATCTGAGGACAGCATAGTGGCCCAGGAAGGTAACAATGGCTAATGTTTATTGAGCGCCCTCTATGTGCCAGGCAACTGTACTGAGCATTTTACATCAGTTCTGTTCAGTTCAGTCGCTCAGTTGTGTCAGACTGTTTGCAACCCCATGGACTGCGGCAAGCCAGGCTTCTCTGTCCATCACCAACTCCCAGAGCTTCCTCAAACTTATGTCCTTTGAGTCAATGATGCCATCCAACCATCTCATTCTGTCATACCCTTCTCCTGCCTTCTGTCTTCCCCAGCATCAGGGTCTTTTTTTTCTAATGAGTCAGTTCAACATATTAGGTGGCCAAAGTATTGGAGCTTAGCTTCAGAATCAATCCTTCCAATGAATATTCAGGACTGATTTCCTTTAGGATTGACTAATTTGATCTCCTTGCAGTCCAAGGGACTCTCAAGAGTCTTCTTCAACACCACAGTTCAAAAGCATCAATTCTTTGGTGCTCAGCATTCTTTATGGTCCAACACTCACATCCGTACATGACTACTGGAGAAAACATAGATAGCTTTGACTAGACAGAACTTTGTTGGCAAAGTAATATCTCTACTTTTTAGTTTTCTGTCTAGGTTTGTTATAGTTTTTCTTCCAAGGAGCAAGCATCTTTATTGTCATGGCTTCAGTAGCCATCTGCAGTGTTTTGGAGCCCCCCAAAATCAAGCCTGTCACTGTTTCCATTGTTTTCCCATCTATTTGCCATGAAGCGATGGAACTGGATGCCATGATCTTCGTTTTCTGAATGTTGAGTTTTAAGCCAACTTTTTCACTCCCCTTTTTCATTTTCATCAAGAGACTCTTTAGTTCCTCTTCACTTTCTGCCATAAGAGTGCTGTCATCTGCATATCTGAGGTTATTGATATTTCTCCTTGGCAATCTTGATTCCAACTTGTGCTTCATCCAGTCAAGGTAATTCACACAATGTACTCTGCATATAAGTTAAATAAGCAGGGTGACAATGTACAGCCTTGAAGTACTCCTTTCACAATTTGGAACCAGTCCATATCTGGTTCTAGCTGTTGCTTCTTGACCTACATACATATTGCTCAGGAGGCAGGTAAGGTGATCTGGTATTCCCATCTCTTGAAGAATTTTCCATAGTTTGTTGTGATCCACACAGTCAAAGGCTTTAGCATAGTCAATGAAGCAAAAGTAGATGTTTTACTGACATTCTCTTGCTTTTTTCTATGATCCAACAAATGTTGGCAATTTGATCTCTAGTTCCTCTGCCTTTTCTGAATCCAGCTTGAACATCTGTAAGTTCTTGGTTCATGTAGTGTTGAAGCCTAGCTTGGAGAATTTTGAGCACTACTTTGCTAACATGTGAAATGAGTGCAATTGTGTGGTAGTTTGAACATTCTTTGGTATTGCCTTTCTTTGGGATTGGAATGGAAAGTGTTCCAAATTTGCTGGCATGTTGAGTGTAGCACTTTCACAGCATCATCATTTAGGATTTTAAAAAGCTCAGCTGGAATTTCATCACCTCCGCTTTGTTTGTACTGATGCTTCCTAAGGCCCACTTGACTTCACATTCCAGGATAACTGGCTTTAGGTGAGTGATCACACCATTGTGGTTATCTGGGTCATTAAGACTTTTTTGTAGAGTTCTTCTGTGTATTCTTGCTACCTCTTCTTAATATCTTCTTCTTTTATTAGGTACATACCATTTCTGTTATTTATTGTGACCATCTTTGCATGAAATGTTCCCTTGGTATCTCTAATTTTCTTGAAGAGATCTCTAGTCTTTCCCATTCTGTTGTTTTTTCTTTTTCTTATCATTGATCACTGAGGAAGGCTTTCTTTTCTCTCCTTGCTATTCTTTGGAACTCTGCATTCAAATGGGTATATCTTTCCTTTTCTCCTTTGCCTTTCATTTCTTTTCTAAGCTATTTGTAAGGCCTCCTCAGACAACCATTTGCCTTTCTTTTTCTTTGGGGATGGTTTTGATCACTGCCTCCAGTACAATGTTAGAAACCTGCATCAATAGTTCTTCAGGCACTCTGTCTATCAGATCCAGTCCCTTGAATCTATTTGTCACTTCCGGTGTATAATCATAAAGGATTTGATTTAGGTCATACCTGAATGGCCTAGTGGTTTTCCCTACTTTCTTCAATTTAAGTCTGAATTTTGCAATAAGGAGTTCATGATCTGAGCCACAGTCAGCTCCCAGTCTTGTTTTTACTGACTGTACAGAACTCATCTTTGGCTGCAAAGAACATAATCAATCTGATTTTGGTATTGACCATCTGGTGATGTCCATGTAGAGTTGTCTCTTGTGTTATTGGAAGATGGTGTTTGCTATGACCAGTGAGTTCTCTTGGTGAAGATTTTTTTCTCTGCTTCATTCTTTACTCCAAGGCCAAACTTAACTGTTATTCTAGGTATCTCTTGACTTCCTACTTTTGCATTCCAGTCCCCTATGATGAAAAGGACATCTTTTTTGGGTGTGTGTTCCAGAAGGTCTTGTAGGTCATCATAGATCCATTCAACTTCACTTCTTCGGCATTAGTGGTTGGGGCATAGACTTGGATTACTGTGATATTGAATGGTTTGCCTTGGAAACGAACAGAGATCTTTCTGTTGTTTTCGAGATTGCATCCAGGTACTGCATTTCAGACTCTTTTGTTGACTATGATGGCTACTCCATTTCTTCTAAGGGATTCTTGCTCACAGTAGTAGATATAATGGTCATCTGAGTTAAATTCACCCATTCCAGTCCATTTTAGTTCACTGATTCCTAAATTATCGATTCACTCTGGCCATCTCCTGTTTGACCCCGTCCAGTTTACCTTGATTCTAGGACCTAACATTTCAGGTTCCTATGCAATATTGTTCTCTACAGCATCAGACTTTACTTCCATCACCAGTCACATCCACAACTGGGTATTTTTGCTTTGTTTCTACCTCTTCATTTTTTCTGGAGTTATTTCTCCATTATTCTCCATCTTATTGTTCCTACCATAAAGATGAAAAAACTGAGGTTCAGAGAGGTTATCATGTTCAAGGTCAAACAGCTAGTAAGCCGTGGAGCCAGGATTGGCACCCTGGCAGCTGACCTCAGGTTCTATGACCTTTGTATCCATCAAGTTCACCCTGCTCCTAGCCACGCTAATTACTGAATAAAGGAACAAGCAGTACACTTAGGGTGTGATATTTAACATGCATTTTGAGAAGGTGCTAAATAGGAAAGTGAAAGAACTATTGTAGTTACAGTGTTTTGCATCGAGAGAGATGAAGCCAGGGCCTCTCAATGGCTGTCTCTGAGACTCTGGGCCAGGGCCCTACCATCTGTGGGTCTCAGTTGCCTTGTAATAAGGCTTGGTTTTAGAGTGATCATTGGTTGGAAGTCGGTGGGCTATGGTTCCCTTCTGACCTAACTCTTCATCTGTTGGTGTACAGAGTAGGTGCCATGAAAGGATGCTGGCCAAGAGCAGCCAACTGCACCAGGAGTGGGGGCAGGAGGGCTTTTGACCTGTGTTTCCTCACCTGTAAGAGGCTTCTTCTAGCTCCTGCGGCTGGTGCTTCCAGGCACATCCGTCTCACAGCTCAGGGCAGAACTTGGTGTGGCATCACTAGCCTAACTCCTGTCTCTTAGGCCTCCTAATGTGCGAAATGTGCCCTGATGAGAAAAGTGTGAGAATATGCTAAAAGGTAGAGAGGAGAATCTCACTGTAGGCCGTCCTTTGACATCTCTGAAAATAAGCAGACAAAACTTCAGAAATAGCAGAAGTGTTAGTGGAAAGTAAGAGAGTTTATAGGCAGCTTCAGGAAACCCTGTCTTCACTGGGTTCTGAGCGAATCCAGAGCTGATAGGAAATACAGAGATCATTGCCTTAAGCTGTGGGAGCTTCCAGGATGGGCATCAAATCTTACTGCTTTTCCCCCAGCATCTTAGAAAGTACCTGGCACTCTGCTGGCTCTCAGTTACACTTTGCTGAGTGACTGGGAAAGGAATCAGAGTGAGCAGGCGCCAGCAGGCAGAGGGATACAGTCCTAGAAAACTTGGTCAGAGGTGCGATAGGAGTTGTGTGAGCACAGTCACCATAGAAGTGCAGGTGGGGAGTAAGGAGAGCACCTGCTCGAGGGGCCGGCCCATGGTGCGCATACCTCTTCCTGCCTCCCTTCTGTCCACCAACCCAACCACAGTTACCAGAGCCCATTTTGGGATCCAGGATATGGTGGAGAATAAAATGGACATGGTCTCTGTCCTCATTCAACATGGCGATGACTAGGAAAGATCATGGCTGATGACAATTGTATGTGCTTAATATTAGTGCCGCCGGAACACAGGCTGCTTACTAGCTCTGTAACTGTAAGCAACTCACTGATACTCTTTGCGTTTCTCATCTGTAACATGGGATGGGCGTTTTTAAGAATTATAAATAATAACACATGTCAATGGTGGCTTCTTTTCTTTGCGTTTATGTGTGTGTGTGTGTTGGGTGTGGGGTGGAAGATGGTGTTCTCTTTCTGTCCTCAGCTGCTTTCCAGAAGATGAACACTTACTGAATACTGTAACGAATAAATTTTCAGTTTTATTATTTTGACAATAATTTCTTCTGTTAAACTACTTCCTGCTCCTCTTAAACTGGCAGAAACCAAATGTGAGATTTCTTAAGGTATTCAACACTATATCCCAATTACAAGAAATCAGTAGAAACATTCGAAAACAAATAAGATAAATTCAAACAATGAATCTGTAATTACTGTCCAAATGCACACCATTTTAAGCTAAACCTCCAAAATGTAATCATTATATAGTAGTTGCAGCACATCCTTAATCAGAGAAGAGGTAGAGTTATGGCCTAAAATAGACAAATAATAGCAACCAAACAAATTCTGTATGTATTTTTATTTTTCCTCAAGTTTGTATTTGAGGTAAAATGACCATCACTTTTTACTTCCTTGCACTACAGTGACTCAGGCGGAAGTCACTTTTCGGAGCACTTTCCCCTCAGGAGTTACCCGTGACCCCAGCTCCTACTGTGTGGTCAGGTGTGCTGACACAGGTGTGCTCACGCAGGTGTACTCATGCAGTGCACACGGTGTGCCAGGCGAGTGGTGGGGTTTGGGGGAGGCCTGGGAGGCACCTCCAGTCCTGGCTCAGTCGCTTCCTCACTCTGTGGCCCTGGGCAAGTCACCAGTCTGTGTTCCAGCTGCCTCATCTAGAACAGAAACAGTGCCTGACTCATGGGTCATTTCAAGATTAAATTAGGTGATAAGCCCTATTTCCTCAATTCTAAGATACCAGTAGTTTTACAGTATACCAAATTTTCAGGTGGAAAAACCCATTATATTAAGTCTGCATGTTGAATGTAAGGCAGCCAAAGTTCAAGAAATCAAATATAAAAGGGAAAAAAACTCACTAAATTGAGGGTAAGGCAGTCTTATTATTATGGATTATTATCTTATTATCCTCTCTGTATTGGTGGAACTGTGGTCTGTGCCCAGATGTCCCTGTTACCGCCTCTCTGCCAAGCAGTCTGAGACGGGCTGCCTTTTCAGCATTTCTCTCAATATCTTGCCCCCACCAATTAGATGCCAGGCCCTGTGTGGGCAAGCTTGGGCATGTTGTTGCTTCCTGTTTGTGTGGATTCCACCTCGTAGAGATTCAGAAAAACAACCACTTCTGGGCCAAACAGTCCCTCCTTTTCCACAAGTTTCTTTTACACCTGACCTAGTGGCTCCCAACTGTTTTCATGTCACTGCACAGCCAGAAAATGATAATATTTGTACAAGAGTCCAGGGTAAAGGGAGAATCAGTCAGGCCGAGAGGTCCAAATGCTCACCATCTGGAATCATTCAGGCCCTTCCAGTATAGCCCACCTTCCCTAGTTAATGTCTACAGTGAGCAAGGAGGAAGAGAAGGAAAAGAAAAGCCAGCAGAAACCCTGCTAATGTTCGTTGGTTTTTGCTGGAGAATTTTAGGAGCATTTATTTTTTCAAAGCATTTTTACAGTAGTGGTCTGATATCCTGATTGAAATGCCCTCTGGCCTTTGGGTACCATCAACAAACAAGCTCCATGTGTCAGAACCACTGGGAAACCGTTAGTATCGATAGCGTCATATGTATTCCCTACCGGCCTGAGGCCTGGGAAACTGAATCATAAAAGCACTCTAGGTGATTCTTTCTGTGCTGACAGATTTGAGAGCCACTGAGCCACAAAGGCCCTTGGAGGGTTTCCCTTGGTTCTATACCCTTTATGCCCTACATGGTTTACCTGCCTTTTATACCCCGTAAAGATAGCCTTTCTGATGCAGTGGTCCAAACCCAGTCACAGACCACCCCTCCATACATGCCTAGTGACACCCCTGGTGTACGAGGAGGACCATCACAATGAGCAGGGAATCAGCACATCTTCTGGACCCGAAGCTTGCAATCTTCTACAAGAACAGCATGTCTCAGAGTGTGGTCTGGTGACTGTCTGCATCAGAGTCACCTAGAAAGAAGCTCATTTAAAAAGTCTGAATAAGATTCTCAAATTTTGGCCTAGTAATCTACGTTTTAAATCAGTACCTTGCTAATGCTTATACACATTCAGATTGGGGAACTACTGCATATGTGTAATTTAATAATCCTATCAATCTGCAAAGGGTTAATTTGAAGGTAAGCACAGACGCTGTGGCCTGGGTCAAAGGCAGACCTTTTACTGCTATAACCATCCATACACACAGCTAGCTCCTTGAGTAAGGAACCTCGTTTCTAGTACCGCCAATGGGGTAGTAACAAAAGAAGGGTGTTTGGGCCCCAAAATTCTATCAGTGAAGTAAATGGTATAATTAAAAGCCTGATATGATGGCTTGAATACACATAAGATTCAACACATCCTCCCTTATCTTAGTTTAATTTGGCAGTGGGAGTGTTTTTGCTTTGGTCGTTAACGTCTCTCTCAATCCTAGTGGAACTTCTAGAATAAATAATTTTTAACAGGACCCATGAACCCCTGAAATTGCAGGTAAAATTTTATGTGAATATGTATATTTTTCTAGGAGAGAGTTCAGACTACTGC
Organism: Neotragus pygmaeus; assembly: GCA_006410875.1. Lineage (NCBI taxonomy): Eukaryota > Metazoa > Chordata > Mammalia > Artiodactyla > Bovidae > Neotragus > Neotragus pygmaeus. The sequence continues at coordinate 1,328,031 of SJYV01005163.1, read as the reverse complement.
CAGATTCTCAAAGAAATCTCTGACCCTGAAAGGGGAAAGATTAAGGATTTGAATGGAGGGATTTTTAAGGATTAGAACAGTGAAGAATTGTAAACAAAGGCTCACATCTGGGTAAGGATTTCCAGACTTCTGTAAACCAGCAGAACTGAGATCTCCAGCATTCCTTAAAAGCACACCTGGTTTCTCTCCTCTCTTCTTCCTGCATCATTCTTTCTTCCTTTAGGTTTGTCTCTTTTTCTGTTTTTCCTCCCCAATCTTTTCCTCTCTTTTTTCTCTGTGTCCATCTGGTCATCCCTCCTTGCCATCCACTCCATCTCCCTTCTAGTTCAGTTCAGCCGCTCAGTCATGTCCAGCTCTTTGCAACCCACAGACTGCAGCACGCCCGGTTTCCCTGTCCATTACCAACTCCTGGAGCTTGCTCAGACTCATGTCCATTTGAGTCGGTGATGCCATCCAACCATCTCATCCTCTGTCGTTCCCTTCTCCTCCTGCCTTCAATCTTTCCCAGCATCAGGGTCTTTTCCAGTGAGACAGTTCTTCGCATCAGGTGGCCAAAGTATTGGAGTTTCAGCTTCAGCATCAATCTTTTCAATGAATATTCAGGACTGATTTCCTTTAGGATGGGCTTGATCTCCTTGCAGTCCAGGTAGAAAGCAAAGCACATTTCTCCATTTGTTCTACCTGTGGAATAACTTTTTAAAAAAAATAGTGCTTTATATTGGTGACTCTTGTTTTTAAATCAACTGAGTTGAACATTTACCATTTCTCTCGTAGAGAAAAAACATAAAACTCTAGGTGCCATGCCTTCTTGGCTTTTGGGGTTCAGCCCTCAAGAGGAGGTTTTCTGGGGCTGTGATCCTGACTTCTGCCTGGCAGGAGGAAGGCAGGGGCAGGCACCTTCAGGCCTTCCTCTTGTTCTGAGGCTGCCTCTGATGAAGAGAGTGACTGACTGCCCTGACTTCCAGGCCCCCAGCTTCAAAACTCTCCCACCTTCTCCATTGCATTATTTTTCATTTTCTGGCTTTGCCTGTAGAAAGCAGAGAAAGGAACTGCTAGGCTGAGGAGGCCATGGGGACCCAGTCATGACTGCAGAAGGAAACCCAAGCTAATGCTGCCCAGCTCTGTCCTTGTGTCAGCTCCGGCTCCGTGAGCAGGAGGGGGCTTGGCCCGCCAGGCTCCCCAGACAGCTCCCTGGGATGGATGCCTGAAGCATGAAATCACTGGCTTGGAGGGCCCTCGCATTGCTGGGCCGCCTGCCTCAGCCCTGAGCAGCTGGGATTTTCAAGGAGGTGGAGGGTGACACCCTGAGGGGTGGGTTAGCACATCCTGCCTGCACCCCTGGTTCCACCTGCCGGGCCTGGTACTCCCCTCACTGCAGGAGGGAGTCCTCTGGCTGTGGAGGGTGAGCCAGATGCCCTCAGCATGGCTGTGGAGGGGCAAATGATGGCATTTTCAGACTCAAGCATTTTGGGGGCACCTACTTGGCTTCCCTGGTGGCTTAGACAGTAAAGAATCTGCCTGCAATGAGGGAGGCCTAGCTTTGATTTCTGGGTTGGGAAGATCCNGACAGTTCTTCGCATCAGGTGGCCAAAGTATTGGAGTTTCAGCTTCAGCATCAATCTTTTCAATGAATATTCAGGACTGATTTCCTTTAGGATGGGCTTGATCTCCTTGCAGTCCAGGTAGAAAGCAAAGCACATTTCTCCATTTGTTCTACCTGTGGAATAACTTTTTAAAAAAAATAGTGCTTTATATTGGTGACTCTTGTTTTTAAATCAACTGAGTTGAACATTTACCATTTCTCTCGTAGAGAAAAAACATAAAACTCTAGGTGCCATGCCTTCTTGGCTTTTGGGGTTCAGCCCTCAAGAGGAGGTTTTCTGGGGCTGTGATCCTGACTTCTGCCTGGCAGGAGGAAGGCAGGGGCAGGCACCTTCAGGCCTTCCTCTTGTTCTGAGGCTGCCTCTGATGAAGAGAGTGACTGACTGCCCTGACTTCCAGGCCCCCAGCTTCAAAACTCTCCCACCTTCTCCATTGCATTATTTTTCATTTTCTGGCTTTGCCTGTAGAAAGCAGAGAAAGGAACTGCTAGGCTGAGGAGGCCATGGGGACCCAGTCATGACTGCAGAAGGAAACCCAAGCTAATGCTGCCCAGCTCTGTCCTTGTGTCAGCTCCGGCTCCGTGAGCAGGAGGGGGCTTGGCCCGCCAGGCTCCCCAGACAGCTCCCTGGGATGGATGCCTGAAGCATGAAATCACTGGCTTGGAGGGCCCTCGCATTGCTGGGCCGCCTGCCTCAGCCCTGAGCAGCTGGGATTTTCAAGGAGGTGGAGGGTGACACCCTGAGGGGTGGGTTAGCACATCCTGCCTGCACCCCTGGTTCCACCTGCCGGGCCTGGTACTCCCCTCACTGCAGGAGGGAGTCCTCTGGCTGTGGAGGGTGAGCCAGATGCCCTCAGCATGGCTGTGGAGGGGCAAATGATGGCATTTTCAGACTCAAGCATTTTGGGGGCACCTACTTGGCTTCCCTGGTGGCTTAGACAGTAAAGAATCTGCCTGCAATGAGGGAGGCCTAGCTTTGATTTCTGGGTTGGGAAGATCCCCTGGAGAAGGGAATGACTGCTCACTCCAGTGTTTTTGCCTGGAAAATCCCATGGATAAGGGAGCCCAGCAGACTACAGTGCATGGGGTCACAAAAAGTCAGACACAACTGAGCAACTAGCACTGACTGGATTGAGACGCGTTTTAGTGGGTCTGAGAGGGACACAGAGGCAAGAGACAGGCCCTCACTCACTCATGTTTGGGTGGGGAATGACGGCCATCTGTAGACAGAGTCTCAGGCTGACTGTGGGTGGTGCAGGGAGGACTGGCTGGCTGGGCCATGCTCTGCGACCTGAGGAGCCTGTGGGCGCTGGCTGGAAGGGAGAGTGGAGTTTGCTACGGGGGCCTTTGGCAGGAGAGTGCTGCCTCCTTGGGGCTGGCAGGAGATGAAGCCCCAAGTCATAAACTCCAGGGCTCAGACGGGGTTAGGGCTAGAGGCTTCTGAGCCTGTGGCACAGGTGCTCTAAGCCTGCTCACCATCTAGTTTATTTGTCTCTCCAGTCCCAGACTTAATGCTTGATAGGAGCTGGGCCATGCAAATTCATCTTCAGAGACGTATCCTGAAGAAATAGTGAGCCCTCTGCCGTGAGGTAGTCCAGTCCCAGCACACAAGCACCCAGAGGCCAGCCAGCACCAAGCACCACGGCAGCCCCTAGAACACCTCCCTGGGGACTGCATTTGCCAGTGCATTTCTGGGCCCCATAGAGAACTGACAAGTGGCTGTAGCTGTTGGCTCCATTTGAAGGATTGCATCACACTTACATAGTTGTCAGAGCTGTAGCTTTGGACTCAGACCTCTGTGTTCAGATTCCAGGACAGCTGTAACTCATTGCATGGACTTGGTCAAGTTAGTTAACCTTTCTGACCACTCTCATTTTTGAAAATCAGGTAATAATGCCTACTTTACTGGGTTGCCAGGGCATAAAATAGTATATATAAGAGACCTACTGTCATAGCGTGAATGAAGTGAATGCTTAATAAATAATTATTATTATTAACATTGTTTATCCTGGATGACTGTGTCTCTGGAGGCCCCTGGGTTATGCTCCAAGGCAGTGCTTCTCAAGCTTCAAGATTGGGGGATCTTGTAGTGGCGAAGGTGCCAGTTGCACGGGTCGGGGCAGGGGGAGATTCTGCAGGTCTGACAAGCTCTCAGGTGGTGCTGATGCTGACACCCCTGGCCCAAGACCAGGTAGGGATCCATCATCCAAGTCCCCCAGAGGAGCATCCCTGGCTCCATTTTCTTCGCACTTGCCCAGGACAGCCCAGGTTAAAGGCATATTCATTCCAGGCCAGCTCTTAATAAGTGGGACCTGTGTTAGACACTGCTCCCAGGCCCAGGGTGCCAGTGACCAGCAGAATACTGAAAGCAGGAACGTGTGTCAAAAACAGGACTG
>SJYV01005163.1:1249021-1323620 GCA_006410875.1 Neotragus pygmaeus | reverse complement strand
CGCCTTGCAGTGGCTGAGAGCTGAGGCTTTCACTCATCTGCTTCCATCTGAGGAGGCAGCTTGCTTTGGTGGGAGAATTGGAGTCTGCATCTAGGATTAGTCTGCACCTGTGGCTTTGCTCCTCCCTCTCCGCTCTGCCTTGGCTGGGAAGCTCCCTTCATCCTCTATTCCACATCTGCAAAGCAGAGACTCAGCCTGGCTGAAACAAGGATGCTGCAGGTGGTCCCTGCAGGGGGCGCTTTTTTTTTAATTGTAGCAAAATATATATGACAAAAAATTTGCCATTTTAACCATTTTAAAGTGTGCAATTCAGTGGCACTTACTCCATTAACCGTGATGTACAACCATCACAACTGTCTTCTTTTAAAACATTTTTTATCACCCCCAAACAAAAACTGTGTCTACAGAAAAATAACTCTCCATTCCCCTGCCAGTCCCTGATAACCTCTGTTCTATTTTCCGTTTCTGTGAATATGTCTATTCCAGATGTTTCATATGAATGGATCATACAGTGTTTGTCTTTTGGGGTTTTTTTTTTTTCCCACTTAACGTGTTTTTGAGATTCATCCATGTTGTATCAAGTGCCGGTACTTCATTACTTTCGATGGCTGAATAATGCTCTGTATGGATAGACCATGTGCTGTTTCTCCACTATCTGTTGATGGACACTTGGGTTGTTTCCATTGCTTATTTTTTATTTTAAACAATATTTATTTGGCTTAGTTGTGGCGCATGGGGTCTTTCATCTTCCTTGGGGCATGTGGGATCTTTAGTTGCAGCAGCTGGGATCTAGTTCCCTGACCAGGAATGGAAGCTAGGCCCTCTGTATTGGGCGTGGAGTCTTAGCTACTGGACAACCAGGGAATTCCCTCTATCGTTTATTGATAAACTATGATTTTTTTGCTTGCCCGTTGGTTCTAGGCAATGAGATATACCATGACATGAAACAGCATAGTTCCTGCCCTGACCCGGCAGGCAGCAGGCAGCGGCAACAGAGAGAGAAGTGCCTAGCAGGACACGCGTTGGAGGGAGCTTGGCCGCATTGGGCTCTTCTGGTCTTGCCTGACCAGCTGCTGACTGTGTGGCATGGTGCCTCTTTTTTTGGGGCCTTGGCGTTCCCGTTTGTACAATGGACTTGCAACAAGGACTCCTGTGGTGTTAACATGCTATCGTCCTGTGATACTGAATCTTCTGCCGTGGGGTTCTAAGAGAATGTCCCCTGCGTTTCCTTCTTGGGTAGGGCTTGTGGTAAGCAAGAACTGCACGTGCCTGCAGAGCTGGGGCATGTGGAGTCCGGTATCTCCAGCATGGTGCTAGGCAGGAGGGCGACCCTGCTTGCATAACCACGGGGATGCTGACTGCGCCCTGCAGGGGGGCCCCTTGTCCTCCCATCGTCTTCTCAGAGCCTGCCTGGAGACAGTGTCCAGGCAACTGCGGGGCTGAGGACTGACTCCCAGGTCAGAACTCTGGACCCGCCACAGAGGCCAGAGCTATGCAGAGACAGTCTATGTGGGGGACCCCAAGCGGGGTTAGATTATTTTGGGAGGTGTGTGGGAGTGTGTGGGGTTTAGGTAGGATAGGAATTAGGATGCCAGAGGCAGGGACAGCCAGAAGGAATAAGTGGTGGCTGGGAGGAACCCACAGCCTGGGTGGAGACTTCCTGTCAAAACAGCCATTTATCCTGGCTGGAGAGTGCATTCCTTTCCCCCAGGAGATAAGAAGGCCAGATTTTCCTTTCTCAGTGCTCCTTTGAGCTGAGAGCAGGGGGGGCTTTGCAGGCTGGGGGCTGGGGGCTTTGCAGTCCCTTCCATCTGGCCCCAGCCTGACCAGCTGGGCTCCTGGCCCTCCTTTCAGACTCCCTGCAGCCTTGGGTGAGCTCTGACCCCGGCAACCAAGGGTTGAGTCTTGTTTCCTCTTGGTGCTTCAGCTTCCTCACCTGAAAAATGCACCTATCTCATTGAGCGAAAATATGTAATGCACTTGGAACAGTGCCTGGCACAAATCTTTGCTCAGCAATTTGTGGCAATCCTGGTTGTTATCCAAAGACTCCACTTTGTTTCTTGGGTCCAAGTGAGTTGCGGATTCCTAAATTTCCTAGGGCATCTGACAATCCTCTGCTCTGTAGGCTTTTCCAGGTGAAAGATCTCTTCTCATCTCAACTTGACCCCAAGGTCATTATAAAAAAAAGTCTTGCTGAACATTTAAAATAGAGCCGATGTCAGAGGATAGAACACTTTCTCGGATATTAGAAATGCCCCCTTTCACAAGTGAGAGCTCCTTTTCTCAGGAGGAACTCCAGGACTGCTGTCCAGATTGTAGGGGTTGGCAGGAGCTTCTCTTCTTACTGGAAACTAAGCCACTGCCTCCCAAGGGGGCTGCCCTGACATCCCCCCAACCCAGGCCCTTCATGCCCTGGGTTGCCTGGCCCAGGGGGCTTTTCCGGCTGTTCCCGCCAGCCAGTTGTCCTAAGGGTGGAGACCTTCCCCCAGGGGCCTAGAGGCTCCAGGCTGCTCCTCCCCACGCCCTCTGGGCAGGCCCAGCTCCACTTCAGACTTCCCTTCTGGCCACTGCTAGAATGCCCAGCCTTCCCTCTGTGTATTTTCTCTCTGGGTGGGGGCCTGGGAGCTGGAAACCCTGTTCACATCCTCTCTCCACCCTCCCTTTGGAGGACCAAACTCACCAGGGCTGAAGCCAGAGAGGCGGTTGTGGTCTGGGGAAGGCTCCTAGCTCACGGAACAGAAGTCCTGTGGAGAAGGAAATCCATGCTGTGGGCGGGGGCTTTGGGGGGATCTCTTCCTAACCCATCTCATTGCTCCTTCTAGTCAGTACAACCTTATCTGGTTCAGTTTCAGAGTATTTCTGATGGTGCACCTGTCAAGGACTAGAATTGCTATGACCCAGATCAATGGGAAGATCCAGCAAATGGGGAGTATTCTGGGGACTCCAAATGGGACTCTAAGCCAGGGTTCCTTTCCCACTTTCAACTCTCATGTCTTTCCAATTCCCTCACTTGTAAAAACAGACCAATGAATTAGACCAGGAAGCTTTTAGTATCTGCATTAATGGAGGGCACAAGTGACTGTCATACTCTAAGACCTAGTGGCAGGACTTGTAATTCACAATTGGTTTGTTTCATTAGTGGACAAAAATGTAAGCAGAGACATCACTTTGCCAACAAAGGTCCATCTAGTCAAAGCTATGGTTTTTCCAATAGTCATGAATGGATGTGAGAGTTGTACTATAAAGAAGGCTGAGCGCTGAAGCATTGATGTTTTTGAACTGTGAAGTTGGAGAAGACTCTTCAGAGTCCCTTGGACTGCAAGGAGATCAAACCAGTCAATCCTAAAGGAGATCAGTCCTGAATATTCTTTGGAAGAACTGATTCTGAAGCTCCAATACTTTGGCCACCTGATGCGAAGATCTGACTCCTTGGAAAAGACCCTGATGCTGGGAAAGATTGAAGGCAGGAGGAGAAGCAGACAACAGAGGACGAGATGGTTGGATGGCATCAATGACTCAATGGACATGAGTTTGAGCAAGCTCTGGGATATGGTGACGGAGAGGGAAGCCTGGCGTGCTGCAGTCCATGGGGTCACAAAGAACTGGACACGACTGAGTGACTGCACAACAACAGGGAGATAGAGGGCAGCACTGACAGCTCTGGAAGCTAGTTCGGGATTTTATATCAGCCACTGGAGATCGGTGGTGCATTTGGATGGTGTGCCCTGAGTCTCCTGACTGGCGGATTTCATAATTAGAAGGGTTCTGAAAAAGAATTTAGTTTACCTGTTACTGAGAGTGTGATCTACATCACCTGGGCTCATTTAGACTGCAGACTCTCATCCCTGGTGGACATCCCCACCTGGACATCCCAGGTGCCTACCCCAGGTGACAGAGTTATCATTTGCATTTTGAAGAAGGGCTCACTTACAGTCCCACAGTGAGTCTGTGGCAGAACCAGAGAATGAGCCCAGGTGTCCTGTTTCTTGGTCCTGTCACGGTTCTTCCCTTCCTCCCAGAGATCCCCAGGGCCTCATGTTCCACCCCAGGGAGGAGAAGAATAGCCTGGGCTTCTCCCAGATCTATCCTCTTTGAGCTCAGTTTGGGCACATTTTGCTCTCTCATGACTGATGCTGCCTCACCCATTGCAGCTCCCAGACCTGACACCAAAGCCCTGAGGCAGAAAACTCCACTGAGCAGCCCAGGCCCCTGGGGGCTTGCTGGGCCGGACTGCCCGTCTGTGTCCACTTTGAACCTTCTGGCATTGGCCCATATCTGAGTAAGTGCAGGGGCTGCGTGGCAGGAGCTCTGTGAGAGCCTCAGTGATAGGATGCAGCCTGGACATGCCTCTTTTCTCTTTGACACTGACCTGTCTTTGTCAGGCCATTTTAGGCTTTCTGTCCCTCCCCCAAAACGCAGGTCTCTGTCCCCATGAGACAGGGTCCCAGAGCCATCAAGGCAGTGCCAGGCTATGGGCAGACCATCCCGGGTTCCAGGTGGGCTCTGCTGCGGAGGAGGCTCTTGGGAAGGGCGAGTGTCCAGGGTGAGGCGGGGCCCTTGGTCAAGGCACCGGGTTCACCTTTCCCTTACCGCTCACGCTACTGTACTTCCGGCTCCTCTGGGGTCGTCTGGGGCCCGGTGGCCTTGCGCGCCCTCCCCGCCCCCAGGCCTTGTTGTGGTGTGTGTCCCTTCCCAGAAGCTCGGCCTCTCCTTTCCTTTTCCTTGCAGGCCTGCTCTTCCTGTGATGTCCTAGGATCCGGGCAGCGTGCCCCTCCCGCCTTCCTCTCCCTGGGCCCTTCCTCCGCTCTTTCTATTCCTGGTTGGACCGGCCTCTCCCATTGTCGTTCCTGTTCCCGGGAAAGGGCTTTCTGGCTGGTCGAGGGGTGGGGGACCTGAGCCAAGAAGAAAACCAGGTGGGAAGTCCCCCACCCCACCCGGGCTTATCAGAGGGATGGCGAGGGCCAGCGTCATTTTTAGAAATCTCACTTTCCAAGTCAGCAGTGGCCATCTGACACCCACGGTGTTGGGGGGGGAATGACTTCCCGCTGCCTCCTCTGATCTCAGTGGACCCCAGGGCCGGTGAGGGCCGGGGGAGCACACAGTTTCCCGGAAGCCGCCTTCCCAGAGGGCGCAGCCCAGCCTGAGCTAGCTGCCCTTTGCAGCAGTGCCTGACTCGGGCTGGCTCCTTTGGCCCAGACAAGGTAGGCAGGGTCCCGTGATAGTCCTTGGGAGCAGATCCTTGACCCTGCAGAGGGCTTCCTACGGTGGCAGGAAGTGCCAAGGGGGAAGGCCAGCCTTCAAGTGTCTTCCCTCCTCCTGCTCTTGCCTGGTTTTCGACACATTTTCTCTTTCTTCACTCTGTTCTATCTTTGTTCTTCCTAAAAGCTCATAATTCACGTGGGGCCAAAGACTTTTTTTCTGTGGATACAGAAGCAGATGTTCAGGTCAACCCCAGATGTAATCACACGCAACAGCTGTAGGCACTGGGCATTCTGGGCCTCACAAAGCTGGAAGACACCAGCTGAGAGCGCCGGAGCCCCTCTTGTTACCAACAGAGTCTCTGAAGGACCCCCACAGAGGTGAAGACACTCACCTCAGAAATCTCTGGGGAAACAACTCATGATAAATTGCAGGGAGTTGCTATGGTAGATGGAAAACATTGACTTCAGACAGACCTGGGGTGGAGGCTGGGCTCTGCCTCTTCCCAGCTGTGCACACACCCCTCAGTGCATGTGGCATTCCATAGGGAGATCCCCGTGGGCCCCACAGAGGTGGAGAAGGGAGATGCCGTGACCTCGGGTGCGTTTCTCTCAGAGCTGAAGGAAACCTCTGCTGTATGCATCCCTCTGTGCGGGAGGGTGGTGTTGGGGACCTGGAGACTGGCCTCCTGGAAGAGAGGCCAGGGCTGCATACAGGCAGGTCTGCTGTGTGACCTTGGACAAGACTCCTCACCTTCATGAGCCGGGTTTGCTCACCTCTGATCTTGCAGGGTGGCTGTAAGGATCAAAGGTGATGTAAAGGACTTGGTGCCCAGTGACTGGCACAGAGGATGTGCTTAATAACTGATGACTTGCCACTATGTTCAGAAGGCAGTGTCCCGGGATGTCCCTGGGGGACCTGCCCTGTCCCCATGCGTGCACATGCCTTGCCTGGCAGAGATGACAGCAGGAGATGTTGGCCTCTATTCACCCCAAGGCATGACGTGGTGGGACTGGAGACATCATAGGTGCCCGTGGGGCCTGCCGGAAGTGTCAGGTACAGAGGCAGCCCCTAGCATAGAGGTCCTGAACCTTGGGGAGGTTTCAGGGAACTCCGCCCCCCCAATGGAATGCAAAATGTGCTTTCATCAGATTCTCAGTTGGGGTCGTGACTAGAAGAATTAGCAAATCAGGCAGCAAGACCCACTGTGAGAGGCCATGGCAGGTGGTATATACTCACCCCTGCAACACTGGATGTGGCCAGCAGACCTCAGGCCACGCCTTAAGTACAAATTCTTCTGAGACCAGTGCCTGACCTGGGCATCTGCTCCACATAAGCTCAAAGTGCAGCTGGACCACAGGTTAGGGTTGTGGGCAAGAGACTGGGGCCCCGGAAGTCAGGATGAAGGCCAGGTCTTCTGTGGGGCTAGCTCAGGACTAGGGAGCATGACGTGAGGGGCTGTCAAGTGGGTGGAAGTCGTAAGGGCCCCGGGAAGGTAAGAGCAGAGAGAGAGAGACAGGTCCACCATGCGAGCCTAGGGCTCCTTCTCACCCACTAGAATGTGGCATGTGTGAATGGTGGCCGTAAGATCCTCCCCTGCTGGACTGGGCTGTGTCAGAAATGATCTCTCTAGGCCTTGAATTCCAGCTTGAGGAAAATCACTGCAAGATCTTACCTCAGAAACGTGAGGCTATAGGTGTTTCCTCCCTATATTTTGCTCAATTTCGTTTTTTTTTCCCTTCTGTTTCTTTTTGCTCCTTATTTTACTTGCCCTATCTTACTTATGTTTTTCTCATAAGGTACTTAAATCATTTTGAAAAATGGGGCAAGTATCATTTTGAAAAATGGAGTATAAACGGAAAGAAAAAAAAAGAAATGAATTTGTTTATAGAAAAGCTATCTGGAGAAAGTAGGCTTTCAGTTGTGGATGTTTTGTTTGCTTTTACAAAAGGCATTAATTTTTGATGATAAGTTGATTATGCTCATGACAGACAACATGGAAAGTTTTTAAACATTAAAAAAAAATTGCCTATGATTGCATTATACAGACAATAACAGTTTTTGGTATATTTGCTTTTCTTACATATATACATTTTTGTATTCATCCTATAAATGGTATCCAATTTCTTACTTAATATACATCATATGTAACATGGATAGTTTTCTTTGGCACTAGTAAGTCTTCATAAGGATTTAAAATACCTCAACTTTTCAATTGGACATGTAGACACTCACCACTTACACAATTATAAATAACTCATTGACAAGCATCTCTGTTCATAAAGTTCTTGTCGAAGTTAAGATTTCCTTGAGAACAGTTCAGGACTGGGGAGAGGGCTGGCATCAGCAGCAGTTGTCAGTGTGAGCGTGTGCTTGTGAGCGTGTGAGAACTGCATTTGTGATCATCCTGCAGAGGAGGGACCCCGCCCCCACCTCTGCCGCCTCGAATAAGCCAAGTGACTCATCCCATCAATCTGTGGATCTCGTTGGTGGGATGATGGAGAAAGAGAATAGGCTTTCCAGTGACTCATCTATGACCTGAGATCCCTCTGACCCTTCAGGCTGACCGGGGCCAGGCCCCTCAGGCCTGGTGACCAAATACCCACCCATGGCAGGGTGGCTTCGGGGACAGCCAGGATCAGTGGAGCCTGATGAAGTGTTCACGATCCTCACGGCTGGCCAGCCCAGCACAGCCCTGTGCTCAAATGTGCTCAGACCTGTGTGTCATCCAGCTTGGCCGAGCTCCCTTCCAAGGCAGGCTGGGCTGGTTTTCTCCTCAGAAAGTCTAGTCAGCAGGGTCAGCCAGCGGATAAACTAAAGTTAACTTAACTATTATTGCTTTTCTCTTAACGAGGGGAGGACCAGCTGTGAAGACGCCAAACCATTCGTAAATGCTGCACAGTCCTTGGGATCTAAGGTTCAGGAAAAAGAGAGCAATTGACAATGATTTTAAGTCCTGACTGGACTCCCCAGGGTTCCTTGTGCTTCACTGAGCTTTCATTTTACTGTTTTTTTGAAAAATATTTTTCCTATGAAGATATGAATCTTGGAAGCCATGAGAAGTGCCTGTGATTTTGGACTCATCAGCGAGCGGGCACTCTTTACTGGATGGAAGCTCAGGGTGAAGTTAAGCCCTGAGCGTGGTGGAAGACAGGCTGGCAGGGGGTTGTCACCGCAGCCCTGGGGGTCAGCTATGGAGAGACTAATGGCTATGTGCTCGTCTTGCATGTCAGAGGGGATAGAGGGGAAAAGATCAAGACTGAGTTGTGGACTAGAGTGAGCAGGAACAAACCAACTCATTCTCTAAAAACAGACACTGGATATCTTGCGTGCTCCTGAGCCCAAGGACACCAAACTTGTATCTTAAAATTCCACAGCCCACTAACACATCCACAGATGCTGTTCAAGGTGACCCCCTTTGACAAAAAAGCAGTATCTGTAGGAGTGAAACCTTTTAACTGCATTTAAGGCAATGTAAAAAATGTTTAAAATGCTTTGAAGAAATCAGATCTGAGATGTTTCTGCTATAAAGTAGTCTCTGAACCATCAGACTGAAAGCACAGAAGCAAAAGATCCAAGAGCAAGGTTCTTTCATTGTGACCCATATTTGCCCCCGGCCTGCTGTGGCAGGCACAGTGGTTGGGCCTGGGGGACAGAGATGTTTAAGAGCAGATCTCTAGCCCCAAGGAGTCTGGTCATGGAGGGCACTTAGGAGGAGGATTCTGATCAAGGAGTTCGTGTAAATCCCAGAGAGCAGCGTTTGGGTTGGGCTTGAAGAGTGAGCACCATATTGATATTCAGAGATGTGGGGAAGGGTCTGGAAGCAGGGGACATGGGAATGGATACTAGTGAGCTTCTTGGGCAGAGTTGTCTGTGTGACTGCTGGGAAGAGGAAAAGGCAAAGCACAAATAGGAAACGGTGGGCCATTTCCAGGTTGTGGGGAGCTTCGGAGTTTGGATTTTATTCTGTAGCTAATAGGAATCTATGGGAAGGTTTTTGAGCAGGGAGTTAATGTAATTTTTTAAATCAAAAGCAAACACATCAGTGCATGCTCATCGAAAGATTTCAGCTGTACTGAAGTCTATAAGCAAAAAAAAAAAAAGAAAAAGCTCCCCTTCCTAGAGGTGACTACTCTCTTCTTCATGTCATTTTATTTACCTACATCCGTAGATATAGATATACAAAAGTCAAGCCCTAGATGTGGGAAGGAAGATGTTTCTGTTATCTTCTGTGTTCTCTCCCTGCCCCCCACATCATACCTACCTTTTACTATTTAAAGTTACTATTTAAAGCTAGGACTATTTACTGTTTAAAGCTGGGACTGTAATCTAGGGAACTTGTGTTATGTCTTGTCACTCGGCTCATTTTGCTTTCTTCTGTATTATTTCAGATCATGGTTTTATTGGATATTCACCAGAACTGCTACAGAACAACACTCTGCCAGATTACAGCCCTGGAGAGTCCTTTTTCACTGTCTTCGGGGTGTTCTTCCCCACAGCTACAGGTACTGTCGTTCATTTTCATTATCGTGTTAGGGATATAAGTAAATGCTTGGTTCCCAAAATGCAGTATCATAATGGACCTGAATGTTCTTTTAGGGTATATATCTGACTTTATAGATGGCCTTAGCTTTAACTACACATCTATTATTTTGACAGAGGCTTTACTTGTTCATAATTCATGAAGGCTCCCAACATTTTATCCTCCTTACCCCTTATACTTACGTATTGACACCTCTTGGCCAAGTTAGTAGAGGGGACATATTTCTCTTAGGGCTAAGCAGGCTGGCCTCAACAGGACAGCTGCCCTTTCCACCTTGTAGTGAGTTCAGACTGGTCTCTAATCTCCCCCCTTCCCTACCCCAACCCACGTGTCTTCTCCCAGGAGGCAGAGAAATGCTCTTATCCTCCTACCACTTTGATTGTGGGTGGAATCAGGATCCCATGGGCAAGGACCTTGTCTCTTCCCCTACTTTCCCATCCTATGGTGCCTGCAGAGGAGCCTTGCACAGCTGAGGTCCTGGCAGAACTCCTGTTGCATGCTCGGGTCCCAGGCCCAGAAGGTAGTAAGCTAACGTGTTGACCAAATGCTCCACAAGAAATAACCATTTACTAGGGACTGGGCTTGTTCCCAGAACACAGACTCAGAAAAACGTTTCTTTCTCCATCCAGGCAGTGTTGATGCCCTGGAGCTGATTTTGTCTCGTTTCCCTCCTCCCTCTGCCTTCCTCCAGAGAGAAGGGATGAAAAGCTACTAGATTGTTGAAAATTTAAGAGACTATCCCTATCAGATGTGGACAAGGATTTGGAGGAACTGGAACTTGCATACATTGCTGACGGGAACGTAAAATGGGCAACCATTTTTGGAAAATGGTTTGACAGTTTCTTAAAAACCAACATATACTCAGCCATTCCAATCCTGGTTATCTACTATTGAGGAAAAAACAAAAAAAAGCATATATCCATATAAAGACTTGTATATGAAAGTTCAAAGCAACTTAGTCTGTTATAGTCCCAAACTGGAAGCAACTCAAATACTCATCAACAGGTGAGAGGCAAATTATGGTATCACCACAGAATATAAAACTACTCAGCCATTAGAAAAAGTGAACTATTGATAACTTGTGACAATATAGATGACTCAAAATAATGCTTCTGTGTGAAAAAAGTCAGGCAAAAAAAGAGTCCTTTTTAAAAAGATAAAATTATTTAAAAATCCATTTATATAAAATTCTAGAAAATGCAAACCACAGTGGCAGAAAGCAGGTCGTTAATACCTAGGAGTGGAGGTGAAGGGAGCAGGAGGGAGGCCAAGGAAGTTTGGGGGGATGAAAAAGTGTGTTTCTCATTGTGGTGATGGACTCGCAAGTGTGTTCTTGTCAAACTTTACAGACTGTCATACTGTAAACCTGCAGCTTATTGTGTGTTAGTTAAGCCTCAGTAGAGCTGTTAAAACGCGGGGTAAATTCCTGACTGTAGTCACATTTAACAACTCCCTGGACCCCTCTCCCTCCCCTCCACAGCCACAGTGTCTGCTCTCCCAGCCACTTTCCTGCCTCCTGCTCCACTCGTCCACTCTCTCCTTTCGGAATTCCAGGCCTGTCTCTCCAGTGAAATGGTTCTTTCCAAAGTCGTCAGTGGCTTCCACTTAGTTCAGTGGGTACTTAAAATTTCTCAGCGTGTTTGACCTCTCAGCCGCATTCCACTCTCTCCTTCATTTCTCGTCCCTTCTATGATGTAGCACCCTCCTCTGACCCACTTGATAGGAGCATCTCTTCTGCCTGCCCATTCAATGTTGGAGTTCTTCAGGCTGTGCCTACTGTTTCCCTTGGGATCTCATTCATGCCCGTTGTTCAGGGATTACCCACAATGCTGGCCATTCCCAAATTTATGTCTCCAGCATGGACTTCTCTAAGCTTCACATCATGTATTTAAGTGCCTACACGACACCTTCTCTTGGTATCCTAGATTCAGCATGTTCAGAACCCATCCATCCCATCAGCCCCGACTGGTTCTCCTCTACTACTGATCTCAGGGATGGCACCCTCATCCCCCCAATTGCTCGAGCTGGTAATGGGGAGTTACTTCTGACACCTTCCTCTTGCCAGACTCTTCTGTCCATGGGATTCACCAGGCAGGGATACTAAAGTGGGTTGCCATTTCCTCCTCCAGGGGATCTTCCCAACCTAGGGATAGAACCCATGTCTCCTGCATTGCAGGCAGATTTTTTTTTTTAACCCCCTGAGCCATCAAGGAAGCCTCTTCCTTACCAGTCCCCTCCAAGTCCTGTGAATTTTACCTCCTAAATTTACCCGCCTTTACTCTCGCTTCCCTCTGTCTCTACCACCTGACTACTCTGCCCCAAGCTTCATTTCTCAACTGAATAACTAAGGCAACTCCGAGTTGACACCCCTCCCCCTACTCCCTCTTTGAGGCGTGATCACAGGAAGGAGGCTGGAGCTAGGTCTCGGTGATGGCAGGTAGCATGCTGTTCTACAATCCAGGTGTGCCAGAAACAATGTGTTTCTTTCGTCTTAGTGAAGTGGAAAGAGTTGGTCTCTGACCCTAAGCCTTCAGTCTGCCAGGGTGGCTGGAAACTGCTGTCAGTCATTCATCATGCCTCTGCCTTGCCCTGTCAGGTCTCAGGGTCTTACTAAGTACCAGGGCATGTCAGGGGCTCTGGCTGTTCATCACCTGTGCTCTGAGCCAGGCCCTCCCACAGCCCTGTCTGCAGATCCCTCTAGGTTTATGGTCTCTGCTGCTTCTGAGCCACTTTAGGGGATGGAAAGTTTGCTGAACCTGGGAACCGCGTGCCTAGAGTCTGTGTACCTCTCAGACCCTCTTTCCTGAGGTCTTGCTGGATCCCACTGGTGCTGCCAGGGAGTAGGCCTCAGGTCCCCGTTGTTCAAATCCTGTGGGCCTTTCCCTTCCTGCCCAAGTGTGAGGGGCAATCTTCTGTTCTAATACGGGGCACATTGCTGTCCAGGGCCAGCTTCGTGAGCATGAATTTATGTATTCACACTTGGTCATAAACTCAGAAGGACCCCACACTTGGTTTAATGCTTTGCTTTTGCTGAAATTCTTAATAATTTTTGAACAAGGGGTCCTATTTTTTTTTTGCACTGGGCCCTACAAACAATGTAGCAAGTAGGTTTTGTTCCCGCCAGGCTTTTCCCAGTCACTGCAGCTTCTTTTCTATTTCTTGCTGCTGCTGCTGCTAAGTTGCTTCAGTCGTCTCCGACTCTGTGCGACCCCATAGACGCCAGCCTACCAGGCTCCCCCATCCCTGGGATTCTCTAGGCAAGAACACTGGAGTGGGTTGCCATTTCCTTNCTGCTGCTGCTGCTAAGTTGCTTCAGTCGTCTCCGACTCTGTGCGACCCCATAGACGCCAGCCTACCAGGCTCCCCCATCCCTGGGATTCTCTAGGCAAGAACACTGGAGTGGGTTGCCATTTCCTTCTCCAATGCATGAAAGTGAAAAGTAAAAGGGAAGTCTCTCAGTCGTGTCCTATTTCTGCTGCTGCTGCTGCTGCTGCTAAATCGCTTGAGTCGTGTCGGACTCCTAGATCCTCTAAAATCTCCTAAGGGCCCAGCCTGTTGAGAAACAGAAACCAAAACAATGTGAAAAGTCTGCTTCTTCCCTGCCACGTGTTTCCACCAAGACAATAAAATAAAGGTCACGTTCCTCTTGAATGGACAGAAAAGGAAAGGGGGAGGGGATGAAATACACAAAAAAGAAAATTTTTGAAAAATTTTAACATCTGAAAATATTTTCTAGCCCCTTCTGCTCCCCATTCCCCCACACCTTGCCCCTCCCAGCACATTCAAGAGGCTTCCCACCTAAGTGTTTGCTTCCTTGGGCCTGGCAGGGAGTCCTGATGCCAGGTCAGATCCTTGCTTGCAGGTGGCAGGTTAGCAGTTCCAGCTGAAGCAGGGCCATGGCCCTTTGAGGCAGGCAGTACCACCAGGATGTTGCCTTATGTGCGTGACCCTGTCAGGTCCTCTCCAAGCTTCTCCCACGGCTTCCCTCCTTTTTATTTGCAGGCCTTGCATCTTGTTAAGAGAGGGAATGCCTGGCCTGAGTGAAGGGCCCAGGGTGACGAAACTTCCCTCTGGTGCTTCACCCTTCAGTAAGGAATCAGCAGTGGCCTGAGGTTGGAAGATGCCACCCAGGAGGCCAGAATTTGAGCTGGACTACCACTTGAGATCAGCTAGTCCAGAAACTCTCAACTTTTTATCTTTTAACCCATGTTCATTTTTGTTAATCATACTGAAAACCTTACTACACTGGAAATTCTGTGCCTCCCCAGATCAAAAGGAGTATCTTGGTCCTTTCTTTGAGAAAGATTCTACCTAAGAAGATTAGCCAAGCTTCTTTATTTTCTGTGGCTTAAATTATGAAGGTATTATTTGGTAATATTCCAAATATGAAATTATAATATTGAACAAACTGTCTACACAGGCCTCTTTTACACCACCCCTCTTAAGGGATGTGCTTTTCTGCCTCCCTGATACCCCCAGCCCCATCCCCACCCTCCACACCCCCATCTGGGCCCAACCAGGTTGAGAATCACTGATCTGGGAAATGAGCACAGAGGAGTTTATGAAGGACTGAGGAAGGTCACCCAGCTAATTAGTGACCAGAGTTGTTAGGAGACACACACTGACTGAAACTGCCTACTCTCATCAGGCACCATAGTAACCTTTCCTGTGAGTTATTTTACGACAAGAGGTCCTGGTAAGGAATACAGAACTAAAAAGCAACCAACAACCGGCAGAATTTGGGAAAGGTCAAAAGGAGATACTCATGTCCCGTTGACCTCCCAGAATCCTCCTTGCTGGAATCCATCTTGGCTGAGCAAGGCGTGCACCACCAGAAAGGGCCCTGAGTCAGAATGACTGGCCAGAGACAGCCCGGAAACTGATCCCATCACCGTAAAACCCGGACTGCAAACCACATGGCCGAGCAGGTCTGCTTGCTTCCCTGACCTCCTGCTCTCCACCCAGGCGCCCCTTCCCAGTGAAGTCTCTTGCTTTGTCAGTACGTGTCGCCTCTGACAGTTCTTTACTGAGTGTTAGACAGGAGCCCACTTTCGAGCCCTGGAAGGGGTCCCCCCCTGCAACAGAGTTGGGCCACCATCCCTCTGCAAAGGGTTGCCTCTCCCGGCTATCTCTGTTTTCCAGGGGCTCCACTGTAAACACAGTAGGCAGGACAGGCAATTTGTATTCCTTGGCTTTCCCCTGGCAGATGTTCCATTAGGCTATGAGAAGCATGGATGATTGGCAGTTTCCATGGTGATGGATTTGCCAAGGATTAGCTCTGAGTGAGTCATGCCTGGGGCTCCCTCCAACGCCATCCTCTCCTGGAACAGGAGAACCTCCAGGCTGTGAGAGGGGAGAGGAGTTTGGAAGAACAGACACTTCCAGTCCCCCGACCCTGCATCCTCATCTCTGACCAGTGACATGTTATTTAGGTTACTCTAGAGATTTTATCCCCAGAGGCGGGAGACTTCCTGGGGAGAACAGCTGAAGCCTAGGTTTCAGGGGCTCCTCTGGATTTAGGAAGCGAGGTCTCCTGTCAGTCCTCCTCGCTGCACTCCACCACACCCTGTGGTGGTAGCCGCAGGGTGGGGCTGGGACCTTGGAATAGACTCTGCATTTAGTTTCCCAAAGCGCTTTCCTTCTCTGAGCTATACTACCAAACTTTCTCTGAAAAACAAACACCTCTCCCTATAGTTATTCATACACATAGCCACTCTGGGAATCTGGGACCACAATTCATGGAGGAACTAGAAAATGGAAATTCACTGGGATAAATACCATTGTGTGAAGTCGTGTAACCCTTGTCCCCAAATTTCAGACTCCTGCTGGAAGGGATAAGGGCCTCTTGTGGTTGACCACACCCAGCATCAAAATGTATGTGGGAAACCAGAAGCCTTTACCAGAATGTCCACACTTACCTTTGTGGTCAGGAGCCCTGCTATTTCTGTGACTTCCTTTGGCCTCCTGGACCTGATCCTATCTCTCCCCACCCCGAACACATACACACACTCTGAGAAGTTCTGGAATCTTCTGAGCTCTTCCAGATTGGCTGGCTGTCTCTGGGACCCTCAGCTCTAGGCATCCATGCTGGCTTTGCCCTCAGCCTACCTCTACATTCCTTCTCTCCCAGTGTATCCCCAGGCCTCCTCCTAAGTTATGTGTTCTTGTGGGTGAGAGAACGAGGACCTGCTGGGCCAGAATGAGGTCTTGTTTTAAGGAGCAGAGAACCTGAGCAAGGACAGTCTGAGGGGGACTCACCCCCCTGCATTCTGATGGACTTGTGAGCAGGAACAGGAGAAAGGAAGGGAGCTTTATAATTATATATGTTTATTTTTGTACTTTCACGTATAGAATTTATGATTTTATCACATTATCGCAGTGTCTGTAATAATTATCATTGCAGTAGCCTACAGCATCAGGCACTGTGCTGAGCACTTCACAGTCTTTCATTTAAACCTCATCCTGACCCCAGTGCTTCTGTCAGGGGCAGATTTACCTTTAAGCTAATGAAGCCTGGGTTTCAGGGTCTCTTGGTTGCATGACCTCCTTCTAAAGTTCCATTTCATATTCATAACTTTGTGTTTTTAAAGTTTTAGGCCCCATGGAACCTGTATCCTTCCATGGGTTCTATTATTAATCCATCTTACATGTGAGGAAACAATGACACAGAGAGGTGATTTCCCAAGGTCACCTGACAAAAAATGGTGAACCCCGTTGCTTCCCACATGCTTTGGCAAGGATGCTGGAAAAGAGGACACACGTTTGTCTGGAGCTGTACTCTACACGGAAGTCAGCAAACCCTGCTGGAATCCCAGTGTTTGAATGTCCCATTATTCGACACAGTCTGCCTCAGCAGCATCTCTAAGGCATTGTGAGGGGGGAGCATTGACTAGTTCTGCCTCTAAGCATAGAACAAAGAGGGGATGAAAGATTCCTACCTTAACAGCTAAACAAACCAATCAGCCAGATGTGGGGAAGGAGTGGGATTTTGGTGAGGAGGGGCAGCCAGAGTGCTTAGGAACCCAGGGGAGTTCTGAGAATGGAAGGGAGCCCATCTTCCCCGAATGGACATTCAAAAAAACTTTTTTTTTTTATTGTGGTATAGTTGATTTACAATGTTGTGTGAGTTACAGGTACACAGCAAAGTGCATCAGTTATACATATACATATATACATATATCCACTCTTCTTGTTTTTTTTTTAGATTCTTTCCCCATAGAGTTCCCCGTGCTATGCAGCAGGTTCTTATTAGTCATCTATTTTATAGATAATAATGTGTATATGTCAGTCCTAATCTCCCAATTTATCCCAGCCCCCTACCCCCCGGTGGACATTTATTTAGCACCTACTAGGTGCCAGGCACCATGCTAGGTGCCTTATAGATATTCTTTCTAGCTTTACAACAGTCCTGCAGGGTACATAATCTTATCCCCATTTGCAAATGGGGAGACCGAGGCTCAGAGCCACACTGCCTCCAAACAACAAAAGGCTGCAGATAAGGTTAAGTCACTTTAGTGCATGGACATTCTACTTTAATGAAAAAGAAAATAATAAATTTATGAACTTTAAAAAAGAAGCAAAAAAGGCAACAGAGAAACAGTCTCTAAATGGAAAGGGAAAATTGAAGGTTTCTAAAGTAAGAGTAAGTAGTTCTTTAATGACCAGCCAACAGAAACCAGGAAAGTCTAGAAAATGATTAGGTATTTTTCTTAAAAAAAAAAAAAAAAGGTATTTATTTATTTTGGGCCGTGCTGGGTCTCTGTTGCTGTGCGCGGGCTTTCTCTAGCTTTGACCAGTGGGGGCTGTCCTTGCTTGTGGTGCACAGGTTTCTCTTGTTGTGGAGCATGGGCTTGAGCACATGTGGGCTCAACAGCTGCAGCTCGAGGGCTCACTCGAGCGTGGGCTCAGTGGCTGTGGTGCACAGGCTTCGATACCCTGTGGCATGTGGGCTCTTCCTGGACGCTTTGATGCCCTGTGGCACATGGGCTCTTCCTGGACTGGGGATCGAACCCAAGTCCCCTGCCTTGGCAGGCAGATTCTTGTCCACTGGGCCACCAGGGAAAAGTGAAGTCGCTCAGTCACGTCTGACTCTTTGCGACCCCAGGAACTGTAGCCTACCAGGCTCCTCTGTCCATGGGGTTTTCCAGGCAAGAGTCCTGGAGTGGGGTGCCATTGCTTTCTCCAGGGGATCTTCCCAACCCAGAGACTGAACCCTGGTCTCCCGCATTGCATGCAAATACTTTATCCAGAAGCCCCAGGCTTTTTTTTTTTTTTCATTGTTTCCTTGTTCAGTCACTGTGTCGTGTCTGACTGTGACTCCATGGACTGCAGCACGCCAACCTTCCTTGTCCTTTACCATCTCCCGGAGTTTGCTCAAACTCATGTCCACTGAGTCAGGGATACCATCCAACCTTCTTGTTCTCTGTTGCTCCCTTCTCCTCCTGCCTTCGATCTTTCCCAGCATCAGGGTCTTTTCCAGTGTGTCAGCTCTTCACATCAGGTGGCCGAAGTATTGGAGCTTCAACATCAGGCCCCTCAGGGTTGATTTCCTTTAGGACTGGTTGGTTTGATTTTCTTGCTGTCCAAGGGACTCTCAAGAGGCGTCTCCAGCACTACAATTTGGAAGCGTAAATTCTTCAGGGCTTAGTGTTCTTCAAGGTCCAACTTTCATATCCATACATGACTACTAGGAAAACCATAACTTTGACTATACCGACCCCAGGATCAAACCTGCACCTCCTGTGTCCCTGAATTGCAGGTGAATTATTTACCCATTGAGCCATTGGAGAAGCCTTTTTTTTTCCTTAAGAGTGCTCATTTTCAGGATCAAAAAAAGAAAATAGGGTGGGAGTGGGATTAAAATAATAGGCAAGAGGTGAAGACTTTGATCTCTGTGCACTATGGTTGATGAAGGGGGCAGCAGGACCACTATCTTGCAGATGCTGGTAAGTGGTTAATTGACATTTATCCGGGTTATTTTTATCAATAGCTGATTTTAGAGATGTTTAAGGGATCAGTTCCTCTTCTGACCATCCATGTCTATTGTCACAGATATTTGAGGCAGGGTGCCAAGCCAAACCCCCTAGTTCACCTGGTGCCACAAAACCAGACTGTGAGGTTAATGGCAGTGCTCAGAAAGGTCTGGATGGTGCTGGAGGTTTAACCTCCTCAACTCAAGCTGGTAAAGTGATGGCCAACACCATCACCGTCACATGTGAAAGCTGAGTCGGTGAAGAGATGTAAAAGGCCTTAGGACTAGGATGGAAAACCAAGTCAGAAGGCTTTACCAGTATGAAGAAACCTGTTACCTAAGTCACGTGGTCACAAGAGGCAGCCCATATCATCATCCTGATATAGGGCGAGGACGTGGTTTACTGCTTCCTGGAACTAGCAGCTCAAGACCAGCGTGGAGGGGAAATGCCCTGGACCAGGACAGACTAGTGATTCAGAACTGGTGACGGAAATTGCTGTAGGAAAACCAATGTGTGGTGCTGATTATAACTGATTACAAGTAGTGCTGATTATAGCTAAGTTCAACACTCTTGTGGGGGCGGTAGCCCCAAATTAATCATGCCATTACTCTGTTTTAAAAAGAAAAGTCCAAAAAGAGCATGGGTGTTAGGAAGAAATGGAGAGACTGTATGATGTGGAGGAAATAACATGACTTGAATTAAGGAAACTTCAAAATGAGTTCTCCTGGTTTTGCAAGCAGCTTGCTTGAAAGCATGATAAAATTGCTTCCCCTCTTGTGGCCTCAGTTTCCTCATCTGGGAAATAAAAGGCCAGAGTCGATGATCTCTAAGATACCTTCCAACTTTAAGAATTGTTGATTCTAAATAGCCACTTTAAAGATTTTTAGGAAGCCTGCCAAAGAGAAGATAAAGATCAAATAGGAATTACAAAATGGACATTTGGTGTTTTCCAATTATTAAAGTGTTTCATTTTTTTAAAAAAGTGTTGAATGTCAAATAAGTTTTAGGAAATAGTATGTGCTACATTTCTCTTCTTAGAAATGGACAATGAAAATTAGAATGTTGTATGGTAAGTCCAGCAGTAAGAATCTCTCTAATCTTGTTTAATCAAGGTTTTCCTCACTGTTATGTTTTCTAACTGTGGAACCTTTTTTTAGGGGGGCATTATTTGTAAATATCACTGAGAAATACCTATTCTACTATTCCTCCCCTAAATCTAGCTCTGACATTAATAATATTTTAAAATTGTAGCAGAAGCAGAAAGAAAGGTAACTAGGGAATCTCTATAATACCTGATAAGCATGGATGAAAAATATGAAATCAAAATAACTTTTCTAAATCTAACTGGTAAGCAAGACATTTATAGTCCACCAGAACTAGAGATCTGGAGAAGGCAATGGCACCCCACTTCAGTACTCTTGCCTAGAAAATCCCATGGATGGAGGAGCCTGGTGGGCTACAGTCCATGGGGTCGCACGGAGTCAGACACGACTGAGCGACTTCACTTTCACTTTTCACTTTCATGCATTGGAGAAGGAAATGACAACCCACTCCAGTGTTCTTGCCTGGAGAATCCCAGGGACGGGGGAGCCTGGTGGGCTGCTGTCTATGGGGTCGCACAGAGTTGGACACGACTGAAGCGACTTAGCAGCAGCAGCAGCAGCAGCAGCAGAACTAGAGATCATCTGCTCAAGAATTGTGTAGTTGTGCAAGGGCAAAATTCTGGGAGTAACAGTGTGCAAACCAATCTAACAGGTGTGCCTGGAACACCCGCGGGAGTCACCCTGAGGCTTCCTGTCTGGAGTGCAAGTTACTGCCATTTCCTTGTCTTGGGAGTTTTGTGTTCATGGTACTAACTCCGTTTTCTGGCTTGCCTGTTTTGTCTCAAAAGCCCACTTCCTGGCTGTCTCGGTCTGGCCCATTCCTGAGGGTGGCCTGTGTCAGTGTCAGCTGTTTCTGCTCCCACTGAGCAGGATTCCCACGTGCCCCATACCAGGCCAGCTAGTGGGACCTCTAATTAAAGGCAGGGTCATCACTGTGCAAGGGATTGTGGAGAGAGAAGAAAAGGGCGTTTGTTTGTTATGAATACAGAACCTTTTTGGAAGCAGGAAGTCATTACGATTAATCAGTCACTTTCCTAGACAGAAGCACCTATGGCAATGGCGTTCTTGTGTCTCCTTATTTCTAGACTTTTGTAAGTGGTCTGAAGGAAGGCGTACAGAATGACATGACAAACTAGAGGAGGTACGAAAATGGCAAAGAATACATAGCAGTATGTAACCTTGCCAAGCTGAATGAATGGGCATAGAACTGCCAGGGGCTTGGGGGCAGAAACCTGGTGACAGGTGAGAACCTTGGCAGAGGCTCAGCAGGTGGGAGGTTCAGAAAGAGGAGGTGTTAATGGACAAAGTTAGTGGGGTTAGTGTGGGTAGACCTGGAGATCTGGCCAGGGCTGGCCTTGGCCGTCAGACTTTATAGCAACAAAGGACACGGTCCCATGAGCTGTGATCAGAGTAAGGCAGGTCCTCGGCCTTGCTCTCTTGATCCAAATAAAACCTGTGTGTGATTTAAAAAATTTAAAAAATAGTGCAGTAGTGTAACATAAAGCAGTAGTCTCTCAGCCTGCCCTCCCTCCTCCACCAACCTGACCACCCAAAGAATGCCTCTACAGGCGCAACCATTTTTAGTCACTTTTAGTACCTTAGGAGCTAACTGCATTACCAAGCAATGTGCCTGTAACTGAGCTTCCCTGGTGGCTCGGTGGTAAAGAATCCGCCTGCAGCGAGGGATCTGCAGCTGATGTGGGTTGGATCCCTGAGCTGGGGAGATCGCCAGGAGGTGGGCATGGCAACCTGCTCCCATATTTTTGTCTGAAGAATCCCATCGATAGAGGAGCCTGCTGGGTTATGGCCCAGAGGGTCACAAAGAGCTGGACACAGGTGAAGCGACTTAGCCTGCAGGTACACGCTTATATCTATAACTTGATAGTCAAAGTCACAGGTAATTTATTGACTCCATGGTAAGAAATGTAGAGGGTTTAGCTTCCTTACATGTTCCTTTATCCATGTCCCAATTTTTAATAGTCATATTTTAATTTTTAGTTCTTTTTTGATTATCTTTATAACTTTAAATAATATGCTTAAGCCTGTTATCCATCCTAGGCTGTATCTTCTCACTGCTTATTGTTGGTGTGGAAAATTAATATTCTGTGTTGTGTTTTAAGATTAATGTATTAGGGTCATATTTACTTCATGTGTAAAGTATTTTGACAAGGAATGCATTAGTTGTCTTAAAGGAATCCCTGATTTTAAGGGATTTTGAATAATCCTTTTATATTTATGTTTTAGAGCAATATCAGGGAAGCTATGACAAGTTGATAACTAGCAGGTAAAGAGGAAAATCTCATGAAAGCTGTAGTTTACAACTTGCAGTGAACAAACACAGTTTCACATACACACACAACCTCTCTATTTAAAAAGTTTTTTTTTTTTCTTTTGCCTTTAGTTTACAAGTCAACAGGTTTTGGAACTTCAAAGACAAGCTGTTCAATATTTTTGGAAATTTCTTTGCTCCTCTTAGCAAACATTTAGAAACTCCCCCTTATGATGACAAAATACAGAATAAATTCTAGCATTAACTTGAAATTTATTGCAGCTGGTATATAAATATTTGCTGGCCATTTCCTTATTGTCCTATTTTAGGTAAATGTAGTTACCTAAATTTAATGGGTAACTCACATTTCAGGTTTTCTTATTAAACTAACGGAAGCTTGTAACATTCGGCCAGTCCTAAGTGAAGATCTTGGGACTTCTGTTTCCAACACTGCTACAATAAAAATATGAGTGCCTTCCCTCTTTCTAGTTTTCTTTTCCCTTTTCATTTCGTATTAGCTGTTAGCTATAGCTTTATGTTACTTTGTCAAGTAGATAATATTTGTATTCTACTTTGCAGCTAAAGTTAAGTCCTCTGGGCTATGTCTTTGACTGTGTAGTTGTGGTTCACTGAAGAGCAAAGTGGTGGGTTAGAATTCCACTTCCTTGGCTGCATCTGACGTGGCCCTTATGTAATTTGGGGGGAATGTTCCTGATATAATGGTCAAATGGATTAACTTTAAGACTTTTTTTTTATTAGTTGTTTAAAGTCATGTCCTATTTCAGTTTCCTTCATATTTACATGTTGGCTTTCTTATTTACTTCTCCTAGAGTTTCAATAAGCGTTTTCTCTTGTTGCCAAAATATGCAGTCAGCAAATCTTTAAAATAATTCATAGTGTCCTTTGTGTTGAATCCAGTTCCTATCCAGAGGCATCCCTACTGGGGTCTCCATTCTTCTGCTTCAGTCCCTGCTGGTTTCTCTGCTGCACAACTGCACAGCTACTATTCTGGGACTTTATTAACTCCTGACTTATCACCACTGCTTTCTGAATCTTTTCTTTTTCTCTTTCGTAGCTTCTATCCTCATTTCACTGGAATCCTTGCTTTAGTATCTTCCTCGGAAATGATGTGTGGGAGGTAACTTTTCTGAGCCCTTCTTTGCTTAACTTTACTTTCACTTAATTGGTAACTTGGCTAAAACTCTGGTTTCAAAATAGCTTTTCCACAGAATTTAAAAATCAGTGCTCCGTTGTTTTCTGGCATTCACTGTTGCTGTTGAGAAGTCTGATGCCAGTCTAATTTTTGTTCCTTTGTAACTGTTCGGTTTTTATCTTTGAAAATATTTAGGATTTCTTCTAAAATTGCACAATGATGCATTTAGGTGTGGGCCTTTTTGTTGTTTACTTTATGGGATATTTCAACCTGAAGACTTGTGTCTTCTTCAGGTTGAAGACATTTATTTCTGTTGTTTACCTGCTTATTTTATTTTCTCTGTTCTCTCTTTCTGGACCT
The DNA here is from genome assembly GCA_006410875.1 of Neotragus pygmaeus. Classification (NCBI taxonomy): domain Eukaryota; kingdom Metazoa; phylum Chordata; class Mammalia; order Artiodactyla; family Bovidae; genus Neotragus; species Neotragus pygmaeus. The sequence goes on along the minus strand of SJYV01005163.1, from coordinate 1,300,021 downwards.
CCTGTTAGTTGGATATTGTAACTCCAAGATTTCTTCTCTGTTTCTCCTATTCTTTGCTCAAAATTTCTACCCCTTTGTCTTTCTGTTCTAAATTTTGGGATATTTACTTAACTTTATCTTCTAGGTATTCCACTGCATTTTAGTTTAAGTGATCATGTTTTTAATTTTAGTGATCATGTTTTTAATTTCCAAAAGTCTTTTTCTTGTTCTTAGATTATTTTTTGTTTTTCATAGCATCTTGCTTTATAGGTAGAATATTCTTCTTGGATGTTTATGGAGCTACTAATTAGTATTTTCTTCAAATTTTCTTCTGTGTCCTGATTTTTATGTTTCTTCCAGGCCAGGTTGTTCTGATTTTATCGTGCATGTGTTTGTGTATTTATTGCTGATTTTTGTTATGCACTTGACAACCTTTGGTTGCTGGCATGGATCTTCTGCTGAGGTGTGTGGGGTCTGTCTCCTGGATGGGGTTCTTCCTTCATGGAAGAGTTGACAGCAGCGCGTTTGTGGGCAAATCTGGCTCTTGAGAGCTTCATCTGGGGTGTGAACATCCATTCTAGTGGTCCTGGTTTTCCTTGGGCAGTTTATTTAGATCCTCTAGATAAGCATTCCAAGGTTTTCTTTTCCTTTAGGACTCTGTATCATTTTATCCATTTTCCATGTCCCAGACATTTGTGGAAACTTCTCCTCTGCTTGTGGCTCCTCCTCCCAATCCTCTTTTTTTTAAGGCATGCATCCATTTTCCCCTTTTACTATCCTTTTAATAGGGTCTTGGGAGGGACAGGACTGAGAATAAAGAAAATGTGCCCGACACGCCATTTTAAACAAACAAAAAATACGTTTAAGGATTACTTCTCCCTTATTTCACAATGATCACTATAGAAAATTGAGAAAGTAGAGATAAATGACAGAATAAAAAAATGATCTGTTTTTCCATCACCCAGAAATAACATCAACATTTTGAACATGTTCTAGTTCCTTTCTCATTTTTCTACACATCTATTTATCTGTTTTTTTTTCTTTTTTCCACAATAAGATCATACTGTATGTTCTGCTTTCAGACATGCCTCTGAAATGGAAACAATTGCTCTTTTCATGTCACAACATATCCTTGATGTTATTGGAGGGCTGGTATATATTGAAAGATGTATCATCACTTATTTAGCCAGTTCTCTACGTGGCTCAGATGGTAAAGAATCTGCCTGCAATGCAAGAGACCAGGTTTGAACGCTGGGTAGGGAAGATCCCCTGGGGAAAGAAATGGCAACCCACTCCAGTGTTCTTGCCTGGAGAATTCCATGGACAGAGGAGCCTTGTGGGCCACAGTCCATGGGGTTGCAAAGAGTCGGACACAACTAAATGACTAACACACACACACTACTTTTAGACGTTAGATTGTTTATAATTTTCACCACTCTCTATATACAAGCTTTAATAAACATTTTTGGATAAATCTTTACTTATGTCCTTGACTGTTTACTTAGGATACAATCGTAGTAGTGGAGTTGCTCAGTCAAAATGTATGCAGTTCTCTGCCTTAGTTTAGCATTCATGGTAGTCTTTGAAATAGTTCCTCTTTAACTTTCTGGGCCCAAACTTTCACTTTACTCCACTGCACTTGAGTTCCCTCAAGCATTATAGCAGAGGCGTTAAGAGAGCAATTTTCCAAATCACACAGGCCAGGGTTGAGCCTTAGCTTTTCTACTTACTAAATGTGTGACCTTAAGCTATTTTAATTTACCTCTTATAGCACTAGTTTCCTTGTCTATAAAATGGGGGAAATAATTCTACTTTTCTGATGTGGTTGTTGTGAGGATTAAATGAGATTTAAAAAAAAAAGCATGAAAAGCACTTAATACAGGCCCTGTCAGTTTCAAAGGGTTCGTAAATCCATATTGATGGCATTGGACCCATTCCTCTCCCCAAACCCATGCAAAATGTCCTTCGAGACCACATTCACAATGCACCCACCCCCGTGGGCTTGCAGAGCATGTGTGGGCTAGATCCACATGATGTTCAGCACATGCTGTCTTGTTGGTTTCTTGCCTGTGTGTGTTTGGACCACAGTGATGACCTTCCCATCATGACTACATGCTTCTCATGGGTGTTCATGAGGAATAGAGTCCACAGTGAAGAGGAGCTCGCCACTCAGTGTTGGTAGCATCAGGATGGTTCGTTGGAATCTGTTTAGAGCCCTTTGGCAGCTCAGGAGCTTTGAACACGGCTGCTGACTCTGAATATTGGATGAAATGTGTCCCTGGGGTCCCTGAACCCCAGTGTAGTCTGGAGATAGCAGAGGAAAAGAACTCTGCTGAGCAGGCAGGGGTTCTTTGCTAAGGTGGAGTCTCTCCTGGGTGTTGTCCGGTGGGAAGGCAGAACTCAGAGCTCAGCATGTGGCCTTGGAACCTTTGTGTGGCCTGCCCGCCGCCTCCCTGGCCCTCATTACTTTGCACTGGGCCATAAGATGCTTTTGTCGCTAGTCGAGCTCTCCTTCTGAGCATCAGCCAACCCACAAAAGTCCCTTTCACGCCTTGAGGATGCCTCCGCAGTTGCCAGGGGAGACCGAGAAGTGCACTTTGCAGAGCCGCAGATGGGAGGGCATGCCCGAGGATCCCTTCCAGGAAGCCCCGAGCAGGGGAAGGGGATGTGTGGAGGATGCTGCTCACCTTCTCTCCTGCCTGGGTGTCTTTCAGGAGTCATGGCCGGCTTCAACATGGGGGGCGACCTCAGGGAGCCTGCTGCCAGCATCCCCCTGGGCTCCCTAGTAGCCGTTGGCATCTCGTAAGTTCCCCTTGTGGCAATCAGCTAGAGAGAGAGAGAGAAAACCCCAGGCAAAAGAGGGGATTGCTCCTTTTGTTCTAAGAGTGCCCTGTATGTGACCAATCTATTCTATATTCCAGTCCTCCTTTTAACACTCAGCCAGCTGGAAAATTCATGTCTGGTGGGTTTAGATGCTCGCCCTTTCATCCCCCCTGCCTGGGAATGCAGTAAGGAAGGGGGTCGTTAAAGAAGGTGGACTCCTTTTTTCCCTTTTCTCTCAGCCTCCTGCCCTTCCCCTTGGCCCCCATTTTGAACTTGGACATTTTGTAACCATTGAATTTCCAGGACCATTGCAGGGAATATAAAAAGGAAGAGTTTTGCAGACAAAATAAGATTTGCATACTACACCCCTCCGCTGATTGTCTGGGGGACTTCAGACAGTTAACCTTCTGAGCCTCCATTTTCTTCTCTGTAAAATGGGGTTAATGAGAACACATGTGTCCTGTAGAGTGTGGAGGAGATGCTGTGTGCAGTGGCGCACAGTAGGAACTCAGAGGCTGATTCTCCTCTTCTGCCAGCTTGCCTCCCCAGTGCTGCCCCAAGGCTGCCAGGCTTCCCTGTGTTAGTTCACCCTGTGCCACCCATGTGAGCAGGCTGGGTGCCTTGGGTCTGATTCTGACCTAGAATCTTCTGTTTTCTCTCTGCTCTATGGGAAGAAGCTCCTCTGCCTTCACTGGGTAGGTGTGAAAGGTAATGAAATCCCAGGCATGACAAGGATTAAAGTACCTACATTATTTTAACCATGATGTTTACAAAATATTTGAATACACCTCTTCATCATTGCTGAGTTTGCTTTCGCTTGTTGTAATGGCACCGTGGCTCCTAGCCAGGCATACAGCACCTGTCTATTTTGTGCTAAATAAGGTGATCTCTCTGAGAGGAGAACGAGGCTGACAAAGATAAGGGTGGGTGTCCAAAAGGAAAGGAAAGAGCCCTGCCTCGTGTTTGGTCACAGCTGGGAGGTCCCAGGAGGAGCCTTTGGCCCACCCTCCTACTGTCCAGACGGGAATGAGGCCACTGGGTTCATGTGAGTTCATCGAGGTCACAGGGCTTCTGAGGGCAGAGCCAGGTCACTGAGGGCCTTTCACACTCGGCTTGGCTCTCTGTCACCTGGGGGCCAAGGAACAGCGGGACTCCGAGGCCTGGCAGCTCATCGGCTTGTTCTGCTGCAGGAGGATGGGGTGCAGACCTGCCAGTCCCGTGGCCGGCATCCTGGCCAGCTGGGCTGCTCCCCTCCCCAGAAAACCTCTGTGTGTTTTCCTCCATAAGAGGCAAATGATACATTTCTATACATTTGTGTGAAATGATATGTTTATATATATTTATATGAAATATGCCAGAGGAGAAAAGAGTATTGGCAGTGTCCCCAGACAATCTGGGGAGCCTTCGTGATGGCCATTCTCTGTCCTTGGGGACAGTTCCCTCGGGGAGCCCTCAGGCTGAGGAGGGTGGAGTGGGACGGGGTTGAGTGATGTCAGGTGGCAGCCCCGTTCTGCTCTTGGGTTTCTTGCAGGTGGTTTCTGTACATCGTCTTTGTCTTCCTGCTCGGCGCCATCTGCACCCGAGAGGCCCTTCGCTATGACTTCCTGATAGCAGAAAAGGTGGGTGAGTCCTGCAGCCTGGTGGGCTCAGGCTGCAGGTCGTTGATCAGGCTGGGTGCAGGTCGTCTGAGCAGCAATGGCTGCCTCCCCTTTGTATCCTGGCTGGGAAATCCGTGTAGTCGCAGGCCCAGGACTGCAGTACAGCGGCCCAAACCGTGGGAAAGGTACAGGTCCTTCATATGTATCCCTAGACCTGGATAACCACGTCAGAGAAGACACATGCATGCAGGTGCTAAATAATGGGGACACAGGCAACCCTGCACGTCAAAAATCAGAGCAGAAACAAAGAATCTGGTCTCCTGAGATCTCCAGCTCCAACAATCCTTCATTATTGCCAATAGCCTCCCTTCCACTGTGAGCAGAAAGCTACTCACAAGAAACTGATAAGAAGGAGGAGGCTGATGAACAGAAAAGAGGGCAGGAAGCCCAGCGCCAAGGTGAGGGGTGGTGGGAGGCAGGGTCGGAGGCCCCTTGTCCTCTCAGGCTCCCCAGGGGATGGCCTGATGGATTTGGTTACTGCATCTTTGTTTTCCTGAGCACTACACTGGCCTGAAGATGTTTAGCCAAATCCTCATGTTCCACAGCCTCTGAACAGGCTGGAGGTCATGTGACAGTTAAGGACACTCACTTGGCATCTCTAGAACCCAGGAGATTAAGACTTCCAGACATTTCGCTGGAAATCCCCCAAAACTCCTGTCTTCCCTTAATTTCCCTGGGGGAAAGTAGACCCTGAGATTCCTGTCACGTATCAGAAAGATGCGCCAGGCCAGGGAGGTGTCCTTACTCAGTTAACTCCTGAGTATCACTGCTCTTATTGCGGAAGAGGCACCTTTTTCTCTGGTGTGAGGCTTTGCAAAGCTGCCTTGCAGGTACATAGAGGGGTGCTGCTTGGGGCAGCCTGGGGCTGGCAGCGCTGAACTTACATTTTAGAGCCGTGTTTGGGCTTGCTCTTCACATTAGTGCGGGTTTCTTTTTCAGGTGTGTAGACGCCAGTGTCAAGGCGATATTTATTTTCGGGGGTGGGAAGGTGTCTTGGCCTTACCTCGCAAGAAGGCTTGCAAGGGGGAGCAGTTCAGGGAGTGAGAGCACGGACATCCACCTCCCAGGTCTCAGACCCCACAGGTGAGCGGAGTTTACTCTCAGGGAAGGAGTCAATGTCCCTCATTTATACGTCTGCTTGCTGCTGCCGTCTCACATCTCATCTCCCGGGGCCTCTTCTCTAACTGTGGAATGAAAAGCTGGGCTCCGTTGGAGCGACTGAAGGCCTCCGGGAGTAGCTGGGCCTGGACTGAGGGAGCGGCCAGCTGCTGTCCACACCATGCCAGCAAGCTCTGCCCCTTCTTGAGCCGGTTCTTTCTTGTGGATTCCCCCACAGAGGCCCTTTCAACCAGCAGAGACTCTGATCTGGATGAAAAGAGTCAAAGGATCCCCTGGGCAGGGCCCCTCTCTCACTCCTGCCCCTGTTTTGCAGGAAAGCTAAGAATAGGTGTGCGTGAGGGCGCAGCACGTGTCCCAGGAAGGCAAGTAAGAGAGTAAGAACAGCTTTCACCAGCAGCCCCGGAGAGGCTTCAGGGTGGAGATTCCACCTCTAATAATAGACTTACGCATGGAGGTTGGGGGTGGGGGGACTCGTTTGAAAGGCAGTGAGACAAGCAGGCCTGCACTTCGCTGGTGGCTGGGGCAGTGGGCCGGCCACTATGCACACGGCAAGTGAGAGGTGGAAAATGGGGCTTGGAGAGGACACGAGACTGTTTCCCGCAACAGGCAGTTGTAAAGCCTGTGCAAGAAAGAAAAGATAGTATCCTTGGTTGTCAGTAGCAATCAGAGGGCGGCACCACAAGTGCGGGAACAGGGACGGAACCGCGCAGGGCAACTCCGCAGTAGCGGCTCCCTGGTGTGCTGCCCACTCCACCGCGCCCTGGGGTCCCACAAAAAGAGGACCAAGTGAGATTCCCCCCGAAAGCCACGAACCCTGGCTTTTCTTTCTTGCCCTCCTCGGCACTGACGGGGCTGCAGCAGCAGGGACTACACTTACGGAGTAAGTTGGGCCACAGGCAGCTGCACTCTCTCGGCACCTGGAGGAGGGAAGGGCGCCTGCGAGGCTGGCTGGTGCGGTACCCCGCCACCCTGATGTGGCGTTTAATATCGTCCCTCTGCCCCCGTCTTAGCTGTGGCCTGGTGCAGAGCCGGCCTGTCTCTGAGCTCTCCTGGGCTCCAAGAAAGCAAGGCCTCTTCCTCCTGGTCTGTGTGCCCTGAGGATCTCGCCTGGGGCCAGACCTGTGGCCTCTGCCCCTTGACTCTCCTCCTAACGGAGCAAGCGCCTCTGAGCATTTCCTTCTCTTTCTCTCAAGCCTTTTCTGCCAGAACAATTATCCTCAGCAGCTGCCGGCTGCCCTGGATTCCTTTCCATTGACCTGCAGCTGGTCAGTTCATCTGTTTCTTTCTGGGTTTCCTGCCGCTCCTCTGATCTATTTCTAATTATTTGGCTTCCCCGCCCATGGTTCCTCTCAGAAGTTTCTTTTCACTTTATATCCCTACCCCAGAGGAACTTTCCCCTGGCTGTCAGGCATTAAGCTTTCTAAAAATCTTGACTATGTCACAGTGACTCTGAGGTCATCTGTGTGAGGCAATTCCTGGTGTGCGGTTGATGCTTACTACATTTTGATTCCCCTAAACACTCCTATGGGCTTCCCAGGTGGCGCTAGTGGTAAAGAGTCCACTTCCTAATGCAGGAGCAAGAGATGTGGGTTTGATCCCCGGGTTGGAAAGATCCCCTGGAGTAGGAAATGGCAGGCCACTCCAGTATTCTTGCCTGGAAAATTCCATGGACAGAGGAGCTTAGTGGGCTACAGTCCATGGGGTCACAAAGAGTTGGTCAGAACTGAGTGACCAGACACAGACACACACCTATGGGGATACCTTTACAGACAGTGCACATTTTCAGGTGGGGACATTTTTTCCCCCTACTAATCCACATGTTAAACTGAATAGGAAAAGCCCCCAAAGTGTCCATCTCAATATTATTCAGTTATAGAAAAAGGAATTGTATAAACAGCAGGTATTAGTAGGGCTAAAATGAAATAGACTGATTGCTTCACAATAAACTTATATGAAGCCCAAGAAGAAGTGTTTATTACACATCAAAAACACCAAATATTTTAGGCACCCTGGAGCTTGCTAACTAGCAGAATAAGAACAGATTAGTAGAAGGAGTATCTTCAAAGCATGCCTATGAAAAATGGGCCATGGCACAGGGAAAATTCTCATCACTCTTGGATTTGGCAGTCACAATTTCCCACGTTCACAAGCTGCGCATGGAGTGAGGCAGGGCTCGTAGCTGGGGGTGAGCCTGGCCCAGCACAGCCACCCAGCCCCGTCTGCCTGTCCTCTGCTCTCTCTCCTGGACACAGCTCTGTCTCTCAGAAAGTGAAGTCAACCATGTTTCCTTGTGGTGGTGGTTTAGTCGCTAAGTCGTGTCGGACTTTTGCGATTCCATGGAAGAGAAGCCCGACAGGCTATAGTCCATGAGATTCTCCAGGCAAGAATACTGGAGTGGGTTACCATTTCCTTCTCCAGGGGATCTTCCCAACCCAGGAATCGAATCCGGGTCTCCTGCATTGTAGGTGGATTCTTTACCCACTGAGCCACAAGGGAAGCCCACATGTTTCCTTGAGGAAAGTGGCTATCAAGTGAGAGAAAACCTTTGGCTGAAAGTGGAGGTGTTGGTCACCTTGTGGAATGAGGACAGTATTAGAAAACTCGTGTCTGCAGGAAGAGGGAACTGCTTGGGATTGTAAAGGGGTAAAGGTGTCAGGATGTACTCCTCAGTAATGTCAAAGGGCCACAGGAATTGGATGAGGGAGAATGAGTACTTTGGAAATGACCTTATTAAACCAAATTCTTCAAGAGAAGGGAGTGGCCAGTGGGTTGGCAGGATCTTTCAGTAGCTGGAGTTCCCGTGGGAGCTGGGATCAAGTACCAGGAACAGAGAGACAAGTTAATGCTTTCCATCAGTAGTTATGGAAAAAGAAATTAGGGTAGTTCACACTCCAGGTAATATATTAGAAAGACAGCATTTTGTGATGACTCACACAGGTAGATGATAGAAGGGCACCTTTTGGGTTTTCCTAAAGAACTGTTAACACATATCTGCACAAAAAAATTCTCACTTCCACCTTCACTGGCACAGGTAGCTAAGTTTACAGTCCCAGATAAATAGAGGAAATGATTAAATTCTATAAGGCTTGGAGCAGAGCCACGGAGCTTACCACTGTACCTGTAGAGCTCTGCTCTATGCCAGGTATCTAAGCTGTCCTCAGTGCTTCTGACAAGGGCAGGTGGGTGACAGGGAAGGGGCAGGACTCAGGTGGGGGAGAGAGAGAATGGAGTTCTTACATTCAACCACAAGGACCAACGTTTCATTTCTTTTTCGGAAAACTGGTTGAATAACAGTTTTACATAAAAGAATGGCAAATGGACAGTGCATTTAAATGCAGTTGACAAACGGACAAAGCTTCCTACACCTAGACGGTCATCCCTCTGGCCCTTGGCCCCAGCGCTCTGCAGTGGTCCTGGGGAGTGTGGGTGGGAAGGCTGGCTGGGATGGAGGTCACCGTATCCGGCCACATGTTGCCAGAGACTCATTAAGTTCCTGAGGTTAGTTCCAACACTGAAGCACACCAGCCTGGACCATCTCCTTCCCACTCACGTTCACTGTAAATGGATAGGCTATATATACATAGAAAAGAACTTTTTACACTCAGATGTATGTAACCTTTTGGATAAGAAGCAGTAAACTTTCTGCAAGGAAATACCATGCCTGCCTGTGATGGAGAATTCTCTGAGGGGAGTATGCATTGAAGACAGGGAACCATGCCCAGTGGCTTTCACCCTGACTGCACCTTAGAATCACCTGGAGGGCTTTTGGAAAGATCAACCATGTCTGAGTCCCACTCTGTAATAATTATAGCAGAATCTCAGGGTAACTTGTGTGTATAATCAGAGTGGAAGACTACTGGGACAGATTTTCAAAAAGCTTTTGATAAAATTTTATTACAGAGTCCTTAAAAAAAAAAAAAGTCAACAGAAGGCAGAAACAAAAGCTATAGATGAATGATTGCATCTCAGAATGAGTCAGGGGTTTGATACTGGGACTAGTGTAAGACATCCAGGACACCAATTACAGTGGAGTTGTGAAGCCTTATTACTCCAGCCAACAGTACTTGCTGAATGCTCTGTGCCAGAGGTCCAAGATGCAGGAGACTTAGAAGTTTATGGCATGCTGGCAAGAGGGGCCATGAGTGTAATTAACCACAGGGTAGATGACCTGCCATTAGAGTAGACAAAGTGAGGAAATATCATATGACATTGATTTCTTCTAGTAATAAAGTGGTAAATAGAGTAGGGTGGGATAGGCATAAATTCATGACACTGAAGAAAAGAAGGGAGATTCATTGGGGATAAAGATGAAGTAATGCATTTAAGGAGAACTAATCCACACTGAATTAGGCAAAAGGTAGGCTCTTTAGTGGACCTTAGGCTTATCCACAAAACTTCTGACCTCCCTGACTGTTTGAGGGTTATTCACCTATGTGAGGTCTTGAAGGGAGTGATCCCTGTTTATTATTATAGGACCCCCAAATGACCAGACTCTTGCTTGCCTGTCCCTTTGTGGCCCTGGTAGGATGTGTGACTTAGGCTGGGTCCACCAGATGCTTCAAATATCATGAATGATGCAAGGGTAAGGTAATGGTGAGAATTCATCTTTGGGACAGCAGGTGCTGGTAGTATCTTGATCAGACTGCTCCTGCTCAGGAATCTGAATGTGCTGCTAGCTTTGGGTCTTGCCTTTTTCCAAGCCTCATCTTTCAGCCTTCTGATTATTCTGTGACCCTCCAGTATCCTATAAACACATGCTTAAAAAATATTTCCTGTCAAGAATCCTGGCTGATACAGATTTTCGGTGCTAGTTTATGTCCAGTGTTCAGTATAGCTTGATGCATTGTTAAAGCAAGGAAGTAAAAACTGGGGTGAGGAACGTCTTCATGGAAAAGTGTAAAAGGGACAAAACGGAAAATGAAATCTAATGCAGCCATAACAGCTGGACAAATGAGTGCTTAAAATACACGGTTCAGGCCATTTGCCTAAAGTAAAATATCAATAGAAAAGAAATAGCACCTCAAATACTTAAGAAAAGGGAGGGACTTTCCTGTGGGTGTAGATGAAGTTCAGCTCAGGAGCGGGCTGTGGACTCATGGACTCATGACAGACGGTGTGGGACACAGCTGCACACCAGCAGCACTGATCTTTGCAAGGGGACACCAAGCAGAGCAACTCTGCCCTCTCTCCTATCTGCTGGTACCTTTTGGGCTATGTGGGTCTCACTCTCTCACTTACCACTTACATCTCTGTATTGGCACCAAGTGGACCAGGATGAACTAAACAGGAGCCCCATGGAAGTGAAGCCAGTGGAGGAAATAGTGTGTCTGGTGCTCCCCAGCTTCACATTGAGGTGCAGCAGAGCCCTGAGGAGCACCCACTCATGTCAGGGGCTGGAGGGTGGGCTCATGGAGGAGGGGAGGTTTCTGCTGAGTCTTGAAGCACAATTGGGAGTTTAAGAGACAGACAGTGAGTGGCTTAGGGATGTGGACAGAGGGTTCCAGCAAGCAGAGAAATCATGCTGATGCATTCTGAGTGTGCAGAGTGTGGGACTGGAAGTGTCACAGACCAAGAAGGGCCAGGTATGTCAGGGCATTGGGGAGCCATTGATATTTTTATGGCAGGGGCATTCATTATGACCAGTGTGCATGTAAGCCGTGCTGGCAGAGGCCTGGGGATAGAGCTTAGCCCTTAGCATTGTTGCTGTCAGTGGTTCACAAAGGATAGTCCCCAGGCCATCTGGATCAATAACATCTAGGCCCGTGTTAGACCATGGAGAAGGGAATGGCCACCCACTCCAGTATTCTTGCCTGGAAGATCCTGTGGACAGAGGTGCCTGGTGGGCTACAGTCCAGAGGGTGGCACAGAGTTAGACATGACTGAAGCAGCTGAGCATGCACACACTTGTTAGGTATCCAAAATTTGAGCCATATACCAGACCTACTGAATCAAGAAACTGTGAGGTAAGACCCAGAAAACCTGTGTTTTAACAACCACTCGGAATGAATCTGCCATTCATGGGGTTGCAGAGTCGGACACAACTGAGCAACTGAACTGAATGAATCAGACACAGTCAATTTGAGAAGCTCTGTGTAGTCCATACAGGAAGTGATGGTGGGTCAAACTGAAATGNCCTGGGGCGCTCCCTGTTCCCTTGCATTAAATGCCCTTCCCTCCTGTCTGCCCATCTAAATCTAACCGCTCTTCCAGGGCTAGTTCAAGGCCACCTCCACCAGGAAGCCTGCCATGATCACTGTCTCCTCCCTGGGGGAATCCCCGGTCCCGTGTCCAGCCTTCAGCACTTCCGGGTCACGGTAATGTCCTCAGTGGAGTGCGGGGCCCGAGGTCCCTGGAGCAGTCATGCTGTGTGGACGAAGAGGACACCGCTGGGAAGGGAAGAGATCCTGGGAGCCCAGGGAAGGGACTCTGGACAGAACTGGGCAGAAAAGCAGGCACCTCCACTCCAAGGGCAGGGGGCTGGCAGCGGGCACAGGCTGATCCAACAACCGTCAGCAGCGTGCTTGCTAGCAGCACGGATGTAGGCCAGGAGTGAGAAGCCCAGGGAAGGCGTGGCTGCCAGGCTCCGAGCTCGGACTGGTCTCAGAAGGAGCCGGTGACCCCAGGGCTCTGAGGACGTGATGGCCAGGCTGGTCCCAGAGGCTGGTCTGATGGTGGAGACGGGGAAGACGTGGGTGANACTTTCATACATTGGAGAAGGAAATGGCAACCCACTCCAGTGTTCTTGCCTGGAGAATCACAGGGACAGGCGAGCCTGGTGGGCTACTATCTGTGGGGTTGCACAGAGTTGGACACAACTGAAGCAACTTAGCATCAGCTGCAGCTAGCCTGTGGCAGCTCTGCTCCAGTGAGGACTGAGTGTGAAGGTGGTGGACTACTTGGGTCACAGAGACCCTCCAGGCGCCAAGTGTGCAGTGACATGGATTATCTCAGCCACAGGAGCTATGGTCCTATTAGAGTCTTTTTCTAGCTTCTGGTAGCTGGCGATCAGAAGGCCTCTTTGCCTGGTTCTTCTCTGTTGCTCCCCTCCATTCAGGCCCTTAAAGGGCCCCTTGGCTTGGGTCCTACTGTGTTGTTCCACATGTCAGGCACTTAAAGAGCCAGGCTCTCTGTTGTTCAGTTGCCAGTGCTGGCATTTGGGGATAGAAAGGCTACAGTGATGGCTCCACCCTTACCCATTACTCAGCAATACTGCCTAGCCTCCATGGCTGCCTGGTTTTCCTCCACAGGCATTTGCCACCACAATCTCCTCCTTCACATGACCTTGGGCTATATCCCAGCAATCAACAGCAGACCTCACCCTGGGATTGCTCCACAATCCCTCTGCTCCAGTTCCCAGCTGCTGTGCCTTCTATGGGACCCATGTCCCTCCCTAGGGTATGTATGGCTGTGGCAAGGATTGTCTATGTGATTCTCATTCCATTTAGACTGAATCAGATCAGCTACTTCACTCTCAGCCTCAAAGGTTTCTCCTTTGTTCCCCAAAATTGCCCCAATGTGGGGACTGAACCCCTGCTTCAGTTCCCCCACCCACCAAGGGCAGGGTGAGTCCTACTAACTCTCCTCTTTGTCCCCCTACTTCCTTTGTCCTACTAAGTTTTGCGTGGTTCTATATATTCTTTTCCAGTGGTCAGATACTCCTGCCTCTCTCAGTTGCTGTTTTGCTAATGCTTCTGAGTCTGAAGGTGTATTCCTGATGTATGTGTAGAGAGAGATGTACTCCATGTTCTCCTACCCCTCTGCCCACCATCTTGCTCTCCTCAATTAATTTTAAATATTTATTTTAAATATTACATGTTTTACAGATTTGTGATTTTTAGCATATAAATTGATTTTGTTCTTGCATTTGTATAGGAATTATGGGCCACATGGATTTTATGGCTAGTTTTTCTTTTTCTACATGGACAAGAAAAATTAAAATTAAAATAATTTGAGCTCCATCAATACAACTTCACACACACACATGCAATCCAGATTCAGTGTTCCTACCTGTGAACACTTCCAAACATTATAGAAGAAATAATAATATTTTTATACAAATTCTCCCAGGGAAGAAAAAGTATAGGCATTCCCAGCTCAATTTCTAAGCCCAGTTTAGCCTCAACACCAATAACTGTGAAGAACATTACAATAAAGGAAAATGGCAAATCAATCTCTCTCAGAAATAAAGATACAAAAATGCTCCACAAGTTGAATAAAAGGAAACTTTTCACTAGACTATATACTGAGGAATTAGACATTTACTTTAGAACAGCACTATGTAGCATCTACTCATTGTTTACATAACTACAATTAATAGTGAAACATTTATTTTAAAAGTCAATGGCAGCATTTTCCTAGGGAGAGAATCTCTCTTTTCTTGATTTATCAGTCCTTTCATTGTTTTTTTCCCATTTTGTTTAAGNGAAATGGTGGCAATGCCAAGGAGGTGGGGTGGATCTGAGGTGTTTGGAATTTATCTAAGATGTCAAATCTGGAGGATTTATGATCAGATGGGGTGTGGGTGGGTGGGTACCAGGGGAGCAGAAGGGAGCAGAAGCAGATTCTGATGTTGAGTAATGAAACTGCTTCCTCATACAGGTGTCCCTAGTGGGCTTCCTATTCCTTTTGGGCTTGTACATCTCATCCCTAGCCTCCTGTATGGGAGGCCTCTATGGAGCCCCCCGGATCCTGCAATGCATCGCCCAGGAGAAAGTGATTCCTGTGCTGGCCTGTTTGGGGCAAGGGGTGAGTGACCTTTTCTTTGAGAAATGTACATTTTTGCCGCTCAACTGATTGTTGGCCAATAAATTGCTTAAATCTTTCTCATAAGAGCCGCTGGTCTGGTTCTGGTAGGGAGAAACAAGCCTGCACCCCTATCCTCTGGCTTCTTTAGTCTGGGGCCACTAGACAAAGCATCTGTCAATGTCACAGCCACCCAGAGCACTTCGGCACTGGGTTAGTTAACTGTCACAATAGCACCATGGACCCTGCCACAGCAGAGAGAAGCAGGGCCACAAACCTCAGTAAAAATAAACTCTGGATCCTCCAAGTTTAGCCTAGAGGGAAGAACCTCTTGGTGAGGAGAGGACCTGGTCCTTGCAGCTCTAACTCTATCCTGGAGATTCACCTCCCCTTGGGATCGCTTTATGCTGCAGTCTCACACCTCTGGTCTCTGGGCTCCCTGTGAATCCTCATAGCCCTAACCCTAACTGATACAACTTGGTTGAGTCAAATCAAATGAGACATTCCTAAAACTGAAGGGGTGACAGGGAAGCTGAGAGAACCCCACTTCCCAATAATGTGTTTTGCAAGCTGTCAGTTCAGTCCAGTCGCTTAGTCGTGTCCGACTCTTTGCGACCCCAAAGGCAATGGTACCCCACTCCAGTACTCTTGCCTGGAAAATCCCATTGACGGAGAAAGCCTGGTGAGCTGCAGTCCATGGGGTCGCAAAAAGTCAGACACGGCTGAGCGACTTCACTTTTACTTTTCACTTTCATGCATTGGAGAGGGAAATGGCAACCTACTCCAGTGTTCTTGCCTGGAGAATCCCAGGGATGGGGGAGCCTGGTGGGCTGCCGTCTATGGGGCCGCACAGAGTCGGACACGACTGAAGCGACTTAGCAAATAGCAGCGAACCATGGCATGCCAGGCCTCCCTGTCCATCACCAACTCCCGGAGTCCACCCAAACGCAGCTTGCAAGCTATAGTTGATTTCTATGTTGTGGAAACATGACAGAGTTTCTCCCCACCCCAGTCCCATCCCTAGCCCCACTCTTGTTTGATGCCACGTAGGTACAAGTCATCTTTAATCCCTCCCTTTACCTTCCTCTGCTTCTTATCCACCAGTCAGTGTGGACGGGTAGGACAAGTGACTATCCTCTCTAGTAACTTCCATGTGGTATCTGCCTTGTATTTTATTTTAATTAATTTTTATTAGGTAACATGTAGTTGTGTTGTTCAGTTGCTCAGTTGTATCTGACTCTTTGTGACTGCCTGGACTGTAGCCAGCCAGGCTCCTCTGTCCATGGAATTCTCCAGGTAAGAATACTGGAGGGGGTTGCCATTTCCTTCTCCAAGATAATCTGTGTACAGGACTGAAAACTAAAAATAAAAGATACCCTGAGAATTTTTGCTCCATCATGAGTCTTTCTACTTCTTTTTCACCTGTAGCCACATCCTATCATAGCTGGTTTTATTAGTTTTTCATGAATCCTTCTCTCTCTTTACAGAGGTAGTGTTCTGTGTACATTGTTCTTTGCCTTGCTTTTCTTCATTTAGTATAGCTTGGAAATCTGTCTTTTCGTATGAATATAGAAAGAACTTTCTCATTCTTTTTCCATCGTGTGGATATACCATAGTTTATTAGCCAGTTCCCTATAGATAGTACAGCTTCCAGTAAACAGTGTTACAAAGGATACTCTGTGTGTGTGTGTGTGTGTGTGTGTGTTCAATTTTACACATATGCAGATAGATATATCTATAGGATCAATTTTCCTAAGTGAGTTTGCTGGTCAAAGGGTAAGTGCATTTTAATATTAATAGATATTGCCAAAACACCTTCCATGGGAGCTGTATCATTTTGTATTTCTACCAGTAGTGTATGAAAGTTCCTGTCTTCCAGCAGCCAGCATGACTATTAAACCTGGGCCAAGGACCTTGCTTTATAGGACTCTGTTCTGGTCTCTAGGAGACTCATGAGGTCAAGGGGACATGCCCTTAGCCTGTGGGCTTACATAAACAGATGGTGACCACATCTGGCCCAGGGACCATGGTTTGCCAGCTCTGGATTACCTCCTCCATATGTATCTCTAAACAAAATACTTCAGTTTTGCCTGCTTTTTAGACTTTATATAAATATGGCATGCTTTTCAGGCATCATTACGTGACTCATCCATGTTTTTGCTGATAGCAGCGGCTTGTTTATTACCATCTCTCTATAGCATTTCCTCATTTGCTGCAGTTTCTTTACTAATCCTGCTGTCATGGTATGTCCCTGTTTGGGACTGTTATGGACAGTGCAGTGAACATTCTTGTAGCAGACTGGTTCATGTGTGTTCTTCCAGACCTGTTAGTGGAATTGCTCAGTTGTAAGCTGTGTTTATCTTTGCTTCATAGATAACACTGAACTTTCTCCAAAGTAGTTGTGTTAATTTAAACTCCTGTCAGCAGTTGCTAAGTGTTCCCATTCTTCTGTGTTCTTGCCAATACCTGATATTATCAGATGTTTTAATTTTTGCCAATCATCTGGTAGGTGTTTAATGGTATCTTACTACAGTCTTGGAGAAGGCAGTGGCAACTCACTCTAGTACTCTTGCCTAGAAAATCCCACAGACTGAGGAACCTGGTGGGCTGCAGTCCATGGGGTCGCTACTAGTCGGACACGACTGAGCGACTTCACTTTCCCTTTTCACTTTCATGCATTGGAGAGGGAAATGGCAACCCACTCCAGTGTTCTTGCCTGGAGAATCCCAGGGAAGGGGGATCCTGGTGGGCTGCCATCCATGGGGTTGCACAGAGTCGGACACGACTGAAGTGACTTAGCAGCAACAGCAGCAGCACTACAGTCTTAGTTTGCATTTCCCTGATTATTAATAAGGTCGGGCATCTTTCATATGTTTAATAGACATCCTTTTGCACATTATCTTTAGTGGGTTGTCTGTCTTCTAATTATTTTTTAGGGATTCTTGTACATTCTGAATTGCTCTTTGTCAGTTACATGTATTAGCAAATACCTTTTCCCATTCTGCAACTTGACTTTTTTGTGCTATGTTTTGGTAACAGAAGTCCACGTGTGACTGTTTTATCACATTACAACCCACTCTTATCTAATTCCTTCCTGGATCACTAGCATATGCTACAGTTTACCTAAGACCTCATTCCACTTATTTCAGACCCTCCTTTTATTTCATTAGTTTTTGACAATTTACTTTATTCTTTATAGTTTTATTGTTAGAGTATGCTAAGTAGCTAACCCACTCCAGTACTCTTGCCTGGAGAATCCCACAGACGGAGGAGCCTGGTGGGCTGCAGTCCATGGGGTTGCTAGGAGTCGGACACGACTGAGCGTCTTAACTTTCACTTTTCACTTTCATGCGTTGGAGAAGGAAATGGCAACCCACTCCAGTTTTCTTGCCTGGAGAATCCCAGGAACGAGGGACCCTGGTGGGCTGCCGTCTATGGGGTCGCACAAAGTCAGGCATGACTGAAGCGACTTAGCAGCAGCAGTTCAGCAGCATGATAAATAGCTGTAGTACGTATACCCAAAATGTAATTTTCAAAAACAATGAAATATATCTTTACTCCTTAAAAAAAGGAAATTTACTCTGGGTTCTAGGGAAGTTGTTTCAGATCAATAGGGCCTCTGATCCTCAGAGACTCAGGCCAATGATGACTTTGCTACCTCCATCCTGTGAAGGTTGAACTCTGTTCCAATCCTCAGTAAGGGGGATGCACTTGGAGGAACATTCCGGGAGGTTCACAGATCAGGTCTGGATGTAGCTGACATGCCTGTCCCTCCCATCACAGTGCTGCATAAAGGAGGTGGGTGCAGTGGTTAGGTCCTGTGTCTATCCTGAGAGTAAGGCTGACAGTATTTCCTGAAGAAGAATGAGGGAATGAGAGGAGTCATCAAGAATTTTGCTTACTGAGTAACTAGAAGGATGAAATGGGTACTTTCTTAAGTGGAGAAGCTGCAGAGTAGACTTGAGAGGCAGGACATCGAGGGATTAGCAGTTTGGTTTTGGAAATATTTGGTTTGAGATCCTATTAGACATCAACTGGAAATGTTGAGTAGCTGCTGCTGCTGCTAAGTCACTTCAGTCGTGTCCAACTCTGTGACCCCATAGACGGCAGCTCACCAGGCTCCCCCATCCCTGGGATTCTGCAGGCAAGAACACTGGAGTGGGTTGCCATTTCCTTCTCCAACGCATGAAAGTGAAAAGTGAAAGTGAAGTCGCTCAGTTTTGCCCGACTCTTAGCGACCCCATGTACTGCAGCCTACCAGGCTCCTCCATCCATGGGATTTTCCAGGCAAGAGTACAGTTGACTAAGTCTAGATTTCAGGGGAACATTTCAAGGTAGAGTTTCAAATTTGGGAGCTACGAGCATGAAACTGGTTTTCAAAGCCATGAGCCTGATCAAGGTCCTACAGAAGGAAGATAGATAGAGAAGGGGTCCAAGGATGGAGCTGGAGAGTGCTCTGAATGCAGAATTCAGGAATGTGGAGTGGCCACTGGCAGAGAGTAAGGAGCGGCCACTGACAAGGGGGCCAGCGAAAGAAGCCAGGAGACCAGGGAGCAACCAGCTGGGCCAGATGTAATGCTCAGGTCAAGGAAGGCGAGGACTTAGAAGCGCTGTTGCTTTTGGCCCAAGAACCGTGTCAGGGACTGTGAGGAATAGCTTCTGTGGAGTGACAGGTCACAGTACATGGAGCTAGCACATTTTCTCCACTCTGTCTTCCTGAAGGTCACCCATACTCACCCCCATTAGTAACAGATGTGCATAAATGTGTGTGCGAGAGTTTGCTCATGTTTAGTATTGGAATCTCCCCCCCGTAGTCACCAATGAATCTGCTATGTCTTCCGGAGTCTGCCACTCCCCTTGAGGTTGTTGTCTCCATTAAAGCTTGGGAAGAATCAATTTTGTACTTCTTCGATTTCCAAAGCTGACTTTAAAACCCAGTGAAAGACAAAAAGAGAAATATTTGTGAAGTCCTTGTTCTATAGTGTTGTTCCATATTAATAGTTACTCTGGATTGGACATCGTTATCCCAAGCTTGCAGACAAACTGTTATTAACACACCAAGGAGCACGTGGGAGAAGTGACTGAGCCAGTTTGAATTGTGTTTCTATCATGTAATGGGATTTTCTTCCATGAAATTTCATGGTCCTGCATGTTCCTTTTGTTTCTGCAGAAAGGGCCAAATAAAACGCCTGTAGCTGCCATCTGCCTAACCAGCTTGGTGACCATGGCCTTTGTCCTCGTGGGTCAGGTGAACGTCCTGGCCCCCATCGTCACCATCAACTTCATGCTGACATACATCACGGTGGACTACTCTTACTTCTCCCTGGCCATGGGTGGCTGCAGCCTCTCGGAGAGGCCTGAGCCGGTGCCCAGGGAGGGCCTGGGTGCTCTCCACTGCTCTGAGCCCCTGCTTCTGGAGAAGGCTCCCAGTTATGGCTCTGAGGGCATTGCCCAGAGCCCCTCTGAGGGCACTCTGCTAGAATTCACCAAGGACATGGATCAGCTCCTCCAGCTAACCAGGAAGCTGGAGAGTAGCCAGCCCAGGGGAGGAGAGACCCATGGGATCCTACAGAATCAGAAGGGGAAGACCAAGAAGGCCAGCAAGCAAACCCTCCAAGAGAGCTTCCTCTTGGACCTCAGGTCCCCTGCTTCCTTCTCTCCTGGGAACGCTGATGGATGGCCTACTGCCTTCTGGGAAGGGCAGGGGCCCCACGGGAACGCACAGAGTCCCAGAAGTGAAGGGGATCAGCCTAGGGGAGCCTATGGAGCAAAACTCATCCCTGAGCCAAGTAACCAGCCCAAGCCAAACAGAGAAGGTGGGTGCTTTGCAGTCACATCAGGGCCTCCTAATTTGGGAGTTATCACAACCCTCTTTCAAATCCTTAGGTCATTTTATAGGTGGGTTTAAAAATCCTTGTTAATTTCATTTGATATTTACTTTAAAATATTATGGTCAGTTATCAGCTGAATTTATAATTCTAGTCTGGTATAGAGTAATTTTAAGCAGAAATTTCTATCTACTCTTGTATGTTAGGGCTGGGAGCCATGAGTGAGCAAGCGAGTGAGTGAAGTCACTCAGTCGTGTCCGACTCTGCGACCCCATGGACTGTAGTCTACCTACTAACTAAATATTAATTTAATTTTACTCAAAAATGAGCCAACATGAATGAACCAGTTTCTCCTTTCAAGGGAAGTGTTGTGACAAACTGCCTGGCAAGGGCTCAGTCTATTTCGTCTTTGGAGGACGAATCTCCCAAATCAGGCAGGAGAGGGATGGAGAGACAGGAGATGCGATAAAGAGCACAGCTTTTCTTTGCTTCCTCGCATCTGCAGACAGAGACAGAGGGAGACACTCAAGGGAGACTTCTGGGGTGTGAGAGTTTCTAAGAGAAAGAGAGAACTCAGAATTGTTTAGTCTTCCATATTCCAGGCACTTGCTTGTGCTCACTCAGATGTGTCTGATTCTTTGTGACCCCAAGGACTGTGTAGCCTGCGAGGCTCCTCTGTCCGTGGGATTTCCCAGGCAAGAAAACTGGAGTGGGTTGCCGTTTCCTTCTCCAGGGGATCTTCCTGACCCAGGGATCAAACCTATGTCTCTTGTTGGCAGGCAGATTCTTTTACCACTGCACCACCTGGGAAGCCCCGTATTCTAGGTACTTGACATACACTGCATGTCATATAATCGTTGTTAGCACTTCCTATTTTACCAGTGAAGACCCCACCACCCAATGAGATTACAAAGCCTCCTCAGAGCTGGTATTCTGCATGGCTGGATATCACACCCAGGTCTCTCTGTATCTGAAGCCCAGTACCTTCCTCTACATTAACCTGTTTCCTGAGGTCTGTGCAGACAAGTGTGGGTAAAGAGGAGGAGACGGGACATAGAAGAGGTGTCCAAAAACAATTGCTCTGGGTTCTTTTGTACACCTGCTTTTCCTTCTTTACCTCCAGATAGGTGGATGGTTCTTAATGGTTGCGGCATAATTAAAATGTTTTAGTCATATCATTTTTGTCAAAATAACAAGTACAGTTTAATGAGCCAAGTGGAATGAAAAGTCACATAGCCAGAAATAGTAGTTCTGTTCTTCTGCACCATCCCTCTTCTCCATCCTGTAGTTCCACTCCCAGAAAATCCCACTTTCAACCAAATCGTGTTAACCTTTATGTTACTAAATAATATATTTGTATTGCTACTTCTTGGTATATCAGTTTTAGGTATCATTTTTTAAATTTACTATTATGATAAACGAAGACTAGCTCATTTATGCCCCTCTGATTTCTCACCCATTGTCCCCCATGTAATTACATCACAGTTTAAAAAATTAATTTTAGTAGCTAGTATTCATATTATCATGATTAAGTAAATATTGCTTAACTATGAGCCATATATTATACTATGATTACATTGCCTTTTTTGTCCAACTTTTTCTGTTTCCTGGGGTTAATAATTGCCATGGTTTTTTCATTTGCTTGGTTTTTCTGTCATTATTTTTCTCTGTGTACTCTGGTGAATATGGCAAATGGCTCTCAATGTTACGTTCCAATTGCTCAAATTCTTAGGACATTTATCATATCCATTTGTTTTTTCTTGTCTGTCCTATGGCTCCTCTCCTGATCCTCTCTAGTTTGTCAGTTCTTTAGGCCTGCTACAAAGCTGTTGTCTTGGAATTCCTCTTTGTCTTTTTTTTTCCTACTTGGCATTGACTGACCTCCCTATATTTGAAGTATTTCCAGTGCTATGAGTGTTGGTAGGGCTTCCCTGGTGGCTCAGAGATTAAAGCGTCTGCCTGCAATGCAGGAGACCTGGGTTCGATCTCTGGGTCAGGAAGATCCCCTGGAGAAGGAAATGGCAACCCACTCCAGTATTCTTGCCTGGAGAATCCCATGGGCGGAGGAGCCTGGTGAGCTACAATCCACGGGGTCACAGAGTCGGACGTGACTGAGCGACGTCACGTCACGTCATGAGTGTTGGTGGGAGGCAAAGCAAGCCTTTCACACTTAAAACTGAAAATGTCAGATACTCAGTTTTCCAGTCCCTCCTACAGCCAGAGTTCAGGCACAGGAATAAACCTCAGTTAATCAGATAAGCCGATTCCAAGTGAATCAGATACTTGGAACCGGAAACCTGAAGAGATGAGGACTTTGAGGAACTCTCTGGAAGCATGATAGTGGCTGCAAGGTGACCACATTCCTGGCTCCACCATCCAGGGCTTTCCAGGGTCAATGGTGTCGGAACCTTGGTCGCTGCAGCAGTGATATCCCCACTAGACTGCTCTGACATATAATTTTGAGTTTTGTCCTTGGCTATTTACCTCTGAGATTGATTAACTAGCCTTTCCAGCTATTCTCAGAGACTGGGAAATATCTTTTTAGCTGGTCATATTACCCTGTTCTTGATTTCCAAGAGCTCTTGGTTGTAATCTGATTTGTCTTTATCTTTAAAAAATTTTTTTGAAAATCATCTCAATCTTGTTTTATGGGTACAATGCTTATTTTCCAGGTAATATTAGTTATTCTCTGTTTAAAGTCTTTTTCTGCCCTATGATCTTTAGATTCTTTTCTCTTTGGCTTCGTCTCATGCTCCCTTTTATATTGGAGGCTTTACTAAAATGTCTCTTGATCTTTTGATTTCCTTTTCTACTTAGAAGTGAGTCCTGAAAAGCTGTTGAGAAGACCTGTGTCCTGGGCAGAGCTTATTGGTTAGGGCACCTCATTGTAGAGTGATCAAGAAGCTGGCTTTTTCATGAGAGGACCCCCAAGTGTGATTAGCTAGAGATTTCCTCTGTGGCTCTTCAGTTCCTCCAGAGAAGAGTCCTTTAGTCTCTTGCCTGGGAGTCCCCCAGAGAGCCAGGTGATATAAGGGAGTTGAGGTATCCCACTGCTTAGGATACAGACGTCATTGAATCCTGCAGTTTCTAGCTCCATCCCCTCTCTCTTTGTTATGCCTGGTGTCCCAAGTTCAGGCCCTCTCTGGTTTGATTCCTTCAGAGGAACCCCCCTGTCCCCTGCCAACACACACACACCTTGGGGAGGGGTCAGGCAAAGAGGAGTTATTCCCCAGCTGCATGAACAGAGGAAAGGAACTTGATGCCCAGCTGTTTCACATATCGTCTTGCGAACAGTCACCTGCACCGTCCCGCTTGCTGGTCCTGAACTTTTTGTGGTCCAAAGAAAGACAATGCCAAAGAATGCTCAAACTACTGCACAGTTGCACTCATCTCACATGCTAGTAAAGTAATGCTCAAAATTCTCCAAGCCAGGCTTCAGCAATACATGAACTGTGAACTTCCTGATGTTCAAGCTGGTTTTAGAAAAGGCAGAGGAACCAGAGATCAAATTGCCAACATCTGCTGGATTATGGGAAAGCAACAGAGTTCCAGAAAAAATCTCTTTCTGCTTTATTGACTATGCCAAAGCCTTTGACTGTGTGGATCACAATAAACTGAGGAAAATTCTGAAAGAGATGGGAATACCAGACCACCTAACCTGCCTCTTGAGAAATCTGTATGCAGGTCAGGAAGCAACAGTTNAATAGTGGTTGAAGTAAAACAGCTATTCACACAAATCCGTGTCACCAAGTATATATTTTTCAAGGCTCTTCAGAAATCAGTGTATTTTAGGATGTCATACTCTTCCTCATATATTTGGCTGCCAAAATGGAAAAGCTACAGGGTTGCAGGCATATTTGGGAGCAGATGGTAATACCTACTGCTGTGTCCAAATAGGCTGGTGGGCTTATTTATCTGATATGTTTTTGAGCTATGATAAGAAGCCAACCATCTCTTTTATTCACCACCCAGAAGCATACACTTTCAAGTAAAGATAACCTTCTCTGTAGAACCTGTTTGCCAGCTAAAAATAAATAATATATTGCTGAGATTTTGTGTCCATTCAATTACAGTCATCACAAAGAAAGGGATACTTTTATTGTTCTTTTAATGTTTTCTTTTGAAAGTTTTTCTTTAGAGCATTTGTATATAAATAAGATCATTGCATTAATGTCTTTGCTGATTAGAACACATTTTTCCCAGTGTTGCTTAAAATATAGACTTTTTCAAGTTTGCAGTGCATCCTAACCCTGCAGTATGGCTCTCTCTGACTCTAATTAATTCGCATTGCAGAAGCAATGAGTTTGATCTCAGCTGTAGATGTCACAGTGACTTATCCCTTCAATGAAGTGATAATTGGTGTCTGGTTAATTCTATTCATAGAAACCATGGGGCATAAAAAGTAATCCTCACTTTCATTACACAGCATGAAGCTTCCAGTAGCACCTATGCTGTTCCTAGCAAGAATATTTTTATTCTTAAGACCATAATTCACAATTGTGAAAGTGCATCCTATAAGCATATATCTACTGTCTGCCTGATAGTTACTCAAGAGGAGCTTTGAATATGGTCCTTTGTGCTATACAAAAGTTATCAGTTATCTCCAAAACACAAAACCCAATCAAGCAAATGATAAGCTATTTCCTTGCAAAATAACTTCTTAGCACTAAGATAGATCCCAGGCCATGGACATTTATTCAATGCAAAGATGGTTGGAGTTTATGCAAGATACTTTAACATGGATGTGTAATATTAATATTTTTACATATATGAACGTATGCACATATTCTTGCTGTATATATTTGTAAATTATGAAGCAAATAAGAGAATGAGTAGTCATGAGCCAGCACCTAAGTGAAGAACTACAGTATCACAGATGTAGCTGCATTTACTGCTCCTTAACTGTCCCATCACCTGCCCCAAACTAATATGTACAAGATCTGCTTTGTGGTCAGATATAATTGTATTGGCATTTATAAAGTTTCGTCACATGTTTATACACAAATTTTTTTTAATTTCATCAAAGTATTTCTGTACTATCTCTCACTTGCCTTTTCTTTTTTAAATTTCATTTATTTATTTTAAATTAATTTATATTTTGGCTATTCTAGGTTTTTGTTATATCAATATAACACATGTATTAATATCATTAGAAATTCATTCAATTCTGGTAAATAAAGCCCTTGACAGTCAATTCCAGTCATCTCTCTAGCACTAACCTGTCAAGAATTTGTCAAGAAAACATTTCAGAACTTTAAATGATAATATAAATATTATATACACTCTGGTAGCTCAGTTGGTAAAGAATAAAGAATCTGCCTACAGTGCAGATTTGATCCCTGCATCAGGAAGATCCCCTGGAAAAGAAAATGGCAACCACTCCAATAATCTTGCCTGGAAAATCCTATGGACAAATACGCAAGAGTACTGGAGTGGGGTGCCATTGCCTTCTCCAACAATATGTTATAAATGTTATATATACATTAAAATATAGATATTTAATATTGTGGATAGTTTCATACACATGGTATTATACCAGAAGCATCATACAACTTTACATCACTTCAGTTTTCTTCTGTTACCTACTACAGGTCCAGAAAAACTTCCCACTAAAGTATATATCGCTTGACCTCATTTTGTACAACCAATTGTTGTCGTTCTGTCACTAGGTCATGTCCGACTCTTTGCAACTCCATGAACTACAGCATGCTAGGCCTCCCTGTCCTTCACTGTCTCCCAGATTCTGTTCAAACTCATATTCATTGAGTCACTGATGCCATCCAAAAATCTCATCCTCTGTTGCCCACTTCTACTCTTGCCCTCTGTTTTTCCCAGTGTTAGGGTCTTTTTCAGTGAACTGACTCCTCTTATCAGGTGGCCAAAGTATCGGAGCCTCAGCTTTAGTATAAGTCCTCTCAGTGAATATTCAAGGTTGATTTCCTTTAGGATTGACTAGTCGATCTCCTTGAAAATTGGCTAGTTTGATCTCTTCGCTGTCCAAGGGACTCTCAAGAGTCTTCTCCAGTGCCACAGTGCGAAAGCATCTATTTTTCAGTGCTCAGCCTTCTTCATGGTCTGACTCTCATATTCGTACATGACTATTAGAGCTTTGACTATACAGACCTTTGCTGGCAAAGTGATGTCTCTGCTTTTTCATATACTGTCTAGGTTTGTCATAGGTTTTCTTCCAAGAACAAAGCATCTTTTAATTTTTTGGCTGCAGTCATCATACACAGTGATTTTGAAGTCCAAGAAAATAAAATCTGTCAAAGCTTCCACTTTATCCCCATTTATTTGCCAGGAAGTGATGGGACCAAATGCCATGATCTTAGTTTTTCGAATGTTGAGTTTCAAGCCAGCTTTTTCACTCTCCTCTTTCACTTTCATCAAGAGGTTCTTTAGCTCCTCCTTACTTCTTGCCATTAAAGTGGTATCTTCTGCATGTCTCAGATTATTGATATTTCTCCCTGCAGTCTTGGGTCTGGCTTGTGCCTCATCCTGCCCAACATTTATCATGATGTACTCTGCATATAAGTTAAATAAACAAGGTAACAATGTACAGCCTTGACAAACTCCTTTCCCAATTTGGAACCAGTCTGTTGTTCCATGTCCATTTCTGTTGCTTCTTGTCCCACATACAGGCTTCTCAGGAGACAGGTAAGGTAGTCTGGTATTCCCATCTCTTTCAGAATTTTCTAGTTTATTATGATCTACATAGTTACAGGCTTTAGCATAGTCAATGAAGCACATTTTTTTTAATCCCCTTGCTTTTTCTATGATTCAGCAAATGTTGACAATGATCTCTGGTTCCTCTGCCTTTTATAAATCCAGCTTGTACATCTGGAAGTCCTCAGTTCACATACTGTTAAAGCCTAACTTGAAGGGTTTTGAGTATAGTCCTGCTAGTATATGAAATGAGTGAAGTTGTGTGGTAGTTTGAACATTCTTTGATATTGCATTTCTTTGGGATTGGAATGAAAACTGACTTTTCCAGTCCTGTGGCTGCTGCTGAGTTTTCCAGATTTGCTGGCATATTGGGTGCAGCAGTCAGCTGGAATTCCATCACCTCCACTAGCTTTGTGTGTAGTTCCTTGTTCCTAAGGGCCACTTGACTTCACACTCCAGGATGTCTGGCTCTAAGCGAATGATCACACCATCCAGGTTATCAAGACTTTTTCTGTACAGTTCTATGTATTCTTGCCACTTCTTTTTAATCTCTTCTGCTTCTGTTAGATTCTTGTCATTTCTGTCCTTTATTGTGCCCAAGAAATACATTTCTTTGCAAGAAAAACATTTTTTGCATGAACTATTCCCTTGGTATTTCCAGTTTTTTTGAAGAAATCCCTAGTCTTTTCCATTCTATTGTTGGTTTTTTTTTCCTCTATTTCTTTGCATTGTTCATTTAAGAAGACTTTCTTATCTCTCCTTGCTTTTTTCTGGAACTGTGCATTCAGACGGGTATATTTTTCCCTTTCTCCTCTGCTTTTCGCTTCTCTTCTTTTCTCAGCTATTTATAAGACCCCCTCAGACAAACACCTTGCCTTCTTGCATTTGTTTTTCTTGGGAATCATTTTGGTCACTGCTTCCTGTATAGTGTACCAACCTCTGTCCACAGTTCTTCAGGCACTCTGTCTACCAGATCTAATCCCTTGGATCTATTTTGTCACCTCCACTGCACAACTGTAAGGGATTTGATTTAGGTCAGACCTGAAGAGCCTAATGGAAGGTGTGTATGTGTGTGTGCCTGTGTTAGTTGCTCAGTTGTGTCTGACTCTTTGAGACCCCATGGACTATAGCTCACCAGACTCCTCCTCTGTCCATGGAATTTTCTAGGCAAGAATACTAATTTGAATTGTCATTCCCTTCCTCAGGGAATCTTCCCAATCCGGGGATCGAACCTGACTCTCCTGCATTGCAGGCAAATTCTTTATCATCTGAGCCACCAGGGAAGCCCCAGTGGTTTTCCCTCCTTTCTTCAATTTAAGTCTGGATTTTGCAATCAGTAGCTGATGATTTGAGCCACAGTCAGCTGTTGGTCTTGTTTTTCCTGACTGTATACAGGTTCTCCATCTTCAGCTGTAAAGGATATAATCAATCTGATTTTGGTGTTGACCAAAAAGTTCACTGATTCCTAAAATGTAGATGTTCACTCTTGCCATCTCCTGCTCGACCACATCCAGTTTACCTTGATCCATGAACTTGACATTCTAAGTTCATATGCAGTATTGTTCTTTATATCACTGGACCTATGAACAATAGGTGGCCTATAATTTAGCCATCATAAACATGTGTGACTAAATCAAAGGACATTATATAGTTATTTCATGTAACTGATAAATGTTCTGTAATTTAGCCAACAGAGTTATCCTTTGTGTACATTTAAGTTCAAACAATGTTGTAATAACTGTATTAGTATGCCTTTATGCCTGTAACAGAATATTGCTCTAGATTAGAAACTTAGAAGGGAAATGCCTTGGTCAAATTGTGTATGCATTTTGAATGTTAACAGTTAAAACCAAATGTCCCTTAAAAGGCTAGAACTGTAAAGGGTCTGACATTTCACCCTACTTGCAAGTTATTAGTCTACCACAGTTTCACAGATACTGGTAGAAGATACAACACTCCTGCGTCAGAGACAAAGGACTTTATTACTCACAGCAATGGCAGTAGCCAAAAGATTTGCATTTTCTTTTGCAGATTTCTCAGGTGCAAATACCCTAGGGCCATGTGAAGAGGGCCAAGTGATACCTGCACATGTTAGTCTGTTATGTGACCAAAACCTTGAGCTTAGGGAATCTGACTCTTTTATCATGGTTAGCAGAAGTACCTGTCCTGTGTTCCAGAGCAAGATACTATTTTGATTGTGTTAGATAATATACAAATATAACCTTATTTTCTTAGGAAGATACCCCCTCGCTCTTCTAAGGCTGTTTGCTCTACAAACATCTTGGAGAAGATAGTCTCTAACACAATTAGAACTTCTGCTTACAGAATGTGCAGAAATAGGAAACCAACAAGAGTTATTCCCAGCAGCTTCCCTCACAGAGGTTTTACACTGGCTTTCTTTGGGAATCATGGTGTGCTCCTAACCTGTGGCTGTGTTAAACCCTTCCCAGATTAATCTGGCAGTATCTGATTCACTCTCCCCTAACTCTTGCTGCCACTCTATTCTGAATCTCCTAATGAGATTCAGTGCTGATACTATGTTTGCTTTCAAGAAAATCAAATTTTCCCAGGTGCTTAGCTACCATGCCAGTAATCAAGAAAATATAATTCCTGTCTTTTTGTGACTCAGAAAACATTTCTCTTATGTATATGAATCATATACCGCTCACATCCAGCTAATTGTTGCCCTGTGTATATGCAAACCAAGCAACTAAAGTGTTGCCTTATATTCCAATGTTCCAAGAGAAGAGAGAAATCTGTATTTTGATATGAAACATCCAATTTTCAAATGTGAGTAAATTAATTCAAGTTGTTAATAATATTTTCAGCAATATGAGGGCTTTGCTGGTGGCTCAGATGGTAAAGAATCTGCCTGCAATGCAGGAGACCCAAGTTCAATCCCTGGGTCAGGAAGATCCCCTGGAGAAGGGAGTGGTAACCCACTTCAGTATTCTTGCTTGGAGAATTCAATGGACAGAGAGCCTGGTAGAACCCAGCCCATGAAGTTGCAGAGTCAGACATGACTGAGTGACTAACCCTTTCACTTTTCAGCAATGTGAGATGCAGCCACAAAACTGTAGGAATAGGAAAAAGTTATGACATTTAGGATATCACTGGTAATGCATTCTCCTATACTCATGAAATTAAAAGACACTTACTCCTTGGAAGAAAAGTAATGACCAACCTAGATAGCATATTCAAAAGCAGAGACATTACTTTGCCGACTAAGGTCCGTCTAGTCAAGGCTATGGTTTTTCCTGTGGTCATGTATGGATGTGAGAGTTGGACTGTGAAGAAGGCTGAGCTCCGAAGAATTGATGCTTTTGAACTGTGGTGTTAGAGAAGACTCTTGAGAGTCCCTTGGACTGCAAGGAGATCCAACCAATCCATTCTGAAGNCTGAACTCCTATAACAGCATGTTTTTCTAGTCAGTGAAGCTTTCTGCTTAAGTCCCACAGATTTATAACAAGGTTTCTACCATTTTTTAAAAACAATTATCAAATATATTCCTTATTCAAACAATTCAACATAACTACCCACAAAGTAAAGATTTAAGAGGATATCTGTGCCTAAGGTGATTTCAGGACCTAACATACTGCAGCAACTAGAAGGGGGTTGAGAAGGTAAGGAAATAGAAGTGGAAGGAGGTGAAGAGGTTTGCCTGAGGCTGCCAGGCTAACTGGTGACAGAGATGTGACTGTCTTCCTTGGATATCCTGTCTGCCAGGCGCGTCTTTCTGCTGCCAGCACTTTCCCCACGTATCCCTAACATTTTTCTCTACCAGTTTCTTCCAACTCCAACTCTCTGTGGACCTTTCTGTGACACTGGTGCTCACTTTTTGCCTGCAGGCCAGCTTGGTGCCAAAGCTGTTATGCTTTACTGCATAACTGCTTACTCTGTAAACCCGGGCTGTTCCTCATTCATCTTTCTTTCCGGTGAACTAAGGAGAAGGTTTTTCTTTTTATTCGCTTCCACTCTCCAGCCTCTCCATTCCATTATTTCATTCGACAAAAAGGCAAAGTAGAGCTATAGAGCCCCAACACCACAGCATTTGGAAGATTATTTTTATAGTTTTATACATTTCTGCTAAGGAAGGTAAATATCATTCTTTATTTGATACTTACTTCTAATACTTTGGATTCATGGAGCATTGTACATAGAGCTTTCAACAGTTCTGTTGTTTAATACATATTAAGTAATAGGCACAATGGTGTTTTTGCAAGTCATTTCTCTCTCCTAGCAAAGACTGACTGCCAGTGGTTCGTACTGTGGGCTTTCCTTCTGACTGCCCTCCGTGTTTCTCTCACCAAAGGAGCTTGCGATCCCCGCAAGAGCAGATCATTTTGGCACCGTCTCTGACTAGGGTTGACATGGAGATGACTCAGCTCACCCAGGAGAACGCAGACTTCGCCACTCGGGATCGCTACCACCACTCCTCCCTAGTGAGCCGGGAAGAGCTGATGCCTCAGTACTAGGTACCGAGTCCTCAGTACTAGGCAGCCCAGAACCCTCCCCTTTTGGAGCTGTCCAGGGTGCAGGGGACCCAAATCCCAGGACCTCTGTGGAGCTGGTTCTCCTTGGTAAGAAACTCAAAGACCCGTCCTCCCGCTGCTGTTTTGGACAATGGAAATGAGCATTCTGGTCTGGAGCACCATGTCTGACCGGGTACCCACTGTGGTGGCCGTGGGCCTGCAACATGCGTCCAGGCTGAAGAGCGCCACATGGACACCAAGACTTGCAGGTGTGGAGAACCAGGCCAGGCTGCTTGTTCTAAGGGCCACAATAAATGATTATTTTAAGCTTTATTGTTTATTCCTTGAATAAATAATATGTTTACATGGTTCCAAACCCCAAAGTGAAATCATATACACAGTGAGAAGTCTGCCTCCCATTCTTGTTTCTCATCTGCTTAGTTCCCATCTCCTGCATCAGAGATAACCACTGTTCTCAGGTACACTACCTGCGTTTTGTTATGAATAGAGAAGCAAATAGGAGTGTGGAGTTTTATTGCTCCCTTTTCATCCACAAAAGGTAGCATATTATACATGTGCTCTGCACCTTGCCTTTCCCCTTAACAATCTATCTTGGAGACATTTCCATATCAATACACATGCAGTTTCCTCATTATTTTTCATTGTGTGAATGTGCCATAATTTATTTCATCAGTTCTACAGTACTGGATTGTTTCCAGTTTTTTGCTATTACAGTCAGTTCTGCAGGGAATAATCGTGTTCATATGTACAAGCATAATGAATATCTGTAGGATAAACTCCCAAAAGTGGAATTGCAAGATCAAAGGGGATATGCATTTGTAAGCTATTATTGTTTAGTGAAGACCTTTTTAATTGAAAAGTTAAATTACCAAGAATTACTTAATGGTGACTCACATTCTCAAAAGCATGTATGGTGCCCCATACTCCAGACACCTCTGCAGCTGTTTTGCAATGTGAACACATGAGGGGACAGGACTATTTTGGTTCCTTAGTGTGGAATTCCTCGTGGCTCAGATGATAAAGAATCTGCCTGCAATGCAGGAGACCCGGGTTTGATCCCTGGGTTGGGAAGATCCCCTNTTTTGCAATGTGAACACATGAGGGGACAGGACTATTTTGGTTCCTTAGTGTGGAATTCCTCGTGGCTCAGATGATAAAGAATCTGCCTGCAATGCAGGAGACCCGGGTTTGATCCCTGGGTTGGGAAGATCCCCTGGAGAAGGAAATGGCTACCCATTCCAGTATTCTTGCCTGGAAAAGTCTATAACCAGAGGAACTTGGTGGACTACAGTCCATGAGGCTGCAAAGAGTTGGACACGACTGAGTGACTAACGCTTTCACAACTCACTTGTTCTGGTGTGGCATTCATCACAAGCATCCAGTCTAGGGGCCCTGGCAGGTACTGTTCCTGCATGAAATCAGTCCTGGCTCAGAACTGGTGGTGTCACCACTGAGCGACGAAGGGACGTACTGTTGGTCATTCTGACTTCTTTCTTCTGTAGTGCAGGCATGCGTGCTAAGTCACTTCAATTGTTTCCGACTCTTTGCAACCCCATGGACTGTAGCCCACCAGGCTCCTCTGTCTGTGGGATTCTCCAGGCAAGACTACTGGAGTGGGTTGCCATACAGTCCTCCAGAGGATCTTCCCAACCCAGGGATTGAACCTGTATCTCTTAGGTCTCTTGCACTGGCTGGCAGGTTCTTTATCATTAGTACCACCTGGGAAGCCCTTCTTCTGTAGTAGAGTTTCTCGAAGTCAGTGCGCTAAGAAACCAGGGAGGTTTGGTTAAAAGTGCAGATTTCTGCAGCTCAGTCCTAGAGGTGAGCTTTGGGGTGAGTACTGGACTTTATATTTTTAATGAGTGCCTCAGGTGTTTCAACGCAGGTGACCCTTGGACCCCATTTTGAGAAACACTGACCAGTTGGATGAAATAGGCTTAAAGCAAGTAGGGGCAGGGATGTCATGATGAGGGGCCGTTAGGTCTCAACATTCTCCCCTAGAAAGTGAGGTCTAGTTTATGGTAACTTCACAGTGACATTTAGTTTATAATTACTGTTTTTACACCTTTGGGGTTAAATACCAGACTTCCAAACATCATTAGAAACAATGGAAAGAAAATAAATGCTGAGCTAACTATAGGTATATGGGAAAGCATGAAAGACAATGTATTCATAAAGGGCTGAATTGGTGTCTCTGAGGGACCTTTGGAGAAGGAAATGGCAACCCACTCCAGTGTTCTTGCCTGGAGAATCCCAGGGATGGGGGAGCCTGGTGGGCTGCCGTCTATGGGGTCACACAGAGTCAGACATGACTGAAGCGACTTAGCAGCAGCAGCAGGGCCCTTTTAAAGATGAAGCTGCACTAGATTCCTGTGGGTGCTGTAACAAATTACACAAACGGAGTTGCTTAAATCAACAGAAACGTATTTTCTCCCGGTTCTGGAGACCAGATG
Source organism: Neotragus pygmaeus (assembly GCA_006410875.1). Taxonomy (NCBI): domain Eukaryota; kingdom Metazoa; phylum Chordata; class Mammalia; order Artiodactyla; family Bovidae; genus Neotragus; species Neotragus pygmaeus. Next base: position 1,266,260 of record SJYV01005163.1, on the reverse strand, counting down.
TCCCAAATCAGCTTTGCTGAGCTGAAATCAGGGCGGCAGCAGGACTGTGCTCCCCCCAGAGGCTTTCAGGGAGAGTCTGGTCCAGGCCCATCCAGCTGCTGGAGGCCACTGGCGTTCTTTGACTCATGGTCACATCATTCCCACGTTTAAGACCAGTATCTTCTAATCTCTTTCCATGCGAGCCATTTTGCCTTGCCCTGTGTGCACACAACTCGGGCTTCTGCCTCCCTCTTATAAGGAGACATGTGATTGCATTTAGTGGGTTGATCTCATCTCAAGAGCCTTAACTTCATCACGTCTGCAAAGGCCTTGGCAAATGAGGACACAGTCACAGTAATAGGGGTGGGAATGGGGGCGCCCACTTTGGGGGCACTGTTTTTCAGCTGGTCACAAGGCTTTCGTGATACTGCCCTTGGCTTTTTTGAATTCTGCACAACAAGCTAGAAGAGTATCCCCTCTGATAGAGATGGTCCTGGGTTTGGAAACCATACACAGCAGAAGATTCAGGTATCCAAGATGAGAACTTTCCCAGATGATTGATTTTATGGAAAAGGGTGAAAGGAGAATGGGTGTGCTAGAGAATTCCAGCATTCTGTTCGGTGTTGGGGATACTGAAAGGAGTCACTCACACAGTCTATTGTGGGAGGCAGACACTCAACACTGGAACCTCTAATTAGATCCAAATATCTTGTATTTAAACAAAACTATATTATTTAAATAGTAATCAGTAAAGCAGTAATGGAGTGATGGATTCTTAGGCTGAACTCCCCAGAAAGCAGAAGTCTATGTGTTATTGCGTTATTGGCGGGGNGTACATCCAGGGAAGGAATGAGAGAAAAGAAGGGGGTGGACCAGGTGAGAAGGCATGATGTTGGGTTAGTGGCCCTTTAGCATCATGTGCAGTGGAGCACTTAGTCTCTCAGGACTCTTCTGAGAGGCGGAAGGAGCACCTGTCTCGTGACCACCTTGCAGAGGGAGGAAAGGATGAGAATTCATCCACTGGCTCCTGTTCCCCCCCGTCACAGGGCAGCTGGGAGGGGCATTAACCCTGCCCCTTGCACCTGTGATTTCAGCGCGTGGGAGTGCCTACTGAGTTTCTGCAGCGAGCGGCCACCCTGTGGGCCTGAGGCGCCGCTGGGCTTGTGCATGTGAACTTGACTGGAGCCCAGCCCAGCTTCTTGCTGTGGCGGGGGCTAAGACGGGCCGGCCACAGCCCCAGGATCAGGTGGGGCAGAGAGAATCTGAGGCGGCATATAGGAGGCACCATGTACTATCTGTGTATGACAGAGGTCAGCAGTAAGTTCCCGATGTCAGAGAGGTGAGGCAGATGACACGGGGGCATTTAGAGAGAGTTTGCTTGTATAAAGAATGCTAAAAATGCCAGCACAGTCAGGGTGTATGGCAGTGAGACTAGCAACATTTTCTTAAAAAGGCAAGATTCCTAGACTCAAGGTCTTAACCAAGGAGTGCCAAGTTGTAGGAGAAAACATCTGAATGAATGAGGATCGTATTAGATCTTCTGGGACCATAAATGCCTCCCTTCAGGCCACACTTTCAGTTTATCCCTCTAATGATCCATCCTTCCACCCATCCATTTAATCATCTACTCATTCATCCACTGATCCCTCCACTCACTCAACCATCCTCCCACCCACTGACCCATCCATTGGTCTACCCATCTACTCACCCATGCATGACTGAAGCAATTGTACACATGCCTGAGACCACCTCACCTGAGTTGAGTAACCAATCTCAGAGCTTTATAATGTAAAAATACGATCGCAGGCCATTTAGGCAGAAATGAACTAACTCCTCAGTCACCACTGTCAAACTTTCAAGGTGACTACTGCTCAGTTCTAGAGGATTCTTGAACTCAGGACTGGGAACCAGGACACGGGTCATTTTCTCAAATGTCTCTGGGAATCATGCTAATAAGTTCTCTGACCTACGTAATCAATAGAGGGCATCATGGACACACGATTCTAAGTCAGTGCGGAGGTCTGAAGCTCAGGATTTAATCATCCTGCCTTCCCTCCAGGTTTCTGATTGAGGGAGTATATTAAGGATGGAAAACACCATGCTGGTATGGTGTAGCTGATACCAGAAGGCTGAAGCAAGACCTGTAATATCTAACTTTCTTCCCCTTGAATCTAAGAATCTGCTTCTCCCAGACCCTTGGATAAGGGGCTGGAATCAAGGCAGAGAATAACCAGCTGGTCCCATTCCCAATAACACATGCACAGAGGTTATAAAGTGATCACCTACTACCTTTCAACTCCAGGGCCTGCCTGCCCATGAACTGTGACCCCAGCTTGGACCAATCAGACTGGTGTTCTCCCTCCCATGGGGAGGAGCTAAGACTGACTGATGGGCTGGTGAGGGGCGAGGGCCAGAGTGTTGCTTCTGCTGGTGGGAGCTTGGCGGGTAGCTTCATCTTCCCCATGGAGAGGGAAAGTGAGGAAAGCTAAAGGAATCCCAGTAGGAGTGAAAGCAGTGATAGAGGCAGACACAGGGTCTGTGAGTAGACCGAGGAGCGCTTAACCACTCTGACAGTAGTCAGGGAGGTCTCCCTGGAGGAGGAGATATCTGACCTCATTCAAGCACTTCATGGGCAGAGAGGAGGGGCAGGACCTTTTCCATAGAGAGGTCAGCATGATCAAAGGCGTATGGGACTGAAGAGTAATTGAGGGTTTCCAGAATGTTGGGGTGAGGCAGTGCATGGCAGGGAGAGTCCTGAAAAGGCAGGCAAGGGCCCGGGCCAGAAGGGGTTTGCACCACTCTTTGCTGAGGAATGAGGAGGGAAGTCTGATAGTGATGATAAAAATCCACCCTCCGCATTGCTTGGGCTTTTCCAGAAGATCCTTGTGAGAATCCAGTGAGCATGCTCCAGGCTCTGGAGCCACTGGGCTTCAGACATGGTTTCTGTTTCTGCTCTCCTGTAGGGGAGGGAAGACAGGCCAGTGGGAGACACCCCTCCTGAGATCAGAGCGTGTGGGAGGAGGGGCTGAGGAACCAGTCCTGAACTTTGCAGGGGCAGGACCGGTCACTGGAGGTTCACAGAGCCCCTCACCCCTCCCTTCATGCCGAGGACCAGTTGTCCCAGTGCCTCGTGGGTGTGGGTAGTGGGGGTGGAGGCGGCCCAGTGGAGATAGGAGCAGAATAATCAGAGCACTCAGTCCTGATGTATTACTTTCCTGTTGCCGCTGTAACAAATCGCCATGAACAGTGGCTTACTGCAGCACAGAAGTACTCTCCTACGGTTCTAGAGGTCAAAAGTGTGAAATGGGTCCCACGGGCCTAAAATCAAGACATCAGCTGGGCTGGGTTCCTTCTGCAGGATGTAGGGGAGAATTTCTTTCCTCACTTTTTCCAGCTACTGGAGGCTTCAAAGCCAGCCATCGTCAAGCCCATTTACCTCCTCCTCTGCTCCTGCCATCACATCTTCTCCAACTCTCCTGCCTGCCTCTTCTGCTTCTAAGGACCCGTTTAATTAGATAGGCCCACCCGGATAATCTAGCATTACTTCCCCATCTTGAGATCATTAATTTAATTGTGTCTATACAGTTCCTTTGGCCATTTGTTGTTGTGATTCAGTTGTTAAGCCATGTCTGACTCTTTGGGACCCTGTGGACTGCAGCATGTCAGGCTCCCCTGTCCTTCACTACCTCCTGGAGTTTGCTCATACTCATGCCCATTGAGTTAGTAATGCTATCTAGGGCTTCCCTGGTGGTTTAGGTGATAAAGAGTCTGCCTGCAGTGCAAAGACCTGGGTTCGATCTCTGGGTTAGGAAGATCCCCTGGAGAAGGAAACGGTAACCCACTCCAGTATTCCTGCCTGGAAAATCCCATGGACAGAGGAGCCTGGCAGGCTACAGTCCATGGGGTCNAGGTGATAAAGAGTCTGCCTGCAGTGCAAAGACCTGGGTTCGATCTCTGGGTTAGGAAGATCCCCTGGAGAAGGAAACGGTAACCCACTCCAGTATTCCTGCCTGGAAAATCCCATGGACAGAGGAGCCTGGCAGGCTACAGTCCATGGGGTCGTAAAGAGTTGTACACAACTGAGCAACTTCACTTTCTTTTCTTTCTAATGCTATCTAACCATCTGCCACGTCTTTTTCCTTTTGCTTTCAAGCTTTTGCCTTTATAAGTAACTATTACATAGGATCTGAGGATTAAGACCTGACCTTCTTTGGGAGTCTGGAGAGCTGAGGGGCTGGAGAGGCACACGGGAAGGGCTGGAGTGTAACCTCAAAGTGTCCGGCATCCAGTCAGATGACTGCTGCAAGTTGAATTCACGAATGCTGAGGAGACACCAAGTGAGGAAGAAACCCAGGTGACTTCTTGAAGGAAGTGGTTGGTCAGAGTATATGGAAAGGCTCATGAACCAAGGGAATGAGGTGAGCAAAGACAAATAACACAGAGGGACCAAAACAAGAGACTGTAAACCATCCCTTCTTCCATCCTTTGACCTTTAAGTGGTTTCTTTGAAAGGGAGTTTGGTATAGTTGTCAATTCATGGGATTTGGGGCGAAGCTCTCTGTTTATCCTGGCTCCACCATTTACTAGTTCTGTGACCTTGGGTAGGCTTCTTAACCTCTCTATGCTGTGATTTCCTTCTCTGTAAAGTGGGAGTTATGATTCCTGCCTTCCTCCAAGTGACTTTGTGAGTATTTGGGGAGGAAATCACAGTGGAGGAGGTGTCACAGAAGTGTCCTCCCACCAGCGCTGCTGATTCTGTGTCCCTCACTGTGGGCAATATTGAAAGAAAACAAATCCACAGGGGCTGCGGTGGTTCTTGGCATCTGCCAGCTCAGAGTCTCGGAGCAGGGTGGAGTCCACCGGCTTCAGGAGGCCCCGCTGTGTCTTGTCAGCGGCAGACAAGGTGGGGCCCCTTCTCCAGACACCAGCAGGGGCTGTGTGGCAGTCAGGGTGTGGGGAGCTGGCAGCCACCACTTGCTGGTTCCAGTTCTGCCTCCCCTCACCCCCCTCAGCCAATCAGAGCCTCTCCTCACCCACCTCAGCCAATCAGACTCATCTGGCCATGACCCTATACCACTGCTCTCAGCCTTCCTTCCCTTCCTTAGGAAATTTTCTTAAACATCAGAATATCTATCCTACCCTCAAGTTAACCGAGGGTTGAGGTAAAGTGGAATTCACTCAGTTATGTCCAACTCTTTGCAACCCCATGGACTGCAGCCTGCCAGGCTCCTCTGTCCATGGAATTCTCCAGGCAAGAATANTAAACATCAGAATATCTATCCTACCCTCAAGTTAACCGAGGGTTGAGGTAAAGTGGAATTCACTCAGTTATGTCCAACTCTTTGCAACCCCATGGACTGCAGCCTGCCAGGCTCCTCTGTCCATGGAATTCTCCAGGCAAGAATACTGGAGTGGGTAGTCATTCCCTTCTCCAGGGGATCTCCCCAACCCAAGGCTCGAACTCAGTTTTCCCACATTGCAGACAGATTCTTTACCGTCTGACCTACCAGGGAAGCCTTCTAGAGCAAATAATCCTTTTCTTGCTATATCTTATCCCGTACATATCCACGTGGATGCCCAGGAAGAGAAGATCAGAAGCAGTGGTTGCACGGGCTTGGTTAGCTTGTACTGTTTGCACTTCTCTGCAGACAAAAATGCAGAAGTCTGTATTTACCACACACTGTTCAGCATCTCTGCATCTGGGAAGTGTGCCTGGGCTGCTATAAGGGGGCTCACAAGCAGAGATAGATGTCAGTTTGTCGGTTTGACGCAAGAAGTAGAGGTGTAAGTCCTTGACTCTTGACAAGGCATTCTTCTTAGGTGGTGAGAGGAAGGTCACATTCAAGTAAAGGATGAAGCAGATGGCAGGAAAGGCCCACCAGCATCATGGGGTCCCCAGTTGGCTCTGCTCCTGGGCATGCAGCCCATCTCACAGCATCAGGGCTGGCACCCTTATCTGTTCCCTGGGCTGCTGGGCCAGGGTGAATGGCGGGCAGAAGAATAGTTGACTGCTCACCACCGTTTATTGACATGAGGTGGCCACAGCTTCCTTCTAAAAGAGGCAGAGCACTTCTCTAATGGGAGTCTCTTAAAAAAAAAAAGGAGAGCCTGGGGTTTTCTCTTTTTTAAAATTGTTTCTTTTTTTCTCCAAGTTTTATTCCAAGAAAGAAAAAAGGGGGGAAAGAAAAGCGGGTAAATTGTGTTTCTTTGAAAACACACACACGTGTGTGCATGTGTGTGCATGCCTGTGCACTTTCCTGATTGTGTCAGTTAGAGATGCCTCTCTGTAAAAAGAAGCTGGACTCACCACATATGAAGACGGGATTGAAATATGGGCCATGTGGTCTCTATCAGATTCACTCTGGGCAACCCTGAGGGTGAGTGGCGTTTCAAAGGATTAGCAATCATTCCCCAGCAGCCAGCGAGAGGGCTCGATGAATGCTGATCTGTGCAATGTGACATACACCATATGTGTTAAGAGGCTAAGGTTCAAATATGAATCCCAAGCTGAAAGTCACAAGGACAGACACAATGGCACTGTCAAGTTTTTTGACTGAACTGCTTGGCAAGTGGGCAACTCTGTAACTCTGTGTGTCTGTACGGGTCAGGATGGGCTTGCTGCTGCAAGAAACAGCCCTCAAGTCTAAAGGTGAGATCCACTACAACACACTTTGAGGATTGACAGAATCACTGAAATAATTTTATAAGGCCTTTCAAGATGCTGATTTGAAGGAACAGCTCAGTTTATTTAGGAAAATTATGTGTGTGTGTGTGTAGTGAGCGACTGTAGTCTTGGTTCTGTGCATCTTTTGTTCATGATCTGTGTAGCTCTTTTTCTGCTCAACCAGACTGAAATGCCTTCAGTAGTAGAGGTGTGTCTTTAGTTATAAATCGTCCCAACTCATGGCTTTAAGTATTCTGTATGTGCCCGGTCAACCCATCCATCTCATCATGGATTCATTAAGTCACTCACTTAGCAAGTATTTAATGAATGTATACAAGCCACTCTTTTTGATTCAGAAACTGTGAAGCCAGATGACAGCACTTGCTGCCCCAGTAGCCTACAGCTCGGTTTGCAGGAGTGCTCTAGGATGAAGAAGCAGGAAGAGGGTGCAGACTTCTGAGCTGGCCAGGAGGAGAGGAAACGGGATTTGGAATAGACTGCTCTTGGATGGTTCAACCAAAATGTTCTGAGACTCATAATCACTCATCATATTTTCTTATGGACTGAGGACGCAGCATCATCTCTTCTTTCAGTTCAGTTCAGTTCAGTCGCTCAGTCGTGTCTGACTCTTTGCGACCCCATGAATCACAGCATGCCAGGCCTCCCTGTCCATCACCAACTCCCGGAGTTCACTCAGACTCATGTCCATCGAGTCGGTGATGCCATCCAGCCACCTCATCCTCTGTCGTCCCCTCTCCTCCTGCCAGGAATGGTTTACCATCACCTCGTCCCTTGAATATTCCCACTGCACTAAGGATAAGGAAGTTGTTATCAACTGTGGCTGTAGATTAGAGTCACCTGGAAAGTGATTTTAAAATTTAAAAAAATTATCTTTTTAATTTATTTGGTTGCGCTAGTTCTTAGTTGCAGCATGTGGGATCTCGTTCCCTGACCAGGAGTTGAACCCAGACCCTCTGCTTTGGGAGCTTGGAGTCTTAGCCACTGGAACACTAGGGAAGTCCCAAAAATCACCTAGAAAGCTTTAAAAAAAATATTGATGCCCTACCTTATGGCCAATGGTTCTGATTACGTAGGTGGGTTCCAGGCACCAGCATTTTGTGAAAATTCCCTCAGCAATTCTCATATTCAACCTGGGCTGAGAAACTCTAGGGCAATGCCTGGTTTTTAAGGCTCCCATTCACTTCCCCATCTCCTCAGGAGTTCCGCTCAGAACCTCTCTTGCACAGAGGCCTCCTTCCCAGACCCCTCTCTTTCATGCGGGTCACAGTTCCTTTCCCGCCCCAGACAAGGGCAGCGATCGTGAAGGTCTGCATCCCTGGACAGCAAGCACAGGACAACCAGTGTTGTGGGTGCTCCCTGCAGGGTGGAGGCTCAGCACAGGGTTTGTTTGGGTTGGGCGGGGAGGAAGAACAGGGTGGGATGGCCATGCCGAGCCTGCATCCGCACTAGCATGTGGACAGCCCCAGTGCCTTCTGCTGACAAATGACCCCATGCTGGCCGAGGGCTTGGAGCCTCAGATATGCATGCTCTGCTGGTCAGCAGCCATGCAGCCCAGTCCTGTACTGTTGTCAGAGTCTCTCCTTATGAGGGAACAATACAGGGGATGGGACAGCGCGCTGGTCTGGATCTGAAGATGCGTCCAGTCCTGGCCTTCTGTGTGTCCTCTGTGGGCACACCCCTCCTCTTACGAGTCCTGGGTCCACCCCCCAGGTTCCTACAGCTCAGTCAGTGAGGAGCTTGTCCAGATCTGGGCCCCATCTACTCAGAGACAAGGCCACTTGAAAGGGATAAGAGATGTCACAGGCCACCATTCTCAGTCACTCATGTGAAGCAGACTTTTGGAGACAGGATATTTTGAGACATGTACTGTCTTTTATTTATTTTTTTTTTGGTTTTAATTTTTATTTATTTATTTTTTTACTTTATTTTACTTTACAATACTCTATTGGCTTTGCCATACATCGACATTGTCTTTTATTTGTTATTTCTTATCTTTGAGATATGTATGTACCTTGTATTGCCTACAGTGGGTCATGACTGGGGAGATCTTTCGTCTAAGCCCCCAGGTTCAGCTTTCTCAAATTTTAAAAACAGGTAAATCAATTTATTTTTTCCTTAATGTGTTTCATTTTTGTATGACACTTAACCCCTCATATCCCTCATCCGTCTTGATTGTGAGTCAGGCATGCCTACCAAGGGCAGATACTACTGTCCATCTTTTGCAGATGAGAAAACTGAGTTTAATTGATTGGCTCAAAGTTGTAGAAAGAGAGAGTAGAGAGGCCAGAACAAAGGCTCATGTGTTCTCATGTGCTCTACTTCCTACTCCAGAGCCCTTTTCTAAAAACATCGCACTGGTCTACCTCCATCTTTTAAAATGGAAATAGTTTTCTTTTTTCCCCCCTGATTATAAAAGTAATAGGTGCCATCAAAAAGCACATACGCAAATGTTAATAGCAACATTATTTGTAATAGCTGCTCATGGAAGCCACTCAAATGCCTATTAACCATAGAAGGGAAAATAAATTGTGGGTTGGCCCCCAGCTTGGGTGCTGTGAAGCAAGGAGAATGCAGAGTTTATAGCTGCATGTGAGTGAATCTGGCGTCACGTGCTGAGCCATGAAAGCCAGGCACAAAGGGTGCATCCTACAGCACTCCACTGATAGCAAATTTAAAAAACAGGTATTTTGTATTTTATCAAAAACTACTAATCAGTGCTGGAAGAATTCAGGATGACGGTGTGGGAGGATGGGCAGGGGAGAACGTGACATCTCGCCACACGCGTGCTCCCCGTGCTTACGCTCTGGTAGTGAGCTCGGAGTGGTACACTCACAGCCACTACATGTGCACCTGCAGAACCCTACACATATTCTATGTACGTAGCATTTTAATAAGAAGTTGTGAATAGTGACTCACGGTCCTGTAAGAAATGCAGATGACACAGAGGAGGACACATGTTCTTCAACCAATTTTAAGAATAAAACCCAAAGAATGTAAAGGTTTATTCCACAAATACTTTTAAAAATGTATTTGGTTCTGTATAACAGTTTGTTAGAGAAAAGAAACGGAAAAAAGGAGAAAAAAAGAAGAATTTGATTAGAGGAAAGGCAGGAAAAGAGAGTCTGATGGAGACACAGAGAAACTGGCGAACCAGGAGGCACTCAGTGATGCAAAATGATACTTGAAGAAGAGCGCCCACGGAGGAGACCCATGGAGGTGAGCCACAGACTTGCTCCTGATTGCTAACCTGGGCTGTGTGTGGGGACCAAGCTATTGCTGCTCTTTGAAAGACAGGGATGCTGAGCTGTCACACGAAGATACCACCTTCCCAGTGACTCCGGATCAGGGCCTGACACTTGGAGAGTCCTTGTCAATTATGTGTTGACTGGTGAATGAGATGATGCCTGCACACGCAGGCCTCTCTGCCCACGGCAGGAATGTCATTCTGGGTTTTCTGCTCTTTCCTTAGGGCCCAGGCCACTCTGCCCTGTGTCCTGGCATCCCAGGAATTTCTCTGCCTGCTCTGGGGAGGATTTTTCATGCTAGAAGGCCTGGCAAAATCAGACCACTTTATCAGAGTCCCATTGCTCTGGAGAATGTTCCTGGCTCCTTGATGTTTCCAGTGTGTAACCGATTTTATCGGAGGAATGTTGTTTGGAAAGGAACGGTCCTCTCAGATGGGCAGACAAGAAGCGGAAGGTCATTCGAGGACCCACCCCGAGCTGTCGAAGTTGGAACTCAGGGTTGCTGTACATGATGCTTGGGAGCTTGGCCAAGCCGTGAACAAGCCCTCCTCCCTGGAGGAGGTCCCAGCCCGTTTGCAGTGCTTTGTACTGCTGTGTTTACGTTCTCACCTTGACCATCCAAGGCAAATGCCTCTGGAGCCCTGCACCAGCAGGCGGAGAGCAGCCCAGCTTGGCCTGGACAAAACGAAACCATTCCTGACATACCAGAAAAGGACAGTTAGGCATCTCCTGGGGGGTCAAAAATAAGGAGATGTGTTTATTCCTTCAGTCCTCTTGTCAAAATCCCAAGGCATTCTGCTTCCTGGAACTCTGAACAAAGCAGTGCAGGTGTAGCAAGTGTTCCTTGGAGGCCTGCATCCTCTCCCTTCTGTTACAGCCCTAGCTGTCAGGGCTGGCTCAGCAGCTTCTGTCTGCAGGGGTTCTTGATGCATCACTGGCAGAGGAACGGATGGGGTGGAATGCAGAGATGAGACAGAGACAGGAAAGGAGGAGGGGTCAAGGGAGGGCAAAAGGCTTTGTTCCTGGTGGGAAGGAATCTACCCTGAAATGGGAGAGAGCTGACACGCCCCAGCTCAGGCTAAGGATGCTGGGTGCAGATCAGCAGAGAGGAGCACCCTGGAAAGAGCTGGGAATGCTGGACACTGTCCACTAAGCTCTGGGAGCCCTGAGCAGGGTGGGTCTACCGGCACATTGGTCTCACGCTCTACAGCTTTCTAAACTTCTTCATTCTGATGGGTAGAACTGTGTCTCCAGAAAGGTATGTTCAAACCCTAACCACTAGTACTTGTGAATGTGACATTATTTGAAAAGATCTTTGCAGATGTAATCAATGAGATCAGACTGAATTAGGTTGGGCTGTAAATCCAATGACTGGTGTCCTTGTAAGAAGGCCAGGTGAAGATATAGAAGGAAGAAGGCCATGTGGTGACAGAGGCAGAGACTGCAGCGATATGTCTACAAGCCAAGGAACACCGCTGATGGCTGGCGGCCACCAGGAATTAGGAAGTGGCAAGGGAGAATCCTCTCCTGGAACTTTCACAAGGATCATGGCCCTGCTGGCACCTTGACTCTGGACTTCCAGCCTTCGGGTCTGTGAGAGGATAAACTGTTGTTTTAAGCCACCAAGTTTGTAGGTATTTTGTTTTACAGCAAGCCTAGGAAATGAATGTATTGTTGTTCCCCCAAATTTCAAATTCAGAGGCCCCACCCCTTCAGTCCCCCAACTCTTAACAAATAGCCTTGTATTTGCTATTTTACAAAAAATTTCAAGTCCTCAGAGAGAAATCCAAACCCCATCAGCCCTCTCCGCTTTCCCTTCTCCTAAGGCCGGTCCTTCCACCTGTGCTATGGATTCTCTTTTCCTGCTTCTCAGAAGCCCCATTCTGTCACTCATCTTTTCTATTTTTTAACCTTCAATTTTTCTCTCTCCCAAGCAGACCCTTTCTATGACCACATTCTCCCACTAAAATCAACAAAAACTCCTGGCCCCCTCCACTCCCCCATAGTCACTGTCCTAATACACTTTCCCCTTCAAAGCCAAGCTCCTTTAAAAAAAAAAAAAGATTTATTTATTTACTGTGGCTGTGCTGGGTCTTCGTCGCTGCATATGGGCTTCTTCCAGCTGCAGCGAGCAGGTTGAAAACTGCTCTTTGTTGCGGAGTGTGGGCTTCCTATTGCGGTGCCTTCCCCTGTTGCGGAATAGGAGTTCTTGAAGAGTGGGCTTCAGCAGTTGTGGCACACGGGCTCTAGAGTGCTGGCTCAGTAGTTGTGGCCCACAGGCTCAGTTATTCCCCGGCATGTGGCATCTTCCCGGACCAGAGATTGAACCCGTGTCCCCTGCACTGGCAGGCGAATTCTTAACTACCCGACTGCCAGGGAAGCCCAAAGCCAAACTCTTGAAGTTTTATCGACCAGCGTGGTCCTACCACTTCCCAGCCTTCCTGACTCGATCCTCTGTCCCTTCAGCTCCCCTGACACCTTTCCTACTGGGGTCGCTGGTTACTTCCATGTTGGTGAAACCAGTGGATTTTCAGGTCTTTACCTTACTTGACCTTTCAGCTGAGTTACATGCTGCTAACCATGATCTCCTTCCCTTGCTCCAGTGACACAGCTTTTCCTGGATTTCCTCCCACATCTCCGTGGCTCCTTCCCAGTCTCCTTTCTGGCACAGTCCCTCTCCCCAGCCATTTCACGATGTGTCCTCTGGGCTCATTTTTAGGCTTCTTTCACTTACTACAGCCCTCTCTAGATGATCTCATTCCCTGTTACGCATATCTAGACCTCAAACTTGGACCTCTCCTCTCAGTTCCAGGTCTGCAGAGGCACACTTGGCATGGCCACGTGGGCATCTCAAAAGCTTCCCAAGTCCGAGACAAACTTACTGATCTTGACCGCAGTGATCTAGTTCTCAGCCACTGTTCCCCTTCCTTGCGTGATACCACTATCCATCCAATCATGAAAACCAGAAACTCAGGAAATCTTTGACCTCTTTTCCTTATCCTCTGTATCTATCTGTGTATCTCATGGATTTTACCTCCTGCAGTCTCAAGTCTGTTTTCTTCTCTGAACCCATTTCTATCATCCTTGTCCAAGAATTTTCATTTCTTACATGGGCTCCAAAAGTTCAGGCATCAGCGCTTGTCTCTTTCTAAATCATTCCCCTTGTCACAGCCGGAATGATACTTTCCATCTCCACCTCACTAACCTAAAACCTTAAAGTGACTTCTCTAAATTAAGATAAAGCAAAAAATCTTAAAAATGGGCTGTCAGGATCTGCTCTGAAAGTCTCCAGCCTCACTCCCCTCCATGTTCTTCCTCACTCTCTGTGTTCTAACCAGGTTGGCTTGCTTGGGTCCTTTCCATTTATCTCAGTCCTTCCTGCCTCAGGGCTTTTGCTCCCTACTCTCATTTGCCTGATTAGTAGCCTACGTGTTAATTGCTTCCAGAGCTTCCAGATAGTAGCTCAGTATCATGTTTACAGGGAAACCTCACACCATGTCTCTTCCTCCAGGACACTTTCCACAATGACAAGTTTACTTTGCATTCTTTTGATTGCTCTCTGTCTCCTCCAAACCTTTAAGCTCTGTGAGGTCTGAGAGACTCACCCAACAGATAGTGCCAGGCACAGTGCCAGCACAACATAGCACCCAGCACAGTGCCAGGCACAGAGGAGTCACTTAGTAAATATCTGTTGAATGACTAAATGAAAGAAAGAAGGCACTATGCTGGATTCAGGACTTCCCAGAAAGCAATTCACAGATGAGGGGGGGAAGGGACAAGCAGATGAGAGGATGAGTAAACACTCCCAGGATGTAAAAATGTGATGAACCCACAGCAGAGGAGCAGGCCCAGTATCCCACTCCCAGATGACGCTCAACCCAGGAGTCTGTTGACTGGCTTCTCAGCCCTCAGGGTCTCTAGTCCCCTGATGTTACTGACATGCAGTCACCCTACCGGGACACTATCCTCAGGAACAGGCACACTCTGGGCCGGTTTTGAAGGCAGTGCAGAGCATCATGCGCAGCACTTTAAGTCCAATGGGCTCCTGATGGCTTCTGGACAGTGATCTCATCATATATCCTCAGATCAACCCCAAGAGGCAGCAAAGGGTAATGATTTTTTTCTCCCCACTGTACAGTTGGGGAGACTGAGGTCAGTAGAGATCACTTTTCTTGGCCAAGGAGTGAGAACAGCTCAGGAACGGAACTTGGAGAGAACCCAAGGCCCTCTCTGCAGGGTCCACCCTCCAGACGATTGGCAGCAGAGAAGGAGTCCACAGGCCGTGCACAGGCTGCCGCAGGAGCCTGCAGGCTTGTTTACTTTGGTGCAGAAGGACATTTCATCACCTCTTGGAACCACAGAATGTTAAAACAGATGGGCCCTGACAGATCATCTGATTCAACACCCTTGTTTTATGAAGGAGGAAACTGAGGCCAGAGATATGAATCTCCTTTCTCCTCCCTTTCCTTTCCCTGCCCTACTGATAGCAAGTGGTGGGGTAGAGACTGCCAGCTGTTTACCCAAATTCCTTCTCCCCTTCTAGCCTGTATGGCTAGACTATATCTTCCAGACTCCTTTGCAGTTTGGTGAGCCATGTGATTATGTTCTCTCTAGTGGGATATAAGAGGAAGTGAAGCCTGGCCCATCCAAACCTCCCATCCTCACATCTTCATGTTCTTTTTCACCTCTGACTGATTGGGATGTCAATTCCAAGGGCAACTTTGGAAGCTATGCATTAGAGAATGTCAGAGATGCCACAGTGTGGAGCCCGAAAAACAAGTCGGGGAGAGCGACCCCCTTGACCTGAACATCAGTGCCTCAGTCTGTCAAGTGAACAGGGAGAATAAAATATCTACCACATAAAGCTGCTGCCTAGCCAAAAGCTAATCCAACTCCTATAGGTAGAGCAGGAAAGCCCCTGCAAAAGCTCTGACTATGTACAGTACTGGAGACGCCAGGCTCACTGCTGATTTCACAGTCAGCCACTCTGGAGTGGCCCCACTCCCACCCTAGAGAGGTTAGGAATGTCTGACTCTTAAGCTACTCAGTCCAGGAGTTTGGTCTGAAGGGGTTTCCAACCTGTTTAATTCTAGATCTGGAATGGACCTAGGAATGTCATCTGATTTATCTCCTTGGCTCTGGACAGGCCGCTTCTAAGCCATCTGAGATGACCAAAAATCTTGTCTGGATTTTTATATCCCTAGGAAGGAAACACTCCAAATTCCTTAGACACCTGTTTTATACTTCCTTGCTACTGTGTCAGAAGTTTTTTTTTTTTTTTT
Organism: Neotragus pygmaeus; assembly: GCA_006410875.1. Taxonomy (NCBI): domain Eukaryota; kingdom Metazoa; phylum Chordata; class Mammalia; order Artiodactyla; family Bovidae; genus Neotragus; species Neotragus pygmaeus. The sequence goes on along the minus strand of SJYV01005163.1, from coordinate 1,251,069 downwards.
AACTGAACACTAAAATAGCAGAACTGGAGTAGTCTTAGCAATCATCAGGACAATCTTTGTTTCACAGATGAGGAAAGTGGCCCAGATCATACAAATAGTGGTGAAGTCAGGACAGAAAGCTAGGCCCCTAAAACCAATATGACTACTCTCTCCAGGGTTCTCTGTCTCCAGCTCGCTCTTGCTCTTGCTCTTTCTCTGTCCTGGGAGGAGATGAAATTATGCTGGGATCCATCTTCACTGTGAACAGTCTTTCTAGGTTCTCCTGTGTTTCCCACCCTGCCCCGCCCCCACAGTTTAAGCCTTACCCAGCTGACCTGAAATAGGTCCTTCTCCTAGAAAGTGGAGAGAAGATCAGAGATGGTGAATCTGTGCCTAAAGGGGAGGCATGTGTGACAGGTGCATGTTTGGGCCCCAGGCCTTGATGGTGAAGACCTCTCTGAATCCACACCAGAAGCCTGAGAGTCATTAAGTCCTTACATGTCACTGGTTCCCCAGCAGGGCAACTGAGTTATGTGGAATGTTCTCCCAGGAAGGAAGGGAATGGCAGTGACCAGAACCTCTGAACCTCAGTGTCTTGGCTTGTTGGGGTTTGTCTGGCTGCCTCTAGGCAACTGGTTATATCAGAACTCTGGGCAGCCTGTTACTATGAGAGCAGGATCCAAGAAGTTGAACTGGGGCCAGGAGGGCAAACCAAGTTTCCTATAGGAATGTGATGGCATGACACTTTCTTGAAAAGGCCTGGTAATTCCATGCAAGAGCCCTGGAAAGCTGGGTTTGTTTTGTGGTTCTTTAAAAACAAAATAAAACCAAGTCGTTAACTTCTCACTCCACAGTTTAAGGTGAGCTTGTATATACAGAGCATCCTTTATGTTTTCTATCAAGTGACTCACTTTGACTGAATCACTAGAGAGTGGGTCTGGGTCCATCTGTAGCTGTCCTGGATACCATGATCTGCTCATTACCCTCAAGGTGGGTCATGGGGCTCAGGGACAGCCACTGAGAGGAGCAGAGAATCAGGGTGGAGACAGGCCTGAAAGGGAAGTCCACACTCATAGCTTCCCAAGCATCTGGTGGTCAGACAGGGTCCCCAGTAGAACTGATGAGACTCCCAAGGAGCTCCAGCATTCATTTCAGTTGAGACATTGGATTATTGTAAATTCAAAATTGTGGGACCAGAATTAATGATGCCACATGGTCATTCACAGATAAATCACTTCATCTTTGGGTCTAGCTTCAGAATCTTGAGCAAATTATTCTCTTATTTTGAGCCTTTCTTTCTTCACCTAGAAATACAGAGACTTAGTCTTAAATTTTTACAGACATTTTATCCTTTATTTACCAAGAAAGTCTGTTTACATGAAATCTTTGACTCTTTTCCTTGAAGGTATCCGTTTAAAATTTAGGAATCCCTGTGCTTTATTCTGTTTAATGTGCGATCTACAGCCCTTTTGTGGATAGAGTTTGCCCTAGGCCTGTCTGAATTCAGTTTTCTTTTCCCTGCAGCCTGTTTGGGTGTCCTGGCCATGACATTTCTGCAGAACTTTGATGTGAGCCAAAGGCAGTGGTGGGGTGGAGATGGAACCCAGGCTTGAGAGGGCGCGGGGAGCTGGGCAGGATGACTCTCCAGTTGGCTGAAGGGTGAGGTGTTAAGGCTTGGCCACCGCCACCTCAGCCCCAGCCCTGGGGGCCTGGAGAAGTGGGAGGTAAGGGGTGGGGACAGGGCCCCAGGTTCCACTGCTCTGCACGTCAAAGCACTTCGTAGGATCTAGTTAGTGCTAGTCACATTACCCATACCTGCTTCTCACCGATTGACTGTGCATTTAAGGAGTTGGGAAATTCTGGTTCCGGATTTGGAAGACTCGGGTTTTCTAAATTTTCTGCACTTGGCAAGGCAATTCTAACTGGGGAAGGGAGGGCGTGTGTGCATGTGTGTGTCTGTGTGTGCTTGTCCGTGTGTGTGCGCACGCCCAAGGTTGCCCTTTCCGAGGTCCTCCCCCCGCGGTCCCAGGCCGGCGCTCGCGGCCCGGCCCCCGCCCCCTTCCTGCCCT
>SJYV01005163.1:1151583-1248317 GCA_006410875.1 Neotragus pygmaeus | reverse complement strand
ACCTATTTTATTGCTATTGTTTAGTCGCTAAGTCATATCTGACCCTTTTGCAACCCCGTGAACTGTAAGCTGGACAGATCTTACTTGCTCCACTTTGCAGATAAAGAGTCTGAAGGTCAGGGAAATGAAGTGACTCCTGAGGTGCCGTGGTGTGCATGTCGCAGAGCCAGGAGGAAGCCTGGAGGAGAGGCCAGGTCTTGCCAGGCCTTTGTTCTTTCACACACAGCCCACAGCCCTCACAGTATGCTCTTGAACATTAGCACCATTTAAAAGAAATACGCTCTAGAACAAAACCCTCATGTAAAAATTCCAGGTGGGATTTTGCCATTTCTCTGAGACTTCCATTTATTGTTAGTCTGCAGATAAACCCTCACAGTATGCAGAGATATAAGCACGTTTTTACATTTATTGATATTTATTACATCATTATCTGCAGGAGCAAAACAAAAAGAGGTAGAAGAAGACAAACAATGTAAATGTCCACCAGCTGGAAACCAGATAAATAAACCTCGGTATATTTATGTAAGTAAGTAAGTAAAGTCGCTCAGTCGTGTCCGACTCTTTGCGACCCCATGCACTGTAGCCTACCAGGCTCCTCCCTCCATGGGATTCTCCAGGCAAGAGTACTGGAGTGGGTTGCCATTGCCTTCTCCAGGGGATCTTCCCGACCCAGGGATTGAACCCGGGTCTCCTGTATTCCGGGCAGACACTTTAACCTCTGAGCCACCAGGGAAGCTCACATATTTATGTAAAGCAGTTCAAATAAACAAACACAACAGACAGTTCTGTATGTGCTGCTATGGAAAGATCTTCAAGATACTTAGATTAAAAAGCAAGCTCTGGAATGATGTATACAATATTCATGTATGAACAAGAAAAGGCGTATTACATAGCCTGCGCATGTGTGTGCATGAGCAATCACTCAGTCATGTCCGACTCTGCAAACCCCTGCACTGTAGCCCGCCAGACTTCTCTGTCCATGGGATTCTCCAGGCAAGAATACTGGAGTGGGCTGTCATTTCCTTCTCTAGGGGATCTTCCCGACCCAAGGATCTAACCCTCGGCCCCTGTGTTTCCTGCACTGGCAAGCAGATTCTTTATCGGTGCGCCACCTTGGAAGCCCAGCTTGCACATGTCTGCTGCTGCCGCCGCTGCTGCTGCCGCCGCCGGCCGCCGCCGGGGCGCGGGGCCAGCCGCTCTCCCCGGCAGGCGCGGGGCCGGCGTGGCCGACCGAGTCCAGCCCGGGACGCAAGCTGCCGCCGTCGCCCACGCCGCCCCCGGAGCGCCGCGGGCCCGCATCCCCCGGCCACCGCCAGACCGCCCCTGCGCCGGGACCCTCGAGCCGGGCCCCCCAAGGCGGGAGCGCGGGTGAGTGAGAGCGGGGGACGAGCGCCGCGCAAGCCTCGGGCTGGGGGCGTGGGCGCGCCCGGGGCCGCATCCCCCGCCCTAGGCCCGGGCGACGCTCACCCCCGTGGGGGCTCCGCTTGGCCGGGCGCTCCGGGATTCTGTGGGTGGACCCGGAGGGAGGGCAGCGAGCCAGGAAGAGTGGTTTCCGAGACGCTTTCGCGGGAGGCTGGCCTGGGGGGTGTGACCATCCTGTTGTCCCCCCCACCCCCTTGGAAGAAAACTTATCTCCCATGGTGGACCCGGGATCCTGTGTACACCCACCTTAAAAATAAAAGGAAAAACCCAAACCTCACAAAAAGCACTTCTCCCACTTTAGAGGTGATAACATCCGGTAAGCCCATTCCCCAATTCCTTTTTTTTTTTCCTATGGATGCAGATATAGGCCTCTAGGTGCAGAGCCTGACTTTCAAATTTAAATAACTGATTTTTTTTAAAAAGGGTTCTAGCCCTGAGGATATTTGTAAAAGACAAAAGGATGTAGTTGGAAACCAAACACTCCACTGGCTCTCTGCAAAGCAGAGAGATCCAGGGACTGTGTGGAGGTGGGGGCTTCCAGGGTGAAGCCCTGTGCGGCAGACCCCAACAGAGAACTGTCCCCCAGCCTTTCCTCCCTTTTCTTTTCCTGATGGGCTGCGGCTCCGTACACAGCCGCTGCCGGTCCACTCAGAGAGGGATCTGCCTGCTCTCCTCCAGACCTTTGTATCCAGTTCCTCTTTGGGTCTGGAAGACATGCTAAGGACCAAGTGGAATTCCAACCATAATACCATTGTGACCCCGGGAATGTCACCTCTTTTAATCTCGGTCTCTCCATCTGTGAAATGGAAGTAATGACCCTCGCTCTTCGCAGCCTCTTGGTGATGATGGGACAAAATGAAAGTAAAAATAAGTGGAAAGTGCTTTGAACAAAGTCAGCAATGCAGTGGTGTTAAACCACTGCCTTCCCATGAGTGACACAAGGCATCTGTTCTGTGTTACCCAGAGAAGCCAGGTCACTTGGAGCACTAGGTATTGTCTTAGAGTTTAGGTGAAGGCTGAAGACAGGTTTCATCTTCCTAGTGGATACTTCATTTAAGTCTCGCATATCACACAAACTTCCTGGGATAGGAATTAGCTTACTTCATTGCACCTAGGGATGCTTCCTCTAATTAAATAAGCAAAAAGCTTAAAAAAAAAATCAGATCCTCAAGTAAAAACTCAATTTCACATTCATTAGTACTCTCATCATTGCAAATGCCTTGCCCTTGTGAACTTCTCCATCACGGGCACAAGATTGAGAAACTGAGAAACTGTAAAGGGAAGAGAGAGGGGGAAAAAAGCTTCCAGAGACCTAAGAGACATACTCACCCTGACTCCAACTCTAGGTGACTTACAGTGCACATTGTTTTAAGTTCCATGGAAAGGAATCAAGAACATAAAAGAGAACATTTCCTGGTTTTCTCACACAAGGAAAGTAACCAAGAATACTGTGCAGAAACGTATAGTACAGGAACTGAAAGCAGCTTTCTATGGCTGGAAGTCAGGCTTTCTTAGCTGTAGGATCTGGTCTTGTTCATGGATGGATGGGAGGGATGCTGACTTGCGAGGGACCTGAATGGATGAGACTGGTACAGAAGTCTCCTTCCTTGTCTTGTGGCTGAGAATCCACACGTATCACATAGGGGATGTTACAGGAGAGGGATAGTGGAGGCAGCTGGCTTAGAGGACTCAGCAGGTGAGAGCTGGGGCTGATCTCCCTTGCTGGTCAGGGACCCCTGCCACCGTAGATGATCCATGCTTCCTCATAGGTGTGGCGGGTAACTCTGCTAGTCTTGACTTGGCAACCTTTCCAGTGCAAAGATTACTTTGGGGAGGTGAGAGCAAAGGAGGCTTCAGGTGCGTGGTGGCTCTAGAGGCATGCACATGAGAGCCACAGAGAGCAGCTAGGCAGGAGCTGGGGGCATCTCAGACTTCTCTGACCTGAGAGGATCTCCCCTGTTCCTCCCACCTCTCCACAGAGACCACCCGAGGAGTGTCTGTGCTTCAGGTGAGCTCAGGCTGGCTCTCAGGTGGAATGTAAGGAAGGGGAGAGTAGAAGAGAGGAAATTGATTACCTGTTGAAAACTAATAGAAGCTACTGATGCAGCTGAGGATTCAGGCAGGACTTGTGCTTCTTCTCTGGTGGTGGCTCAGACAATGTCACTTAGAGGGAAAAAAGAAACAATGAACAAGAAATTTGCATCAAGTGATGTTCAGTGAGTTTGAGTTTCCTAGTAACCTCTGAGATTTTCTTTGGATGTTTTTTGATCGGCCACTGTGTATCACAAGGTACAATCAGTTATTTCCAAGGCAGCCAAGTCTCAACGCTGGAAGGGCCTCTGGAGGCCCTGTGGTCCACACAGTATCCCATTTGGACGTCTGTCCTCTCTGCACCCCTGACAGATGGACAGCCAGTATCTGCACCAGTGCTCTTGTATTTGGGGAGATGCTTGCTGCTGCTGGTTATGAGCCCTGAGTCTTACAAATAAGGTGCTTTGTTGGATTGTTGGGGAAACTGCCTGCAGCCCCTTGTGTTGTGGGGATGTTGGTGGTCAGTGCCTGTCGTGGCCTGGGCTTCCAAATAGTGTCAACAGAGGGACCAGAGATGTCCTTTTCTTCCCCGGGGCCATTTCGAGCCCTTTCCTCTTGGCTGAGTTCAAGGTTCTCACTGTTGAGTGATTGGGCTTGCATTCTGTGGGTTGTTAGCTTGCCTTAGACCACAGGTCCCTGGCCAGCAGCTCTGCCCTGCTTCCCGTTTGTGTGGCCTTTGTTAAACTTTTGCGCCCACCTGTCACCCACGGGCTGTTCAGCTCAACTTGTTGCTGGTGTTTCAGCCAGCGGAGATAGGATGCCAAGTCCTCGAGGTTTCCTTTCTCTTGCTTTTCTTTTCTTTTTTTTTTTTTAACGACTTGGGGTTTCCAAGCCACAGTTTTAAGCGGAGTGCTTAAATTTATACACTGACTTTTGCAGTCCGTATGCCAGGCTTTAATTGTGAGATCTGCACATGAGAGTGGGGGTTGGGGGAGGAGGCTTAAGTCATAATGAAAATCAATGCAGAAGGAAAGAACTTTCCCACCCAAAGGGGAAATGACGCTGAGGAGCTGAGCAGCCAACCCAAGGAATAATAATCATAGAAAAATGCAGTTCCCTAGAGTAAAGGAAGCACAGTGAGCCCAGCCCCTTCGGGGCTGTTACATAGCTGTCCCCTGAGTGGCTGTAACTTTGCGGGCCAGCTGGTCATTCAGCTTTAGCTGGGAACCCTTACACAGTGCAATGAAGACACAAGCTGGGCAGGAGGCAGCCCCCAGGGAAGAGAGAGGGGCTTCCCTTCAGAACCGTCCTGGCTGGGAGTGGTGGTGGTGGTGGGGATTCCTGAGCAGCCCTATAGCTTTGATGGGGGGTACCCCAAATAGAAGGAGAGGTGTGGGGAAAGGGACTCACCCTGGCCCATGTGTGTTTAAAAGCCACATCCTTTTAACCTCATGCGTGCAAATGCTAAACTGCTGTTTCCTGCCCCAGTGGTGTGGGCAGGGTGAGAATGAAAGGTGTTTGCTGCCCAGCTGGGCAGTTACTGCACCCCTGGTCCTGGAGCGGGGGCCGGAAGGAGCCTGTGCCCTCCCGGTGATTCCCCTCTGCCTTCCAGCAGCCCTGCCCAACTGGCTGAAAACGGCCTTCTCGGAACTGGCGTGTTGTCTCAGCCGCTCAGAAGGAAAGCAAAGCCCCTATGGCAGTTGCAGTTTCTGAGTCCTCAGTGTCTCCTTCAGCGGCTGCCCTCTGCCCCACCCGCTTTTGTGTGAACAGAGGTTTCAGCTGCAGTAAATGTCCCTCCTTTCGAGAATCCTGGGGAAGGAAGCAACAGGAAAGACAAGTTTCACTCCCTCTGTGACTTCTAGTCTTTGAGCACCTGTGTGGTGGGAACGTTCGCATTCATCATCCTATTTAATTCTCAAAATAACACCCACGGGGGATATTATTGCCCTTTTGCAGTTGTGGAAACTGAAGCCTGGCGATGTTAGATAAGACATGTAAAGGGAGGAGGAAGAATTTAAATCGATTTGACCAGATCCATTTGCTCTTTCCACAATTATGTAGCCTGAATTTTCTCATCAGTAAAATGGGGTGCGAGTTGTCTCGATCACTAAGATCCTCTCCAGCGTATCATCCTCTTCCTTGGTCCCTTGCTGTCACCCTTTTTTAGAGAATAGGGACTAGGATTGGGATGAGGAGATGGCAGGGGTAACGGGGACAACCTGCAGAGGAGAGATTCTAATGAAAGAAGGTGAGATCATGAGCCTTTCTACACGTATAAGATGGTATTTTATATACAGATTGTGAATTACACCCTGCTTATATGCCAGTCCATAGGTTATTGGTGCTAGAGGTAGCTACATTAGATAGAAACCAAACTGAAATGAATTGGTGATGTTCTTAACGGGCTCTCCAGGAACAAGGCTGATACTCTGAGGCCGTGTTATGAATACCCATTCAGTAGGAGGAGACATCAAATGGTACCCCATTCAGAGGCTGTAGAATTGTTTCTTTTTTCACATCTATGCCCTCTTCTACCCACTTACCATACATCTTGCTTAGACTAAAACAAAGATGTTTCTGTCCTATCTTCTCCCTCTTCTTTTGTTGGAGTGTGGTATGTGACTGTGTGCGTCACATTTGATGGATCTGTAGATCAGAAAATATGGACAGAGCCCTTTCTCTGTGTGAGGAGCTGCGGCAGGTCATAGGGAGGGTGCGTGCACGTGGGGTATATGCAGTCTTGTTGGAGGGCAAATACCAATGTCTAAACAGCGAAATGATGGTGCAGGAGTGATTCATTGCTGACACAGTGTCACGGGACAATCATACTGACCCTTAGGTATGCTGTGGATGAAGACAGCCTGCAACATGCAGGAGTGGAGAGACAGCTGATGCGGGCAGTCCAGGGGGACACGATAGAAGGAAGGAGTTGCCTAAATATGGATAGACAGATGGGGAGGCTATTGACATCAGCAAAATCCCAAATATTGAAACATTGAAGATTTTTTTTTTAATGCAGCTTCTTAACAGCCAAGAAGATGGGAGAGAGGACCTGGGGAGACTAGTTAGACTCTAGTATAACTGGAGTCATTGAAAACAGGACTAGAAAGGAGGACTGGGTCATGTTGAGAAGGCTTTCAAGGCCTCTTGAAGGCGTCTGTGTTTGTCTCATCCACAGTGAGGAGCCCCCTGAGGGCTTGCGAGGAAGGAGCAGTATTGTTTTCTTGTTGAGTATTCACACACGCTTGGTGCTGGGGCCCACGGGTGAATCACATACGCATCTGCCCATACTACAGCCCAGTAGCCATGTCAGAGATTCTGGAATGTTGATGGGCAGTATATCCAGAGGCTGGGAGGGAAAGGCTGAGCAGGGCTAGAATGGAGTGAGTGGAAATTGAAAGGGAGCGATGCAAGAACCCATGCAGGAGAGCCTGGTGACCACCTGGCTGCGGGGATGATGAGTGCACAGTGGACAGAGAGGAGCTGGTTTCCATCAGCTGAAGCGCCTTTGCTGTAGACTGTAGCCTGCCCCAGTGGGTGTCTTCCGCGGACTGAGAATGCAGAACTGAGCTCACATGAGTTTAGGGCTGGTTCGGCCTGGCGGGTGAGCCTGAGCAGCAGTGAACACCCCAGAAGAAGAGAAAGCCAGCTCTGACCTGATGGAGAACGTCCAGCGTAGGTGGCGAGAAAGAAGCAGCACCTGGCAAGGGGCAAGGCAGGCCTGAGGGCAGCGTGAGGACTGGGCAGCTTGGGGGCTGGCTGTGGAAGGGCAGGTGATTTGAGTCAGTGCCCACTGTGGGCATACAAAGCTGTGAAGGAACACGTAAGCTGACTTTAGTTGTTGAGTCTTGTCTCATCTGTACACTGTTTCAGTTGGAAAGAAAAGGGTGATGGGGAGAATGAGGCCTGAGGGAAGAAGGCAGATGTTGGCCTCCCTGGGCAAAGAGGAAGGTCAGAGACCTGGGGCCCTTGATTCCCACCCCAAATCATCGTTGACTGCCCCATCCACCCGAGGCAGGAGTTGGCAATACCGTCCACCTAGTTACTTAACGGAGAAGCCGAGAAGCCACCCTCCATCCTCTGTCCTGACCCTCTACATTTTGGTGTGTGTGTGCAGTGATGGGGGGCAACTCCAGCTGCTTTTGTTTCAGAACTATATCCCAAATCCGCTTTCTTCATCTCTGCTGTTCTTTTGTCCTCCCTGTGTCCACTCAGGCTCTCCCTCTATTCTGCGCTCCCAGGAGCCAGTGGTTTTCTTAAAATGTACTTATGGTAACCTCATTCTTGGGCTGAACCCCTCACTCTCAACCCTCCATGAGCTTTCTGTTGTGCTGAGAATAAATCTACACCCCCTGGTAGAACCCAAGATCCGCAGGTCTGACCCCACCAGCTCTCCGACTTCTCATACTACTCCCGTCCTAACCCCCAGATCACTGTACACACCCGGCCCCTTCCTGTCCTGGAGACAAGGTGCAGGGGTCTCCAGCCATAATGGTGCCTGCCTTGCAGGCAGAGGGAGCAGCCTGTGCAAAGGCCCCAAGGCCAGAAGGAGCTTGCTGCCCGTTTCAGAATGGAGAGATGGGAGGCCACAGTGGCCCGGGTCATGTGGGGCCACGGGAGGGCGGTGAGGAGGGCAGACTGTCTTCTAGGCGCCAGGAGGGGTGTTAAGCAGAGGAGTAATGTGGAGAATAGACTGTGGGGAGCCAGTGGCTCTGCATGTGCACTTGTGAGCCCATGTGAGCTGCTGCTCCGCGGGAGGAAGTGCAGATTTTCCTCACGTTTGTTCCGTGGTGCCCAGCGTGGGCCCTGGCAGAGGGAGCATCTGCCTGACCTCAGGCAGCCCCGCACCGCCGCATGCGCTAGGGCTCCCCTTGTAAGATCTCTTAAGGAGCCGGCAGGTCCCCAGGGCTGCTCAAGGGGGACACACGCCTTTGAGCTGTATTTCGGTTTGGAGTACTTGAACGTCACGTTGTTATTCTGTCATGTAAGCGTGTCTGAGGAAAGCTTAAGGTCAGATGGTATAGGCAGCAGGTAAGGCTCTGTTCTCAGCTCCTGGGGTTGTTGGGGGTGGCTGGAGGGGAGGCTCTGAGTTCACTGGAGACTCTGAATAAGAGCCACCCCCAGTCTCTGGGCAGGGAAGGAGCTGGGCTGCTGGAGGCAAGGAGATGGATTTGTTAAGTTTGACAAGTTTCTGCTTAATGTCTTTGATAAGTTGGGAGATGAAGACCAGGGAGGAAGACGGGTGACGAGAGGAGGGCAGAGGCCGAGGTCAAGCTCTCCAGCTGGCCCTGCGCCATCCTGGGCGTCTGAATGGAGGCTCACACAGGAGGAAGGAGCAGCAAGAATCTGGAGGGGAGACACCCGGTTGTAATCTGGTGGGATGTTGTTCTTTGGGTGAGGTCCTGACTCGTGATTACCGAGTGTCAGGCCACAACCGCTGTTTCCCGTCCTCAGCTTCGATGTGGGAATGAGTTTTACTTCTGTTCTCTGGGGCCCTCACTCCCTCTGGGTGAGACTTCTTCTGGGATCATCTTTTGCCAGGGTGTGGATGAGAGCCTTGCCGGCTTTGCAGTCATGGGCGTGGGGAGGTCCTGGCTTGGAAGTCAGACAGACTCAGTCCAAACCCTAACAGTGCCACTGGCCGGCTGTGGGGCCTTGCTGTGTTACTCAGCCTCTGTGTGCCTTCAGTTTCTCATTTGTCAAATGGGCTATTAATAGGCCCCTGCTCGGGGAACAGAGTGTCATAATACCCTAGAGAGCAGATGTGGGTGCCTGGGCAGGAGAGCTCCATAAATATTGGCCATGATGACACTCCCTAAACCTAGGCCTGTTCGCACTGACTGTTGTACTGGTGGCAAGGCCACCTTCCCCTCCAGGCTCAAGGCACCTTCCAAGGGCCTCTGTTACCTGATTCTCTCTCACCCCGGACCCCTGCCACTCTCACCTGTGGTCTTCTAGAACTCTCTCTCTCCATCCTTAGCTTCAGATGCAGAGAGGAAAGAGCAAGATTTGAAGTTGGAAAAACTCAGTGCGACAGTCCTTGCTTACAGTCATCTCAGGAGACCTGGTTAACACACATGAAGCAATTAGGATTTAACAAAAACAGTATGTAAGGTGTACATGACTCCAAAACATTAAGCCTTTGAAAGTCAGTCATAGTTGGGCCTCTGTGGCCAGTGAGTGTTCTTCTTCAGGTCAGAACCTTTGGACATTACTGACACACACCTCCAAAGTGTTCGAAGGAGTTGGGAGCCACTTCAGAGCTGGCTTGCAGGGCGCAGGGCGCAAGCAACTGGCTGCTGGTTTGTTTTATTTTCGCAGTTATACCTTCTCCCAGATCCAAGATGGGATTTTGCAGTTATACCCTTCTCCCAGATGGGTTCAACCTCTCTCCATCTCTTATATTAGAATGGGCCTTGAATTTGTGTCTGTTTCGAAAATAATCTAACCCCTTTATCAAGGGATGAAAAATTGCTGTTATCTAGGAAACTCCAGAGAATATTCTGCAGGCTCTGTTGAAAACTAGGGAATTTTAGAGACGATAGCGAGCAGTGACAGCACTGTTGGAATAAGTGTGGTCTCGGATGGGACTTCCTTGAAGGGAATCCGCCTCTGGGGAGATGAATTCTTGTGGTTTGCTAGGAATTATTTATAGTATCGTCACGCCTTGCGGTGATAGAGTGCTGCTGTCTCTAGCCGCTGGGAGGGCTGGAAAGACAGATACAGTGGTCGCTCAAGTGCTCTGACGGGGTCAGAGAACTTCTGCTCTTAACCCTTTCCCTTTCTAGGTCTTTCTAGGTATGGGGCACTGGGCAGACACCTAATGTCTCTGGGTTTTACTGTCTGTAGGTTAAAAATGAAGATAATGATGTCTATTAATGCTTCCCTAACAAGGCTTTTGAGGAGAAGCAAATATAATTATGACTGTGAAAGCATGTTTAACTGTAGACATATCAAGTAATGAGTCATAATATAATGAACTGACGGGGACCTTGGGCAAGACTTTTTGTCTCTGAGCCCGTGTCCGTATCTGTAAAATGGAGATGATAACACCAGTTGTGTCTGCCGCAGTGTGGTTGTAGGGGGTGAAGTGGATCCATCCTCATGGATGAGCTTTGTAAATGTGTGTGCTGTGTGAGTCAGTCCTTGATGCTTCAGGGGAACACATCCGGCGTTGTTACTACTCTTAAGTGAGGTGGGGCTCCATAGAGAAGGTAGATGTGGGAGGATAAGGGAAAGGTGGAGAGGAGGTAGAGGGAGGAAGAACATTCTAGAAAATCTCGGTGGCGTTTTTCAAGCCTCTGTCTATCCTCTAAGCTAGCACTGGCTGAATAGCTTCTCCCCATCTTTGCCTCTCCCACCAAATGGGATATCCCTCACAGCTCCGCCCTTGGGCTTTTCCCTCCAACTCAATGTGCATTGAACATTTATCGAGCATCTCCTGTGAGCTACAATTTCTCACAGGAGACACAGAAATGGGATCATGTAAGTTACTAACTGTATAAAAAAGTAAAACAGTAGTGTTGAGGGAGAGAGTTGTCTCTGGGAAGGCTTCCTGGAGGTGGCAGTCTCTGGGCTGGACATGAAAAATGAGTCAGATTTTGCCAGAAAGCCAAGGGCAAGAGAGCGGGGTATTCTAGGTAGGAGGATGGCAGGAAGGAAGGCTTGGAGAGGAGACAGCAGGGCTTCACCTGTTTTCACTGAGGGGGTGGTTCCCATACAACCTGTCTTCTCTGCAGAAACCCAGTTCCATGCCTTCAGCCAGCAGACATTCACACATTCATACACATTTATCCTGCTTCACTTCCAACACCTCAGGTAGCAGTCATAAATGCAGACATGTCACCTTTTCACTCCCCTAGACCTGGCCTCCCTTTGCCTGATAATGGTCCTGTTAATCTCCAATGCACGTTGAAAACCCCCATCATCTTTGTTTCTCTGCCTTTCCTCACTCATGGGTGAGGACTCTTCCCTCCCTTCTTTCCTCCCATCCTCCCTTCCTCCCTTTCTTCCTTCCTCCTCCTGAATCCCATCACCTGTTAATCAGATGGCTTTAAGTTCACATAACTCCATTCTGATGGTGGGCGACCCAAGCTGTCATGGTGTGTCATCCCATTTGTGTAGTGAAGCTGCAGTGTGGAGCCTGGGTCCCTTGGAGGACGTCCTGGAAGCAGGAGGTCTGCCTCAGCCCTTTCCCGCTTTCCCATTCACAGGTGTCTTTGTTTCACTTCTTCCTTTTCTAACCTTCATTCTTTATTTTCATCGTTTTAATCAGTCTTTCTTTGGAGTTGGACAGAGCTGGGTTGATGTCCAGGGCTTCTATTTGCCATGTAAACTTGGCCAGTTTACTTATCTCACTGCACCTTAGTGTCTTTATCAGAAAACAGGGATATTAATGGTGCCTACCTCCCAGCGCTGCCAAGAGGATTAGCTGGGACAGTCCCTGTGAAGTGCTGGCACGTGCCTGCTGGAAGCCAGTGTTCCCCTCATCTGGGCTGCCGTAATAGTAACCAATAATTACCCTACTCCGGTGGGCGTCTTTTAAAAAAATCGTCCCTAGCTTTCTCTCTCCCTGCCTCTGTAAGTTTCTCCCCTTTGTCTTATTTCTCTTTTCAGCCCCATTCCTTTCTTCTCCCTCTATTTTACTTTGTTCCTCACTGGCTATGGCAGGTGATTTTTCAAGTATTGGTTATATTTGAATCGAGTGTCAGGTTTCTCAATCTTAATTTTAAAAGGCTGTTAGTAAACTTTTAATTTATCTCTCCAAATAGGTTTTCCTTTGCCCCTGCCAGCTCCCCGTGGGCCCACGCCGAGCCGGCCACCCTGGTCCCATGAGAGGCAGTGACCACAGCAACCACCTCTTCTCTTCTGCAGTCCAGGCCTCAACGTGGGTCTGATGTGTGCATTTTCTAACCCTGTAAACTTTCCGGACAAATGATGCTTCTCTGGTTTCCTCGGAGGCCTGGCCACCTCTCATAGGCCAGTGGAGTAACAGGACTGCAGACTGTGTAAAGGCACCGGCGTCTGGTTCAGTCCACCCGCCGCCCCGGTAGCGCCCGGGCTTCCTGCCCCCTCCCCATGCCTCTCCCCCTTCCTCCTCGGAACCAGGATGTTTTCCTTGCCTCTTTATTGTTTCGCTAACCTGGCAGGCCTCCTTTGGTGGAGCTCTGCCACCAGGCTTCCTCTCTGGGTGTGAGCGAATGTCAGAGTGGCCACGCGGGAGGCCGGCTCCCCACCCCGAACCTTCGCCTCCAGGCGCCGCTTGCTTCTGCCTCTTTCTCAAAACAGCATCTTTGCTAAGGAGCCTCCATTTCAGCTCCTCTATGCATGTTTATTTTTCAGAGGGTAAAGCAGGACAAAGAACACCAAGGCACGAGGTATACAGCCTCCTTGCAGAAAGCCTTTTGTTTACTTATATAATCAATGGGAATCTTCTGACCTTTATCCATCTAAAGGTCTTGTTCCCCCCTTAAACCTATAGAATTATTTTTAAAGCAGGGAGCATGAGGTCACACCAAGGTCCTTCATCTTTCATTCCTGCGTAGATAGGCAACCTCTTTCCTTAACACCCCCGAGGCCGCCTCAGGGCGATTCCCTCTCTGGAAGCCCGATCCCAGTCCTGGGTGGGCTCCAGGTCAGGCGGACTCCCGGTCAGTCCCGCAGGCCTGTCTTTGTGCCCGGAGGATGGTCAGCTGGACAAAAGCCGACTCACTGGGAGGGGAGGATAATGTGTCTTGTAAAGTTCATGCTTCTCATGACAGGAGGCCTTTCCAGGGGAATCTTTTTTAAAAAATCACATCATCGGATCTTGAGTCCAAACACTTCTCAATGTGTATGGTTTTTCTTGGGGCTGCTCCTTTCAGGGTAAGAACAAGGAAGGAAACGAAACTCCCTGAGAGCCCTGGACAGTCCAGATTGAGAGCTGAGTCTTTTGTTCACACAAACTCATTTGGCTCCTAAACGTCCTCCACCCAGAATCATTACATCCGCAGCAGCATTTCAAAACACTGCCCAGAGTGGCCCAGCTGAGCAGGCGGCTGCCTTGCTGGTGAGATTGCAGCCACCTTCCCCCCACGCCCTCAAGGTTCCTGCCAGCCCCAGAATATCCCGCCACTGGCCATCCGGCCTGAAATCCCCCTCATCTGGAGGATTCCTGGGGTGCAGGCTGTGAGGCCACCAGGGCCCTGCTGTGGAAGGCCTGGGATTGGAGGAGGGGGCAGCAGCTGGGGAGGGAGGGTAGGGTTCTGGTCTTAGCTCCGCACCTTCCAAACTCCCTCAGCACCCGCTCTGCCTCACTGGGCCATCGTCTCAGCAGCACTGGAGGGATTTATTTCCATAGTTCAGCTTTCTTTAAGCTCCTGGACGCAAGATTCCAGTGTCTTCTGTGTGGCTGACTCTCAGTAAACATATGTATTTTTTTTAATTGTGAAAAAACATGTCATGTGACTTCCCAGTGGCTCAGTGGTAAAGAATTCACCTGCCAGTGCAGGAGATGCAGGAGACGTGGGTTCGATCCCTAGGCCAGGAAGATCCCCTGGAAGAAGAAATGGCTCCTCACTCCAGCGTTCTTGCCTGGAGAATCCCCTGGACAGAGGAGCCTGGTGGGCTATAGTCCCTGGGGTTGCAGAGTCAGACACGACTGAGTGGCTGAGCACACACACCATATGTAGTATAAAATTTACCGTTTTAAGTGTACCATTTGTGGGCGTTCGTCACATTCACCGTGGTGTACAACCATCACTACCCCTCATTCCCAGAACTTTTTCACTTTCTAAACAGAAACTCATCAAGTATTAACTTCCTATTCCTCCCTCCCTCCAGCCCCTCCTAACCTCTATTCTACTTTCTCTCTGTATGACTTTATCTATTCTAGGTACCACAAAGAAGCAGAATTATGTAGCATTTGTCGTTTTGAGTTTGGCTCATTTCACTTACCATAATGTTTTCAGGTTTCACCATGGTGTGACGTGTGTCAGAGTTTCCGTCCCTTGTAAGGCTGAGTAATATACCGTCGTATGCGTGTACCACATTCATTTATCCGTCTACCTGATGATGGGCCCTTGGTCTGCTTCCACATTCTGGCTACTGTGAATAACGCTGCTGGGAACATGGGTGTACATGTATCTGGCATCTTGATTCCCTGCTTTCGGTTCTTTTGTATAGATGCCTAGCAGTGGAATTGCCGGATCATATGATAATTATATGTCTCCATTTTTGAGGAATCCCCAAACCATTTTCCACAGTAGCTACACCCTTTTATATTCTCTCCAGCAAAGCACCAAGTATCCCAATGTCTCCATATCCTTGCTAACACTTTTGTTTTTCATTTTGTTTGGATAATCTCTATCCTATTGAGTGTGAAAGTCAACATATTTTTAAAAACTCATAAATGCCACTGACTAAATAGTGGACTTAGAACTGTTACTGCCCCTCTTGGGCCTCAGTCCTGTCATCTGAGGGCCAGAGTAGTTGGTTGCTGGGGTCCCTAAGGACAGAGATCACCTCTGAAGAGGGATGAAGGCACCAAAGACCACACAGCCAAATTCCCAACTGCCCAGAACAACTAAAAGCCCTTGGGTGCTAGCTAGTGAAACAGGTCACACACCATACATTACATAGTTTGGGAAGAGCTGGCTGAGCTTCTCTCTGTCCTGACTGGTGTTGACGTAGGTGCGTTAGTTAGGAAAGACACTGAAATGAAAGAGCTGGCCTCTAGTCTCTACTCTGCCACTTATTGTCTGGGTTATTCTGGGCGAGTGACCCTGATACTGAGCCTCAGCCTTTTCTTCTGTAAAATGGGATAAGAATTCCTATCCTACTGCACTCAGTGTCAGGATCTAATAGGATAATTTAGTCCCCTCCCCCAAAGTTATTCCATAAAAAGTACTTTGCAGATTGTGAATGTGTGAGATTTCTTGATAACATCTCTGAGAATAGGAGCCTAGTTTCCATCTCCCTTAAAGTTCTTGTGAACAATATCCTCCTCCTCTTGTGGTTTCCAGCCAAAGGAATTAAAAAGAGAAGGAGCTCACAGTCTCTCTCTTTTAAAGTCTCATTTCTTCCCTCCCTGTGTGAGCAATTGAATTTTAGGAAAGTCTTTGAAAATTACAAAGAAACTGCTATCATAGTTTTAAGAAGCCACGTTGGCACATAGGACCGTGCAAATACAGACATCCAGCTCCACAGTGCTCTGAAGTGTTGCCCAGGTTGAAGATCCCAGAAAAGGTCTCAGCAATGGGGAATCCCACAGCTGACTGTGGTCAGGGCTCAGTGTCTTATTGACCTCCCAGAGCCTCTCCCTGAGGAGCTTTAACCCCTAGCCCTCTGACCTTCACCTTCCAACTTCCAAGCAACACTCAGCAGAGTCCTGGGAACTTTGATTGACTGGCCTTTTTGCAGCCCTGCTGTCTGGCCTCTCTCTGCTGTATCTCTGCACACACTGCCTTCCTGACTCTGCTTTCAGTGTCATCCTGTCCTTCCCTTGTCATCTGTGTCTCTTTCACTGGCTCTCCTCCCACCCAGTTCTAGTTGTCCGCTCAACTCAGTCCTTGCCCTGCTTTTCCCTTCACCTACCGCCCCTCGGCCCTTCCTCCTG
The DNA here is from genome assembly GCA_006410875.1 of Neotragus pygmaeus. NCBI lineage: Eukaryota > Metazoa > Chordata > Mammalia > Artiodactyla > Bovidae > Neotragus > Neotragus pygmaeus. The sequence continues at coordinate 1,232,269 of SJYV01005163.1, read as the reverse complement.
ATTGCCCGTCCCACATCTTAACTGCCCACCAGACATTTCCACCTGGAAGTCATAATATCATCCCCGACTTCATATTTTGAAAAAGGGCTTTTCTTCTCCCATAAATTCATCCTCCATCTCACCACTACTCCTTCTTTGTTATCATCCTTTTCATTACCCATGAAATTCATCTCTGAGTTAGAAGCCAGTTTAGATGTCCTCTTGTTCAGTCTTCCAGCTAATAACACGCAGCTGCTGCCAGGCCAAGTCTGTCCGATTCCAGAGCCCACGTGATAGGCACTGTCTCACTGCCTTAGAAGAAGGGAGTGCAGCTGGGCCTAAGGCTACAGTTTGGAGGCCGCTGAGACTTCCTCTGGCCCTGCTCGTTGGNCCCGAACCTTCGCCTCCAGGCGCCGCTTGCTTCTGCCTCTTTCTCAAAACAGCATCTTTGCTAAGGAGCCTCCATTTCAGCTCCTCTATGCATGTTTATTTTTCAGAGGGTAAAGCAGGACAAAGAACACCAAGGCACGAGGTATACAGCCTCCTTGCAGAAAGCCTTTTGTTTACTTATATAATCAATGGGAATCTTCTGACCTTTATCCATCTAAAGGTCTTGTTCCCCCCTTAAACCTATAGAATTATTTTTAAAGCAGGGAGCATGAGGTCACACCAAGGTCCTTCATCTTTCATTCCTGCGTAGATAGGCAACCTCTTTCCTTAACACCCCCGAGGCCGCCTCAGGGCGATTCCCTCTCTGGAAGCCCGATCCCAGTCCTGGGTGGGCTCCAGGTCAGGCGGACTCCCGGTCAGTCCCGCAGGCCTGTCTTTGTGCCCGGAGGATGGTCAGCTGGACAAAAGCCGACTCACTGGGAGGGGAGGATAATGTGTCTTGTAAAGTTCATGCTTCTCATGACAGGAGGCCTTTCCAGGGGAATCTTTTTTAAAAAATCACATCATCGGATCTTGAGTCCAAACACTTCTCAATGTGTATGGTTTTTCTTGGGGCTGCTCCTTTCAGGGTAAGAACAAGGAAGGAAACGAAACTCCCTGAGAGCCCTGGACAGTCCAGATTGAGAGCTGAGTCTTTTGTTCACACAAACTCATTTGGCTCCTAAACGTCCTCCACCCAGAATCATTACATCCGCAGCAGCATTTCAAAACACTGCCCAGAGTGGCCCAGCTGAGCAGGCGGCTGCCTTGCTGGTGAGATTGCAGCCACCTTCCCCCCACGCCCTCAAGGTTCCTGCCAGCCCCAGAATATCCCGCCACTGGCCATCCGGCCTGAAATCCCCCTCATCTGGAGGATTCCTGGGGTGCAGGCTGTGAGGCCACCAGGGCCCTGCTGTGGAAGGCCTGGGATTGGAGGAGGGGGCAGCAGCTGGGGAGGGAGGGTAGGGTTCTGGTCTTAGCTCCGCACCTTCCAAACTCCCTCAGCACCCGCTCTGCCTCACTGGGCCATCGTCTCAGCAGCACTGGAGGGATTTATTTCCATAGTTCAGCTTTCTTTAAGCTCCTGGACGCAAGATTCCAGTGTCTTCTGTGTGGCTGACTCTCAGTAAACATATGTATTTTTTTTAATTGTGAAAAAACATGTCATGTGACTTCCCAGTGGCTCAGTGGTAAAGAATTCACCTGCCAGTGCAGGAGATGCAGGAGACGTGGGTTCGATCCCTAGGCCAGGAAGATCCCCTGGAAGAAGAAATGGCTCCTCACTCCAGCGTTCTTGCCTGGAGAATCCCCTGGACAGAGGAGCCTGGTGGGCTATAGTCCCTGGGGTTGCAGAGTCAGACACGACTGAGTGGCTGAGCACACACACCATATGTAGTATAAAATTTACCGTTTTAAGTGTACCATTTGTGGGCGTTCGTCACATTCACCGTGGTGTACAACCATCACTACCCCTCATTCCCAGAACTTTTTCACTTTCTAAACAGAAACTCATCAAGTATTAACTTCCTATTCCTCCCTCCCTCCAGCCCCTCCTAACCTCTATTCTACTTTCTCTCTGTATGACTTTATCTATTCTAGGTACCACAAAGAAGCAGAATTATGTAGCATTTGTCGTTTTGAGTTTGGCTCATTTCACTTACCATAATGTTTTCAGGTTTCACCATGGTGTGACGTGTGTCAGAGTTTCCGTCCCTTGTAAGGCTGAGTAATATACCGTCGTATGCGTGTACCACATTCATTTATCCGTCTACCTGATGATGGGCCCTTGGTCTGCTTCCACATTCTGGCTACTGTGAATAACGCTGCTGGGAACATGGGTGTACATGTATCTGGCATCTTGATTCCCTGCTTTCGGTTCTTTTGTATAGATGCCTAGCAGTGGAATTGCCGGATCATATGATAATTATATGTCTCCATTTTTGAGGAATCCCCAAACCATTTTCCACAGTAGCTACACCCTTTTATATTCTCTCCAGCAAAGCACCAAGTATCCCAATGTCTCCATATCCTTGCTAACACTTTTGTTTTTCATTTTGTTTGGATAATCTCTATCCTATTGAGTGTGAAAGTCAACATATTTTTAAAAACTCATAAATGCCACTGACTAAATAGTGGACTTAGAACTGTTACTGCCCCTCTTGGGCCTCAGTCCTGTCATCTGAGGGCCAGAGTAGTTGGTTGCTGGGGTCCCTAAGGACAGAGATCACCTCTGAAGAGGGATGAAGGCACCAAAGACCACACAGCCAAATTCCCAACTGCCCAGAACAACTAAAAGCCCTTGGGTGCTAGCTAGTGAAACAGGTCACACACCATACATTACATAGTTTGGGAAGAGCTGGCTGAGCTTCTCTCTGTCCTGACTGGTGTTGACGTAGGTGCGTTAGTTAGGAAAGACACTGAAATGAAAGAGCTGGCCTCTAGTCTCTACTCTGCCACTTATTGTCTGGGTTATTCTGGGCGAGTGACCCTGATACTGAGCCTCAGCCTTTTCTTCTGTAAAATGGGATAAGAATTCCTATCCTACTGCACTCAGTGTCAGGATCTAATAGGATAATTTAGTCCCCTCCCCCAAAGTTATTCCATAAAAAGTACTTTGCAGATTGTGAATGTGTGAGATTTCTTGATAACATCTCTGAGAATAGGAGCCTAGTTTCCATCTCCCTTAAAGTTCTTGTGAACAATATCCTCCTCCTCTTGTGGTTTCCAGCCAAAGGAATTAAAAAGAGAAGGAGCTCACAGTCTCTCTCTTTTAAAGTCTCATTTCTTCCCTCCCTGTGTGAGCAATTGAATTTTAGGAAAGTCTTTGAAAATTACAAAGAAACTGCTATCATAGTTTTAAGAAGCCACGTTGGCACATAGGACCGTGCAAATACAGACATCCAGCTCCACAGTGCTCTGAAGTGTTGCCCAGGTTGAAGATCCCAGAAAAGGTCTCAGCAATGGGGAATCCCACAGCTGACTGTGGTCAGGGCTCAGTGTCTTATTGACCTCCCAGAGCCTCTCCCTGAGGAGCTTTAACCCCTAGCCCTCTGACCTTCACCTTCCAACTTCCAAGCAACACTCAGCAGAGTCCTGGGAACTTTGATTGACTGGCCTTTTTGCAGCCCTGCTGTCTGGCCTCTCTCTGCTGTATCTCTGCACACACTGCCTTCCTGACTCTGCTTTCAGTGTCATCCTGTCCTTCCCTTGTCATCTGTGTCTCTTTCACTGGCTCTCCTCCCACCCAGTTCTAGTTGTCCGCTCAACTCAGTCCTTGCCCTGCTTTTCCCTTCACCTACCGCCCCTCGGCCCTTCCTCCTGATTGCCCGTCCCACATCTTAACTGCCCACCAGACATTTCCACCTGGAAGTCATAATATCATCCCCGACTTCATATTTTGAAAAAGGGCTTTTCTTCTCCCATAAATTCATCCTCCATCTCACCACTACTCCTTCTTTGTTATCATCCTTTTCATTACCCATGAAATTCATCTCTGAGTTAGAAGCCAGTTTAGATGTCCTCTTGTTCAGTCTTCCAGCTAATAACACGCAGCTGCTGCCAGGCCAAGTCTGTCCGATTCCAGAGCCCACGTGATAGGCACTGTCTCACTGCCTTAGAAGAAGGGAGTGCAGCTGGGCCTAAGGCTACAGTTTGGAGGCCGCTGAGACTTCCTCTGGCCCTGCTCGTTGGTTAGTGCCTTGAAGGCCCAGTGTCACCGAATAGGCTGAGGTGTGATGGAAGGAGACCTGCGCTGATTGTTTTCTCTCTGCTGTTGAGCTGTGACCTTGAACTTTACTCAGTCTTTACCCCTGAGTCTCCCTCACGTGCCATGACACCCGCTTGACCAGCTGTCACGTGTGTTGAGTGAGCTAACACAGGTGAAAACACTTAGCACTGTGGCATGAGATCTGAACTAAATGGAGGGAGGTGAACATAAAGCACTTGTACTTCAGCTCTGTGCCCCAGAAGCAGAGGGTGTAGCTGGCAACACTTGACTCGGGGTGATGCCTCGGGGGCGGGGGTGGCCAGGCTGCCTGGAGGAAATTGCCTCTGTGGATGACACGGCAGGCTCTCCCCACACACCCACTCTGCTGCTCAGAAGCAGTGCGAGCCAAAAACCCTCAAATCAGGGGGTCGGGGCGAGGAGTTGACTCTGTAGCAGCTGCTAATTAGGAAATGCTACTCCCAGGCAGTGCTAGCACTCCTGACGATGCTGGTTCACAGACAGATGTTTTGGAACATTAAGACGTTACAGAAGTGGAAGTTGTCAACTTGGAAAAAAATAAAACAGGCAGAGCAGTAAAGCTCTTGTTAACGTAATCTCCATTCATGGTACGAGGGAAAGTAATGGCCCGACACCAGGAGCTGAGCGCAGAGGGAAGGATGGTAATTTCCAGTCCAGAGACACCTGGGAAAGGGCCATCTAAACTCTGCTATGAGGCTGGTCGTGTGGCTCAGCTGGCACCGGATGTGAGCGGGGTTTGAGTAATCGCCTCTGACCCCCCCACCCCCAGGGAGAGGGATGGGTGAGGTGAGGAGTGCCAGCCCCCCTGCGCCTCGGGACGCCCCTTCCCACCCAGAGGCTGCGCCCGTGCATCTGGTGGGGCAAGCCTCTTCGCTCACTGGCTGGCTGGCCCAGGCTCCGCGGCCTGAGGCCTGCCGTCTCCTCTGTTTCTCGAGGGCCAGCAGATTCCTCTTCTCCACCAAGAAGAGCAGCTTTCCGGATACCTGCCCCTGCATGTGGTGGGTTCCTGTAGAGTCCTGTTCACTTTACGCTGACTCGTTCTCCCACTGAGGTTTTTACACCTGCGCTAAAAAAGCAGCATGCCTCGGGCAAAATTTAGCCCCGAACCCTGAACAACCCAGGGCTTCTGTAAGGAGTCGTCCTTGGACGCCAGTAAATATTTCAGCACTTGACTGATTACTTTTCCTGAGATAGAGCCTGGAATGGTGCAAAGCACTTAACGATCACAATCAAGAACTTGAATAGCAGAGATGGTGGGCTGGGCTCTGCTGCCCCCACCACGCGGTTAGTGAGTCCCTTTTCTGAGAAATAGTTCATCTGCAATAAAAGGAGTAGAGATACCTCCGGAGGTGAGCAGGCGGGGGTGGAGTGGGGTGCAGTGGGATACTGTTCTTTGGGAATCCCAGGCCAGGGACATCAGGGGCTTGTTTTATAAGATTTTATTTTTATTTTTATCAAACTTCTGCGTGGTTTAAAGATTGAGTATGTTTTATATGGCTATTATAAAAAACACTGACCACTCCTACCATTATTATTTTCTGCTTCCCACTTTCAGCTNGTGAGGAGTGCCAGCCCCCCTGCGCCTCGGGACGCCCCTTCCCACCCAGAGGCTGCGCCCGTGCATCTGGTGGGGCAAGCCTCTTCGCTCACTGGCTGGCTGGCCCAGGCTCCGCGGCCTGAGGCCTGCCGTCTCCTCTGTTTCTCGAGGGCCAGCAGATTCCTCTTCTCCACCAAGAAGAGCAGCTTTCCGGATACCTGCCCCTGCATGTGGTGGGTTCCTGTAGAGTCCTGTTCACTTTACGCTGACTCGTTCTCCCACTGAGGTTTTTACACCTGCGCTAAAAAAGCAGCATGCCTCGGGCAAAATTTAGCCCCGAACCCTGAACAACCCAGGGCTTCTGTAAGGAGTCGTCCTTGGACGCCAGTAAATATTTCAGCACTTGACTGATTACTTTTCCTGAGATAGAGCCTGGAATGGTGCAAAGCACTTAACGATCACAATCAAGAACTTGAATAGCAGAGATGGTGGGCTGGGCTCTGCTGCCCCCACCACGCGGTTAGTGAGTCCCTTTTCTGAGAAATAGTTCATCTGCAATAAAAGGAGTAGAGATACCTCCGGAGGTGAGCAGGCGGGGGTGGAGTGGGGTGCAGTGGGATACTGTTCTTTGGGAATCCCAGGCCAGGGACATCAGGGGCTTGTTTTATAAGATTTTATTTTTATTTTTATCAAACTTCTGCGTGGTTTAAAGATTGAGTATGTTTTATATGGCTATTATAAAAAACACTGACCACTCCTACCATTATTATTTTCTGCTTCCCACTTTCAGCTGATTTTTTTAGGAATTATGTCCATATCTCTAAGTAGCATGCTTATGTCCCTGCTTATTGATTTTTTTTTTTTTTTTGGTTTTGGTTTTAGGCTATAATCATTGATTTCTTTTGGTGGAAATTTTATATCATTCCAAGTTCTACCAGTTTTACTCTTTAGGGTCAGCTTTAAAATACATTGACATAGCTTAAAGTTACCTTTCTCCTACACAACATGATTCTGATCGTCCCACCTGACTTATGCGTTATGTTTACTCTGTCTTGTCTTCTTAATCCGACAAATGAGAAATTGCTGTTTTATAAATTCAGTGCTTCTTTGGTTTTACGCACACATTTGCCATTTGCTTTGCTCATTATTTTTTTCTCGCACCTTATAGCTTTCACCTAAAATTGCTTTTTTTTTTTTGCTACTTGAAATAAATTCTCCATCATTTCCTTTAGTGGACATAGTTGATTAACCCAAATCTGACTGAAAATGTTTCTGTTTTGAAAGATAGTTTCAAAACAGTTTTCAAAAATAATTCTGTCGAGTATACAATTCTAGTTTTTTCTCTCTCAGCACATTAAAAATATTTATCCACAATGGCTTCCATTGTTGCTATTGAGAAATCAACTATTATTTGAATTATCATCTTCTGTAGCTGCTTTGTCATTTTTTCCTCCTGATTGTTTTTAAGACCGAGTGTTTGTGATTTTTCTGCACTTTCTCTGTGATATGGGCTTATATTTCTTTTTATTTAGCTTCCTAAGGATTTGTTGGACTTCCTTAGTCTGAAGACATATACTTTTTATCAGTTCTGGAAAATTATTAGCCATTAACTTTTTGAATATTACTTTTTTTTTTTCTCATTTCCCTTCCTGCTGCTGCTAAGTCTCTTCAGTCGTGTCCGACTCTCTGCAACCCCAGAGACTGCAGCCTACCAGGCTTCCCCGTCCCTGGGATTCTCCAGGCAAGAACACTAGAGTGGGTTGCGATTTCCTTCTCCAATGCATGAAAGGGAAAAGTGAAAGTGAAGTTGCTCAGTCGTGTCCGACTCCATGGACTACAGCCCACCAGGCTCCTCCATCCATGGGGTTTGCCAGGCAAGAATACTGGAGTGGGATGCCATTGCCTTCTCCCATTTCCCCTCCTAGAACTCCAGTTAGAAACATGTTGTACTTTCTCACTGTATCTTCTTGTCTTTTCATCTCTTTTTCATATTTTCTGTCTCTTCATATCTCAGCATTCTCTTGTCATCCGTCTTGTAATTCTTAATTCTCTTTTCAGCTGTATCTAATCTGCTGTTGAGTTTCCTAATTTTAATTATTATTTTTTCATTTCTAGAGTTTCCATGCAGGATGTCTTTCAATTTTTTAGCCATTATTTATAGTCTTTTTCTCTCATTTTCAATTTTTTCTTATTTATCTTCATGGAGTTTTATATACTTACATTCTTTTTCTGATAATTCTAGTAGTTGAAGTCTTTGCTTGTCAAGTTTGCTGACTTTTGCCCACAAATGCCTTTTTCTTGTTTATTTTGTGATTTTTTTTTACTGTGATTTCTTATTCCTTAGGATTTTATCCAATTTTATAAAATAGGATTTTATCCAATTTTAAATAATAAAATAAAAATAAGGNTTGCTGACTTTTGCCCACAAATGCCTTTTTCTTGTTTATTTTGTGATTTTTTTTTACTGTGATTTCTTATTCCTTAGGATTTTATCCAATTTTATAAAATAGGATTTTATCCAATTTTAAATAATAAAATAAAAATAAGGTGAAGGTATGTTCACCTAAAGATCATTCGTATTTGTTCCTCCCAAGTACTCAGAGACACTGTATATCAGCCCCACTTTTTCCTCCCCATTAACAGTGTGTGTGTGTGTGTGTGGTTTGTGATATAATTTACATACCATAAAATTCAGCATTTTAAAGTACAGGCATACCTCTGAGATATTGTGGGTTTAATTCCAGACCACTGCAATAAAGTGTATATCACAATAAAGCAAGTCACATGAAATTTTAAGTTTTGCAGTGCGTTTAAAAGTTATGTTTAAAATATACTGTAGTCTGTTACGTGTACAATAGCATTATGTCTAAAAAGCACAATGTACATAGTTTAGTTAAAAATAATGCTTTTGGTACCAATAGACTTGATTGACACAGGATTACCACAGACTTTGAATTTGTAAAAAAAAAAAAAATGCAGTATCTGTGAGTTACAATAAAACGAGATATGCCTATATATAATTCAGTGGTTTCTAGTATATCCACAAGGTTCAGGACCGCTTTTTAAAACATATCTGTAATAATTTTCTTGGTGTGTAGTTGATTTACAATGTTGTTAGTTTCAGGTGTAGAGCAAAGTGATTCAGTTACACAAATATTCATTCTTTATTGGATTATTTTCTCCTATAGGTTATCACAGAATATTGGGTAGAGTCCCCTGTGCTATGCAATATGCTCTTGTTGGTTGCCTATCTTATTTGTACTAGTGATTTATCCCTTCCCTTTATGTTTCCCCTTTGGTAACGGCTGTAAGACTGTTTTGTGACTAAGTTCATTTGTATCATTTTTAAAAATTAGATTCTAGCTATGAGTGATATCGTATGATATTTGTCTTTCTCTGCCTGGCTTACTTCACTTAGCATCATAATCTCTGTAGGATCACTTTTAAATATACCCTTGGCTTGAGGTTTAGACCACACAGGTGTTGTATGTGCTGCACACCCACATAAGGGCTAGCTTTATGGTGATCAATCCTTGGGTGAGTTATTATTTTTCTTTCACCTGAAACCAGGATTGAGGGGCCAGATTTCTTGCTGTCCTCTTCGGCAGGGTAGGTTTGTTTCTACTTGCCCTACATCCCAGGTTTAGCCCCAGTCCCGACTTCATATAGGAGTTTCCTCTCAGGCTCCCTCCTGTCTCCTGCATCCCTGTGGCCATCAGGACAGTTGAAGGTCACAAATGATGAGCAGGTGCCCCAGAGCAGCTGCCAGCTTTGGAGTTAGCTCACCTCTCTGAATTCCAGCTCTCGGTTCATTTCTGACCTCACCAGATTTGCTTGCTAACTCAGCAATGCGTTTAGAAGTATTTTTTAAAAAGCATTTTATTCAGCGTTTTTAGTTGTTGTTAGTGGCAGGGTTATTCAGGATACTGCAGGACAGTAGTCTGCCTTTTAGTTTTGTTTATAATGTGCATTTTTCCTGCCTTTTGTTTTTAGTCAGCCCTCCAGGGAGACAGCATGGTTCAGTGATAGTCATGTCCTGTCTTCATGTGGCCATTCTTTTCCATTTGAAGACTGGAATTCCTTGAGCTGATTGGATCTTGGGGCGCCCATCTCTTGCTCCCTGAAGAAGATGTTGCTGCTTCCAGAAGCTCAGCCATGCTGACCATTGGTCAAGCCTCACACTCATCTTCAGGCTGTAAATAGAGCTAACTTCATTTCCTTCTCTTTGCTCATGGCTTACCAGTTTGGGAGCAGGGGTTTTTAAGTCCTTTCTGCCTCCTGACAATCACTTTTTTCTAGCTTCTTTTGAGAATAACTTATCTCATTGTGCCAAGTTGACCAAGAGGGTAGGGAAGGCATCTTCAGATCTTTTCTGTCCTCTTGGGAGGTCAGCTGGCCTTTGCAGCTCAGAGAGGAAGAACAAAGGTTACACGCTGTGTGGGTCGCTCACTGCTGTCCGTAACCCTAGAGTCCCACGTTGAACTTATGTACTTGGCCGCTGCCCTGGAAACACCACTCCTCATCCCATTTCTAGCTGAGTGTGGACCTGGCCTGTCTGGGGCTAGGCCCCAGGGGAGCTCAGATGCCTAGGAAACGCCCTCCTCCTTAGGAAGCTTCTGTTAGTTATCAGTTACAGGAAACAGAATAGGAAGCATGGAAAAAGCAATTCTCAAGGGGGTTGGGGAGGAAATGATTCCCTTAGGAAAGGTCATCAGAATCTCTTTATGGAAGAATTTATAGTCAGCACCCCTCCAACTCCAGTCTGCGTCATTGCTTCAGGTAGGAGTAGATCAGAGTGGAGCAATATCAAAAACCTCTGCTCTAGAATTGCACTGTCTATATGTCCTCATGTGGCTATTGTGCCCTTGAAGTGTGGCTGGCAAATTACTCTCTGGACTTTAAAGGTTTAATTCTAAAAAAAAGAATGCAAAATATCTCAATAGTTTTATATCAATTACATATTGAAGTATTATTTTGAATATGTTGGAGTAAATAAAATATTTGTTAAAATTATTTTCACCCATTTCTTTTAAAAATGTGGCTACTATAAGTTTTAAAGTTACTTATGTGGCTTGCATTTGTGGCTTACTTTATATACCTCTTGGACAGGGCTGATCTAGAAGATAACTTGCTCCTTTGGGGGGTGTGTGTGTGTGTGTGTGTGTGTGTGATATTTTGAGTTGAACTGTAGGTTCTGCCTGCAACATTTGCTGATCCAATGGTTGGCCATTTTTGTCTGACTCATATAGGTAGAAGTGACTTCATTCATCCCTGCAAAGCTTTCTTAACACCACCCTCAATCCTAAGCAGAAAGAAAAATATCATTCCCAAATGGGAACATAAAAATGGGTTTTTCAAGGAGCCATGTGGTCAGCAATAACTTCAAATTGGTCTCTTTCTATCAATTTTCATCACTTATTCTGTTTATTATAAAATTTAATCCTATATAATATTGTTGCTTTCTAATTTCTTGCCCTGGATTGCAAGAATAATTACTGTTGGAGAAAAAGAAAGGTGAAATTATTCTCCTTGAACCCACTTCTCCATTGATGTATGTGCTTACGTACGTTTTCTGAAGGTTTAGTGCTCTTTTCAGAAAGCAGTAAGTTCTCACTGATTCGTTTTCCTCTTGTTTCAGCTATTGTAATAAACCACTGGCTAAAAAGCAACACTGAACCCCAAATAGAAAACATTACCTTTGATCAGAATCAAGTGGACTTTTCAACAGTGGCCTCCAAAGAGGGTATCATGGTGCAGACCCCCAAGAAGAGCCATCCTTCTTTGGATGCTCCAGAAAACATCACTTTACAAACTGAAACAGCAGCTGCTAGAGGAATAAATGACTCTTCAAGGAGAACAGATTTCACCGTTCCCCGCTATGGGCCTGGAAGAACAACGACTTTGACTTCTCAGAGCAGCACCTTAGGTGAGTTTATGCTAATGGTACTATTTCGTGCATGCATGTCCAGTCCTGGGAAACCAAATATCTGATGGTCTTTGCCTTCCTGCATCCTGAGTCACGATGCTCAGCCAAGGGTCCTGGGACAGAGAGGACAACACTGTTCCTTAGGCTCCACCTGTGGCTCATTGTGGTTAATTGAGTTGTAAGTATAGACCAGGGGAGGGTGCAGATTTGCTGAGTGGCCTGACCAATCCTGTGGAATCTACATTCCATGGCCATGCCAAATCCACACCATATTGTCAGTCCTGCCACACTCAGCCGTCTCCTAGGTACCAGGTCTGGTAGACTGCTAGGTTGTGTTTGTGTTGATGTAGCTCAAATGGTTGTTGTTGTGCCAGTCAGCTGTTTTGTGCACAGCACAAAAAGTTTTGCCATTTTTAGCAAAGAATTTCAATAAGGGGCTCAGGCTGGATGAGCAAGATTTGATTGAAGAAGCGAAGACAAAGAAGGCTAGCACTGACTAGATATCCACTCAGTACCAACATATTTCATCTCTCTGTTCTAACAGCAAGTGATGAGGTCACATTACTCTCATTTTAGGAATTTGGAAACTGAAGCTAGAGAAATCCATGAGTCCAATGTGTGCAGGTCAGACAGTTAACAGGTTTCAGAGCTGAGATTTGAGCCTAAGCCTGTGTATCTGAGCAAGGTGGGAGGAGTGGCTGAGGAGTGCAGTGGCTGAGGAGTGCAATGCCTGGATCCTGTGAGCAAAGATACAGAGGAAGGAAGAGAATGTGGCCTCTTTGTGGGTGGTGAGGCCAGCAGCCTCCCTTGGGGAGGACGTAAGTCACACAGTGGAGAGGAGCAGCAGATAGAACAGTCATGTGGGTGGGGTTAGGCACAGTTATCCAACACTTTGAAAACCGAGCAGTTTTGATTTGGTGGGATGGGGAATGCACTGAAGATTTTTGAACAAGGCAGTCCACATGATTAAAGCGAATTTGGGCAGGTGCATCTGGCAGATGGGTAGACGATGTCTGGGGTGGGAGATGGAGCAGAAGTAACCTGGAGTCCCGGGGAGCACCCAAGCAGACACAGAAAGCCAGATACCAGGTGCTAATGTATGGCCTGGTGTTGACGTGTGGTCTGGTGGCTTTGGGGATGGAGTGGAAGGAATCAGTAAAGACTCCTCACAAAGGAAAACTGATACACTTTGGTGATGACCTAAAGGAAGAGGCTGAAACCATCAAAGATGACTCCATCCCACCCCAGTGATGGGAGGTCTGGTTGGGGGACTCAATTCTGTAAAGGGTATGTTGGGCAATATTTTACATTCCATTTGTGAATGATGGATATAGAGCTTATAAACTGTATGTGATGCTGCCTGGGTTTGTTGGTCATTCAGATCGTGGAAATTTTATGTTAAATTTAAGTAAATTCTGGGACCAGCTTTTTGTGGAATGTGAGTGATGTGTCATGATCCAAAACCGACCTCTGGTTCCATGTCGTCTGATATTTAGCTTCTCTGTGCTCCTTTGTTGATAATTTTACCATAAAATGCAGAGCCTTTGTTGGCGAGATCTGAAAACAGCTGTTGTGTGGGTCTGTGGTCTCTGCTTCAGGAGGAAATTTTTCAAAGAATGAACAGTTGCTCCTAATTTCTTCTCATGTCTGTTTTATAGAGGTCAGAGGTGAGCTCACTCAAAGATGGTTCAGACGTTTGGAAGTCTGCTGGTGGAATTTTAATTGTGTCTGTCTACTTTTCAGCCTGGGGAAAGCGTCACCCGCCATCCAGCAGTTCAGGGTCAGAAGCAAGAACTGACCCTCTTTACATGGAGAGTGGAACATCCTCGGGTTCCCCGGCAGGGGGACAGGGGCTCCCCGAAGAAGTGACTGTGCACACCCAAATGGCTGCCACTTCAGTTTTGAGCCAGTCTTCTCTCCCTGCTGTGGAGGGGGGAGAAGAGACCGCACTCCCCAGGCAGAGAAATTCCTCAGGACCAGAGCCCTCCTGGCTGCCTCTCTCCAGGACATCGGCTTACTCCCCTCCCTCTGACCATCCCTCCTGTGAGTGCTTCTCTCCCGGCTCCACCCTCTGAAGTCACGCAGAATAGAAATAAAAAGCCCTGAATGTCCAGCCAGTTGCATACTCATCACAGGGGCTAAGGGGAAGGACTTTAAGCGCCAGTGCAACGTATTGGGCGTTAAAAGTACAACCTGCACAATTTATCTCAGTGCTGAAGTTCATATTTAAAATGTGTTTTCTTTACTTGTATAAGGAAGAAAATAATAATTGGTCTGGTAGCTGCTCCAGACCTTTCTCTCCACCAGGCCCTGCCTTTTCCCCTTTCCCCTACACACACACATACACACACAACCAAGGCTGAGTGTGGCGGTGTGTGTTCTTGCATAAGAGACCAGTTCCAGGGTGAATAAAATGGTGAACATCGTGCCATTCGATAGAGAGTCATATTTGTATTTCCTCATTGTTGCAAAAACGTTTCTTTCAATGGCAAAGATAACAGACAGTTTTCTCTGGGCATCATTTCAAGAAAGCCCATACAGGCAGGTGTTTGCAAGGTTGTAGCGGTGGATCACTGGGCCCTTTGTGTTCCAACCCCTGGCCATCAGTTAAGCCTACATGTAGGTGTCCCACCTCCACTGCGCCTTTCATCAACCCTCTGAGCCATGCACCAGGTCACCCTAGCTTATCCTTGTGCATCTTAGCCTTCTACCCAGCTGCACTGTAACCCTCTGAGGACACAGATTGTGTCTGTTCCTGCTCTTACGTTCCCCTGCCCCACAGCGAGGTGCAGTTGGTGAGGAAGGGGATGAGCATGTGCCAAATATTACAGGGTTCATCCAGCCACAGGCCAGTGCTGGAAGCTTCGCCCACCATTTCTCTTCTACGAGGTTTCATTCTGAGCCTGTGCGTGCTACTTGTGTTTTCATCTGCATGCCGTAGGGAGCAGGGCTGAGAGGGTTGGAAGAATCCTTGGGAAGTGGAGCTTAGATGGCTTCAGATGTCATTTCAGAGGATATTAGAAATACTTTACAGGACTAGGGGTTCAGGTTTATGTCATCCAAGTGAAAACGGAGATCCTCTCTGGAATACCTATTGAAAGCAGTGCATGCCCCTTTCATATACTCTATATAGTTTCCTGCCAACTGGGTATGTATGTAATTTATGATTCATATTTTTAGGGGATTGCTTTTAAAATTATTCTTAAACGTTGGTTAGATTGGATAAAAGCTACGATCCTTTCCAGCTTCAAAGTCCTGTGGTTCCGTGGTTTAAGAACCACTTTACGAAATGGTGGAAAGGAAGCATTTTCTAGGAAGCTAAACGTGACTCTGGTCAGGGTCATTTAATATTTATACTTTAAATTCAACCCACTGCTGTGGTATGTTTATTGTGGTGCATTTTAAAATCAGTCATGTTTCCAACTACTGGCCTTGACTGTAGTCATCTGTACTTTCAGAAAAATATTTAGCCCTCCAATTCCTTCATCCTTTTAGAACCTTATACTTTTAATTTTTGAAGTGGTCTACCATATCATTCCTCTTCCTTAAATCCTTCGCTGAGCATTGCTCTTGCTTCTTAGTGAACCAGTTGTTCTGTGCCAGGTGGAGTCCCACCTCCCTCTTAGACACTGGGGGGGACTTTGGGTGCTGTTCAGTGCAGGGAGACCCAGGCGTTCGGGATGTGACTGCCAGCCACCTGGACCTGGCCTGCTAGCGCCTCCTGCTGCAGGGATGTACAGGGGAGGTGAACGAGGGCCTGAGGCCACGCGGAGACGAAGCTCTGCTGTATTACTTTGTGTTTTGGCTGTGCTGAGTCTTCGCTGTAGTGTGTGGGCTTCTCTAGTTGTGGCACGTGGGCTTAGTTGCCCCTCGGCGTGTGGGGTCTCTGTACCCTGACCAGGGATTGAACCCGCATCCCCCGTGTTGCAAGACAGACTCCTAACCACTGGACTACCAGGGAGGTCCCAAAGCTCTGCTTTGAGTGCTGGGCTGGTCCCTGCTAACCGGCTAACCAGAGCTCTGGTTTATCTTCTACCTCCCCTGAAACCTGAATTCTGAGATGTAGATTTCCTGACTGTGGGATCTGGGAGTTCTAGGCCTGCAGGCAAGAGTGCTGAGAAAGCCAGCAGGACTTGGCAGACCCAGACTGGGAGTCACCGAACCCAGCTGGCCTCTCCGTGGGGAATCGAAGCCAAGAGGGAGTGTGGCGGGGGCGTGTACTTTGTGACACTTGGCTGCTTTGTCACTAGTGAATGTGACCCTGTGAGAGTCCTGGCACTTGGATCGGTCAGAGGACTGATGCTGCTCACTAGGTGAGCTCTAGGATGGCCAGCCTGTGCTAGGATGGCCAGCCTGGGGATGGCCTCCCCAGGCTTGGGGAGGATGGGGGTCCTTATTTGAAACATGAAGGGATTAGAGCAGCTGATCCTTCCAGATTAGAGCTGAAGATCCTTCTAGTTCCAGCGTCTTTTATTCCAGACACGTCAGCCTTTGTATTCTGTGACTCTTTTCACTTTTCATTCTGCTGCACACAGATGTACACACAACATAGCCTTTCTGAGGCTTGGGTAGCTAGGCGTTGCCTGCTTCCAAAAATAAATTACACGCTAATAAATATATGTGTTAAAACAAGTATAGGCCTAGACAGCTAACTTAGATTTCAAAAAAAGAGATCAGAAGCCATTTGAAATTATTTTGCTTCCTGCTTTTTTTTTTCCTTCTCTACTTTTTATATTTTCTCAAATGACCATGTACTATTTGATAATTAGGGGGAAAAGTAAGCAAAGCAACTAATAGGGAAAAAAGTTCTCTTTTAAAGGTGAAAAGAGATATGTGTATGTTGAATTATGTGAGAGTGGCTACAGTTCAACTGTAGGCACTAAATTTAGTACTGAGCTTCCTGGAAACCAGGGCACAAAGCGAAACTGGGTGGGGTGTGATATATTGTCAGATAAAGTGAGTAATAAAATTTCATCCATAGGCTTCAGTGTTTTGGGGGCAGTACCTTCTAAGAAGAATTTTATATAACGAATATTGAGGATCATACTAGAAAATGCCTTCAATTGCTGTTTTGCGGAAATCGTGCTAATGTTCTTTAAAAGGTGATGTTTTCTATATATACTCAATAGGAGTGGAGGGTGGAGTAATGGATCTCAACTCATGAAAATGTTTCTGTGGGCAGCTGAGCTGATATGGTCCAGGTAAATTGCTTTGTGGTGATTTCACTTTGTAGAGGAAGAGAATATAAATAACTCAGAAGGTTGTAGATTTAGCAATACCTTTCCCAAATATCAGCTGCTTCAGCAAGATTTTTGGCAAGTTCTGGATCATAGCCAAGTCGAGGGCAAGGATCGTAATATGTGCCTGAGGCTCCAGTACGTTGTGTTGTAATGGGAGGTCAGAAGAGCAGGCATTCTTTTCACCTCTTATTATAAATATTAGGGAATTTAGCTTGTTTCTGCTCCCAAATGGATGGTCTTCTCATTTTTGAATGGCTGCTTCAAGGGTAGAAAATGAGCAAGGAAGGGCAATTATTAAATAATCAGTAGTGCTGGTCTGCTGGTTAGAAACATGGTACATTTCCCCCTAGATGTATTCAGCAGGTGCTCATTTGGTAACATAAGTGATGATTGTAGGTTAGTTTGACCAAACCTTTTCTCCTTTTATTAAGAAGCACCAACTCTACAGAAGTATTCACATTGCTTAGTAGCTTTACTGTGAGGATTAAATGAGATTATACAAAATAAAGTCTTAGGTAGCACAATCTGTGGAGGTGTACGTAAAGTAGTGGCATATTGTTATCGGTTGAAAAGGCACCTTGTGATACTGATGATAATGAAATGGTGAAACAGTGTTCCATGGAGCCTCAGGGTCAGGGAAAACCTGGCCATTTTCCTTTTGCGACTTTCAGCAGTTGTGATGTTTACGGGTGTATTTCTGAGGCCATTTGCTTTGCTGGACAGGTATTCAGGCTGAGTCCAATAAAACCATCACTGTGCACTGAGTCAATGAAATAATGCAATTTACTGGGAAGAAAAGTGTTTTGAAAGAGCACTCAGCAATCCGATGGGGCTGTAATTGGTGGATATAGATGGTGACTCTAATGAAGTTAGGCCCAAGAAGCTAAGTAGGTGAGTGAGGATTTGGGACATGTCTATGGTGTGCTTTTTTTTTTTTTTTTTAATACTGAACCTTTTTTGTTAGTTTGTAGCAGAGAAAGGTTTATTTCAGGATTAAGCAAGGAGAATGGATGCTGGTGCTCAAAAACCCCAGGTCCATTTGTTTTTGTTCTTAAGCAGGGATGGCTATAGACTGCAACTATTTTTGTTTCCAGGTCTCTATTCCTTTGATTTAATTACTAGTTTTATGGATTGCCTGCATCTTCCTTGACTCCCTGAAGGTCCAGCAACCAGAGCCACAGCCTGTGTTCTAGCTATCCCTGGTTCTGTGGTTTTGTACAAAAGTAAAAGGAGCCTTTTTGTTTCCTGTGCTGGCTCTCTATGTATATATTTAACTTTTATTTGTGCTTTTGTTATGACTGCATGTTGGACTGGTCTTCAAAGAAACATTTATAATGAGGACTTTATTTTTTCCTTTGCTGGGTCATAATTAACAATTTGAAGGCTTTCATTTTATAGGTATACAGAGTACTTTTAAATAATTTTGGCTTAAAAAGAGGAAAAAAGCACCCTTCCTTCTTGCCTCTGGGTCTTCTTGCCCATTCACCAAGCTTCCCTGAAGTTTATTCCTGTTTGGCATGAGGCTTTCAGTGTAGCCTTCTGGAGGTCATTTCTCAGGGTGTTCTTTGGAAAGTTCTTTGTGAAAGGGAACCACCAGCAGGCCACTGTACTTCTGTAGAGCAGACTGTCCACTTTGACCAATGGTGTGTTATTCAGTTCTTGAGACTCTTGACAACTGATCCAGTATCTGCCGTCCATTTCATCAGAAACATTGTTCCCAACCTGGAGTCCTTGGGACCCACTGGAGTACTGTGTGAGCCAGTCTCCAAAGCTTCATGAGGTTAACTCCAGGGATGAAGCCTGTTGTTTTTGGGTGGAATAAAATCAAATCAGTGGGGTAATGATGAGTATCTCCTGCTGATTAGGAGTTCTGTTACTTAATAAATGCAGGTTGGTTAATAGTCTTTGGAAATGTTGGTTTTACAATGGCCCTGAGGTGGCAAGTGATAAAGAACTGTGGATGGCGGCAAGGCTGGGAATGACTGTTCTAGGCCACCATTGTTCCGACTGTGGATGCAAAGCCCAAGGCCTCCTCGCTGGTGACGGGGTCCCCTGTAATGCACCCACTTTTATGCATTTTTAGGTATAGCTTTAATCTATAATAGCATTTGAACAAAGGCTTATGTGGCTAAAAGAAAACAAAACACAGGCTGATTCACAGTAGTTTGTCCTATATAAGTTATAAGGTGGAACTCAAGAACAGAAGTTTTTAGCTTCTTCTGTATAGACTGACACGAGTTGGGTCTAGAGGCTTTCTGCTGTCTTCCTCTTGGCTTGATCTAAAGCTTTCGTTGTGCTCAGCGAAGGACCTCACGCTTTTCCACTTAGCGCTGTGAAAAGAGGGAGAATGAGTGTGTTAGCTGTGTTTATCTTTTAGATCCACATTATATATATTCATCTACCACAATGTAATTAACATCATTTGTGTCCAGATACACCCTGGCTAGTCTTAAAGCATATTTTCTTCCGTTCTAGCTTCTGGAAGCACAGAGGATTTAAACAGCTCTACTGCTGTCCACAGCTCCTCGGTGAGCAGGACAAAGAGTGTCCATGTTGCCACCATGTTCCCCAACAGTGTCCGAAGGACACCCCAGTCTTCAGCCATCAGCCTGCGACCTCTGAATGAGACAGAACATTTCCCCGAGGACTCTGATATTGCCATAACTTCATCATCAGTCCATCCTTCCCCCTCGGAGGCAGACTTGAGAAGAAGCAGTGAAGTGTTCGGGAGCCCAGGGGACGGGGCATTCACAGAGCTGTCCACAGAAAGTGCATTTGGTCCTACATCTTCCAACGTCTCAAAGGAATTCTGGCAAAATGATTCTCCAAGTGAGTCTTCAATCTCTATTTGATTTATTATGGACATTTAAAAATTGTTGAATTTTCTCAAGGGGTCACTTCAAGACCATTTGTAATCTTTAAAAAAAAAAAAAGAAGAAGACAACTGTGTTCTTGGATAACACTATCTCTTTTATCTGGTAGACCACATTATCACATTTTGATTTTGGAGCATGACAATGTTGTGAAATTAGTCAAACAGGCATCATTCCTCCTGCTTTCTTGTAGATGAGGAACCTGAGGCTCAGCTGGTTTAAGTAGTGAGTGCGTGATCTTTATCTCACTCACCGCAGAGCGGAGACTCCCACCTCCGAGCTCCTGGTGCTGATGCATCTTGTGGCCTCTGCAGCTTTAACTGCAGACTCAGAGCTGGCCGCTCTTTAAAGCCAGCTTCAGTTATCTTATGTACAGATCATCTTCACAAATAAAATGTGCAGAGTATATAAATACACTCCTCAGGTTCATGGTTTTAGTGAGCCCCATAGCTGATTTCTTTTTTTTTTTTTTTTTGCTGTATTTCAGAATTAGGATAATCTTTATTAATAATAGAACTGCCTTAGGAAAGTAGTGACTAAGCATAATATTTGGGCACATTGTATTTGATGGATGTAGCGGCATACCTACTGCCTCATGCTACCCCATGTTTTAGGGGAAAGAATAAAACACTCAGGCCTGTAAGTTACTCTGAGACTTTGCACGAACTGTTTAAAAGCTCTGCTCTTCACCAGTTTTTGGTATTGCTCTCTTACTGACACTGAATAGTTTTGAAATAATTGTTTAGAACGTGAAAGCGTACGTCAGGTCACGCGGATAGTAAACACTGTATGAGGGCCTTGCGAAGGGCACCTTCTCTTAGGGAAGACTCATGTCTTAGTTGTGGAGGGGTCTCTCTTACATCCATGTAACGGCCTTTTGTGTCTGACACCTTTCAGCCTCCGGAGGACCCCAGCTGGCCAGTGGCTCTGGTGCAGGGAATGGCAGTCCTGTGTCTCAGACGGAAACCTCCTCTTGGTCCATCCCGCCAGTCAGAGGTGAAGAGGGCACCGCTCTCTGGTTTTCCACCGGCAGCGAGCCCTTTGCAGGCGCAGAAGGAAGCTCCACTTCTCATCCCGAGGCTGTGAATGCTTCAGTTCTGACCCGCTTCTCAGCCTCCGCCCCACAGTCTCAAGGAAGCGACTCAACGCTGTATGAAATGAGCTACTCTCAGCTGGCCACCGAGTCCTTGTCTTCATCCTCCTCAGAAAGTCTGGGCTTCTCAGCACCTCGCGGGGAGCGCTCGAGTGAGTCTCCATCCACGGAACCACACCCCCGAGGAGGGTGGGGGGCTGCCTGAGCTTGATCTCCAGCGATAATGAAGTAGTTCTGCAGGCCTCTCAATATCTCCAGGCCATTCTTCAAGAGACATTCTCCTTTCCCTCTTTTAAACAGCCTTATTGCACTATATTTCACATTCTGTACAGTTCACCCATTTAAAATGTACAATTCAGTGGTGGTTTTGGTATAGTCACAGAGTTGGGCCACCATCACTACCATCTGATTCCAGAACGTTTTCATCATCCCAAGGAGAAGCTGTGCTCACTGTGGTCTCTCCCCATTCTCTGCTCTTCTGGGCCTCTGACAGCCATGAGCTTACCTTCTGCCTCTGTAGACGTGCCTACTCTAGACGTTGCTTATAAGTGGAACCATAGCATGTGTGGCCTTTGTGTTTTCACTTAGCATCAGGTTTTCAAGGTTTGTCCATGCTATGGAGTGTGTCCGGGCTTCATCCCTTAGTGTTGCCAAATGCTGTTCCATTGTATGGATGTGCCACGGTTTAATTTGTACTTTTTTCAGTTACTGGATATGCGGGTTGTTCCCACCTTTTGGTTATTATGACTGGTACTCTTGTGAACATTCAAGCACATGGTTTTGTGTGCACATAAATTTTCTTGGAATTGCCTTGGAATTGCCAGGTTAGATGGTAGCTCTGTTTCTGACCTTTGAGGAACTACCAAACTGTTTTCCAGAGGGGCTGCACCATTTTGTATTCCTACCAGCAAAGCAGGAGGGTTTTAGTTTCTTAGCACCATTTGTTGTTGTCGAGCTCTTTTGATTCTAGTGAGCTGACTCATTGGAAAAGACCCTGATACTGGGAAAGATTGAGGGCAGAAGAAGAAGGGGGCACAGACGATGAGGTGGTTAGATAACATCACCGACTCGATGAATGTGAATTTGAGGAAACTCCAGGAGATGCTGAAGCACGAGGGCACCTGGTATGCTGCAGTTCATGGGGTCACAAAGAGTTGAACATGACTTAGCAGCTGAGCAACAATAACAGCAATCATAGTGGAGGTTAAGTGCCATCCTAAGTGGTACTGGATTGCAGTTTTCCCAGCTGACTAATGATGGTGAGCATCTTTTCACGTGCTCGTTGACCATTTGTATATATTCTTCGGAAACGTCTGTTTAGATCTTTTGACCCTTTTAAAATTGGGTTGTTTATCTTTCTTTAATTGAGTTGTGAGAGTTCTTTATATATTCTGGATACTTGTCCTTCATCAGAAAGATGATTTGCAGTCATTTCCTCTTATTCTGTGGGTTGTCTTTTAACTTTCTTGCTGTTATCCCATGAACAGCACGAATCTTTTAATTTTGATGAATTCTAGTCTGTCGCTTTAAGAAAACTTTTCCTTTGATATTCCTTTTTAAGAATGTTTTTGGAAAATATTTTGAGAACAATTCTCATCAGCCTTATCAAAGTAAATTGTATGTTGATAAACCAAAAATGCAGTAACTTATCATTTAAGCTTATAATAGGTTTGAATTCTTACCTCTCTACCACTAACAGTGGAAGCTCTTTTCCCTGCTATGAGTTCTCTAATTAATGAGTAAAATTAGCGTTTATTATTTACTACTGATGTGATATGGAAAAGCATATGCTTTGTTGTAAAGAATACCACATGTGTGGGTGGAGACTATTTGTGCTGTTTTGTGTCCAGGCATGGAAAACACACTCTTTCTGTTACTTAAACACAAGGTATCCGTTTCTGCCCTGCACCTGTGGTCTCAGAAGTTTCGCCTTCGCAGGCCTGGAGTTTACATCCCATAGAATTTCCCTCTTCCATCTCTTCAGTACCCTACACTCTGCAGTCAGGGTGCAATTGGTGTGTGTAGACAATGTGACTTCAGTGTGAGTGGCACCAGATGAGGAAGAGCAATGTTACTGAAACCACCTGCTCTGGGTTAACATAACGCTTCCTCTCTTTTCCTTGGAATCACCCACAGCTCACAGCTTCTGCCGTACAGCTTTCAGATTTCTTGGTTCACCCCTTCCTCTGGGTTCAGATGCAGCCCCTCTCTGTTTCAGGGCAGACTGCCCCCTGTGTTAAGTCTATCAGCCTGAGAGGGGTGCTTGGCCTACATTTGTGTAACATCATCACGGGCCTGTCCTCTTTGTCAGGGAAACTGTGGTCAGCTATGCTCAGCTCTCTGGCTTCTCCTGTGGACTTTGCGTGGGTCTCTTTTAAGTCCCCCGCGAGGGTCAGATCACATCTGCGACCAGGTCCTGGCTTTCCTGGTGCCTGTGCCCGTGTTCATCCCTGCCGATCAGTTAACACACACCTGTCATGGAGTGAGGGCTTCCCAGGTGGCGCTAGTGGTAAAGAACCCACCTACCTTTGCAGGAGGTGTAAGTGATGTGGATTCAGTCCCTGGGTTGGAAAGAGCCCCTGGAGGAGGGCACTGCAACCCACTCCAGTATTCTTGCCTAGAGAATCCCATGGGCAGAGGAGCCTGGGGGGCCACAGTCCAGGGGGTTGCAAAGAACTGGATACGACTGAAGCCACTTAGCACTAGCATTCAAGTGAACTGACCTCATACTCGGCTTTACATCCATTTTCCACCAAGGTAGGTCTCTCAAGGACTAAACTGACTTAGGAATTGGAATAAGAATCAGAAAAGAGCCTGTTTTTCTCATTTGATCCAGATCATGAAGCAGTTAGGCCAAGAAAAATTGGTCCTCACTTCCCTCATTTCTGAAAAGAAGGATTTATTTGATAATAATCTAAGATTCTTTAAGTTTATAGCATAAAATATATACCCAAGAAAAAAGGAAAAGGATATTTATTCATGTGTCATCTGTTCCTATTTAGTCCCCACCAAGAAAAAAAAAAGCCAAGCTCACCTGTAACCTCTAACCATGATGCCATTTCTCACTGAGGTGCTAGGGTGAAGAGCTACACTGTAGAATAACAGACACCATAGAATGGCGGGCCCTGTGTCCGTCAGCTATCGCTGGTCCTGCCTGGAGGTAAAAGCCTTTAGGGTAATACCAGCCTCCCTTCCCGGTCTTGTCAGGTGGAAAGCTCCAGCAGGCTTGGTAGTTTTTTGCCCACTTAGGTCTTCACTGGTGGCTCAGCTGGTAAAGAATCTGCCTGCAATATGGGAGACTTGGGTTCTCTCCCTTGGTTGGGAAGATCCCCTGGAGAAGGGAAAGGCTACCCACTCCAGTATTTTGGCCTGGAGAAGTCCATGGACTCTATTGTTCATGGGGTCGCAAAGGGTCGGACATGGCTGAGCGACTTTCACTTTCACTTCCCCCCACCACTGCCACCAATTTCCCTGACATAAACAATATTTATTATGTATCACCAAGAAGAAATATTGTATGGATCCTGTTCATTGGAGTAATGAAACATTGTAATTGCAAGTCACCTGAACAGCAGCGGTGATCCCGCACTGCCTCCAGAGGATTCAGTCACTGCTATGTTAGCAGGAAAGATGCACATGTTGGGTTTTCACCTCGTCAGTTTCAGACAAAGACCCTGAGAAGGCGGAGGTCAGCGCTGTGGCTCACACAGCCCCGCTGTACACCGCACTGACCAACCCTCCCCTTTCCTGTCCTCTTGTAGCCACCGAAGACAGTCCTGAGCGGGGTGTTGGTACCAAAGCCGAGGAGGGGGCTTCCTGGGGAGCGCCTGGGGTCCGCACTCACAGCCCGCACACTTTGGCTACGTTTGCTGGAGTTGGGGAGCGCACACTGCGATCTCTCACCAACAGTAGCACAACTCCCGGGGATGCGGACCAATCGGCAACAACTGGAGAAGTGGAGAGTGCCACGCGGCAGGGAAACATGACGGTGACTGGGGACGCCCGCCCGGCCTCGGGTCCACTGGCAGCCACAAGGACCTTCGGAGTGCATGGAGGTGATGGGCAAGGTCTCTGCATGTTACTTCCGCGTGTCTATCAATTTGCTTGTGGTGCTAGGATGATTTTGGCTTCCCTGGTGGCTCAGATGGTAAAGAATCTGCCTGCAATGCAGGAGACCTGGGTTCCATCGCTGGGTTGGGAAGTGTCTGGGAGAAGGAAATGGCAACCCACTCCAGTATGCTTACCTGGGGAATTCCACGGACAGAGGAGCCCAGTGGGCTATAGTCCATGGAGTCACAGAGAGTCAGACATGACTGAGTGACATGTCTGACATGACATTTTCACTTTCTAGAATGTGTTTGCTGTCAACCCGGAAAGTGTCTTACCAGCTCCCTGTGGAGAGCACTGTCTGGGTTCTCCCACCTCCCCCACCCCCGCGCTTACCCGAGACATTGGCACTGTTGTGAGCCAGGATGCTTGCAATCAAGGAGCCCAGCCGGGTTGTGGCTGAGGCTGATCTCCTGGGAAAGAAATATCTCATTATACAGAATGGAAAGTTGGGAGGGTTTTCCTTTTTCCATTTAGGCACAACAATTGTTCTATTTGGGGTCTTAAGAGCTTTTCAGGTACTAATTTGCTTTTATCAGAAAAAAGGTCTGTGGAAGGAATTTGGACCTGTTCCCTATTATTTGGGGGCCCGCTTCTCTTTTATTACTGTTTCCAGTGCTGCCGCTATGCTCTTCACAGGAGGGCAGGTCATTCAAACCCTGCCTGCCTCCCTGTACAGCCTCTCCAGAGAAGGTGTCTCTCCCCCGGGGGGCAGTTCACGGGCCGGACACTGAAGGCCTGTCTCAGAGTGCCGGTTCACAGATGCCTGTCTGATTGGCCTAACTGTGGTTTTCCCTCGGCAGTCACTGGGATTAGCTACGATGGAGCGAGCAGCACAGATCCAGATTGCGGGACCTCCAGTGAACACACCAACTACACCTGTACTTCATCTCCTTTCACCAAAGGGGAACGGGCACTGCTGTCCATTACAGACAGCAGTTCATCCCCGGATGGAGGGGAGACCTCGACCTCTTCCATTAAGATCTCAAGCTCTTTGAGTTCAGACTCTTCTCCCTCTTCTCAGGCTCAGACCGAGAGGAGTAACGTCTCATCCCACCAAGGGGAACATGCTCAGCCTTCCCCTGAGGCGCTGGTTCTGCCCACGGCCAACTCTCCGTCTCACACACCCACCCTTAATACGCCGACCACTCTGGTTCCTCCGGACGCCGATGCCAAACCTGTTGGTGATGCATCATCATCTTCTTCATCGGAGCCGCTCTTGCCCCTGCCCTCAGTGTCACAGTCCTACCAGTCGCTCTCGTCAACCTTGCCATCTGCTGGGGCCTCCACTCATCCCCTGCCGTCCAGCCCTGATGCACCCACTCCTTTGTCCTCCTCGCCCCCACCCTCGTCACTGTCTCCGACGGCGTCTGCCCCCGCCGCTGACTCACAGACAGCCCTCCCACCTGCAGCTTTTACCCCAGTCCTGCCCAGAGCAAGGGATGCTCCTGTGACTTCAGTTCGGACATCAGCAGTCGCATCGTCTATTCCTAGCAGTCAAACAGCAGACCCCAAGAACCAGAGTAGCCCATACCTCGAGAACATCGTTACAGAATCGAAGCCACCAAGCCTGCAGACTCTGCCCGCGGAGGCCAGGGAAGCTGTAACAGTGATGTCTACTCTGGGGATCCCTTCACCCCTGGCCTTCACAGACCACTCCACTTCTACGGACACTGAACAAGCCCTTCCAGCCACAAGCACCGACATAGCCCACATGTCTCCAGCTTTGGCAGCCACCACCCTGGAGACCTCTCATTCTCCCGTGGCCAGCCCTAGCCTCCCGTCAAGCACAGCAGCTCTGACGGGTGGCCCCACAACAGGACAGACGGTGGCCGGAGAAACAGTACAGACGGTGGTTCAGCTCTCCCCAACCAGGCCTGAAATTCTTGTGGTCCAAGTCACAACAGAAGGTGCTGTCACCACAGAAGAGAGCCCTGCGGATAGAGATGCTGCCACCAGATTGCTCCCCCTGACCGAAGAATCGACAGCAGGACCCGGCCCTACAGAAGAAGACAGCCTGGCTTCATCTTTCCTCAAAACATCTCTTTCCCCCGGAACCACGCCTGTCTCTACAGCTAAGGTGTTAACTCCTCCGTCGACCACCTCCCCTGCGCAGAGCAGCACCCGGTTACCCACAGCACCGTCGTCTCCCGCTGCAGGTAGGACGCGGCTGTGGACGCGCCGAGGACTGTGTGGGGCTCTGGTGTGATCTCAGTGCTTTCTCTTGAAGCACTTAAAGCAGGAGAGAATGCCCCAGTGGCCGTTTTCTCACCCCTGAGTTACAGAGGGCAGACAGGAGAAGATGCCATTGGCCGTGTTGACACTAGTAGTGAGTAGCTTGTGATGCCCTGTAATTGCATGACCTTTTCAAGCATGCCTTTAAGAAGGCCAGAGTGGGGTAGTGAAGTGAGATTGAAGGGTGGGAAACTGGAGTCAAGAAGCTTTACGTGACTTGTCTGAGACACAGAGTGAGCAAGTGCCTGCTTCCAGATCAGAATCCCAAGCTTCTGGGTTAGTCAGCTGGTGCCCCAGTCACCGGGGAAGTGTCTCTTGATCCCCTGAGATTTCCCTGAGACTATGGCGCCGGCTGATAAATGCGGGTGAAGGGACACGTTCAATGAGAGGACGATGAACTGACCTTTCCCATAGTGACTGTGTGACATTGCGCTTGAGGTTATGCATCTCTCTACCCGTGTAAAAGTTGCTGGGACAAGAGAAATAAAACCATCCACGTGATTCTTTGTCACTTAAGGACAGGGAGTAGGGAATAGGATGGTACCTCCTTTGATATCAGGGCCAAAATTTGCTGGATATTTAGTTTGTCTAGACTCAGGCAAGGAAAACTCTATTGATAAAAAAAAGTGAAATGGAGACTGAAGGAAAAAGGGAAGGAAGAAGGGGAGGGCATTGGAGGCAGGTCCAACTAGGCAGCCATCATCCAGCTTGTGGTCCAGCCATAGAGCCCACACAGCCCCGAGCCCCGATGCCTCAGTGCCCGCTTCATGCCAGTGGTCTGCGTGCCGCTAGGAGACGGAAGCTGGCGAGTTTGCAGTCCTGCTGCAGGACTCACAGCCTTCGTTTCCAGATGCCAAGTATATTCCAATATTAGATAGAACATAATTCACAAGTGTCCCTTTAAGCCGGTTACAGCCCCTGCAGTGATAACTGTAGACCAGTAGCAGGAAGATTGGTATTGGCTGTTGCTATGTCTTTTGCCACAGAGCCCGTGGGTGCAGTGTTTGGATAGATATAGGTGCTGTGCACACGTTTAAGTATATCCCAAGTAGCCATGAGGAGCAAGGATACCATCTTCAGGTTTAGCCTATTTGTCTTCAGGGCAATTCTGGAGCTAGAACTCTCGATTTTTGTCTTCTTTTTCTTGTTCTACCACTGACTTTTCTCCTTGGAGTTGACTTTTCTCCTTCTGTTATGAGTTTGGATTTTTCTCAGTGTGTCTCAGAAACCTTTATTAGGCAGTTTTGGTATAACTGGAGTGTGACAAGGCCAGTTATAGAGACCAAAACAGAGAGTGTGGTCACTGCCCCAGGAGTCGGCAGTCCAAGAGGACAGTGGGGCCTGGGCCTCGCCAGGGCCTGGCAGAGTCAGATGGGCTCATGGTCACACTGTGTGAAGAGAGTGCTCACTTGCGGGCTTTTTTCTAAACAACTGCAAGGTTATTTGGAGACCCATTTACAGTGTGAGATCTTTGGAAAAGAGAAAACTTGGAGCAGGGAGGATAGTTGATCAGGTGTCATTTCCCCTTTAATGTGTGTTTTAAATAGGCATTGCTTCAGCTAGAATTTAAGTATCCCAAGGCAGTGTCATCATTTCTAGGCTCAGGAATCTGTAAGCAGCATTCGGATTTGAACCAGCACCTGTTTTCAGGGATCCAGCTGTTTAGTACGCCTGTGTGTACACAGCCAGTGCCGACATCCAGTCCCCATGCTTCTCTTCTGCACCTCTGGGAACCCATTCTATTTCGTAGTATGGCCTTCTCAGGGCAAGTACACAGAAATAAGCAAGAATCAAATATTAGCTGGGAGAAAGAAATATTTACCTAGCGCTGCCTTTTTGCCTTTGTTGTGTGATTGACTGCTCTCTTCTGGAAATGTGTTTTCAGTTAACAGCTGCACCGCTCACCCTTGCCTTAACGATGGGAAGTGCGTTGTGGATCCCGCCACACGTCCTGGGTACCGATGTGTGTGCTCACCTTCCTGGCAAGGGGACAGCTGCAGTGTGGGTAAGAAGAAAAATCATCTGCGATGGTCTGTAATGTAGTGCCACACAGAGGCAGGCAGGAGACTCCTTTTCCTCCAAAACATAGGGCAGTAAGATTTTTAAATTCATGCCCTGCTTACTTGAGGGTTACCATGCCTATGCATTGTCTGCAGAGTAATGTCAGGCAGTGACACTGACAGGCCCCCATGATCCAGCTGCCTTCTGTGGACTTTGCATTCCTGGACCACCCACGGCTCCCTGAAAACTCCCACAATTTACTGCTCTGACCTTCGCCTTGCTGGTGCTTCAGCCTAGAATCCCCCTACCCACATCTGCTTATTAAAGTCCTTCCAGTCTTTGTCCAGATGTTATTTGAAACAGTCCTTAATTCTCTCTCCCATCAAAATAATTACCTTCTTTACTTTCTCTGTACTTTCAAATCCTGCCTTATATTTGTATTTATCTGTACCCCTGGCTGCCCCCGCCCTCAGTAGACTGGTGGCCTCTTGAGAACAAGTGGGTGTCCACTCGTTTCTGGTCTTCTCCACACCCGGTGCCATTTGGCTCTTAGAAGTACTCTTTATACCAGATTACGAGTGTGCTGCCTGTTGCAGATTCACTGTGGTCCTGTGTTCCCTCTTCCACAGATGTGAACGAATGCCTCTCGAACCCCTGCCCACCCCTAGCCACGTGCAACAATACTCAGGGATCCTTCACCTGCAGATGCCCAGTGGGGTACCAGCTGGAAAAAGGGATATGCAATTTGGGTAAGAGAGTTCGTCTGTCTTGGAATTTTCTCTGCACTACAATCTATTTTGCAAAATAACATTTATTGTTTTTCTCCCTAATCAAAATCAATATTTGCCCAAGGTATAAATTGAAGGAATATAGAAGGAGTGGAAGATACCATTATTCCACCACTCAGAGACCTGGCACTCTATTTGCAGTCTTTTTTTAGTGTACATTATATTTTTATACAGTTGGAAGTCATATGGTATTTGTACAAACTTTATATCTTAAACATTTTTCATGTTATTAAAAATATTATACAAAATTTCTAGTGATGGCATAAATATGCCGTCATTTATGCAAACACTATTTGCTTAACGTTCTACCCTACAGTTAGGGGGGAAAAAAAAAGATCAAAAGGATAGTTCAACCAAAGAGTAAAAAAAAAAAAAAAGGAAAAAAATTAGGGAAAGGAAAAAAGAGAATAAAACCCTGATTGTCCTACCATATTCACACATGCTTTTCATTTTTAAAAACTATCTTCATGTTCTTGTCCACAGGTAGATACATTTTTACAAAGCTACTGCCAAAATTGTATCATACAATTTGTCACATTTTGACCTTGAATTTAATAGAGTCCATGAAGCTGGTTGGTTTTAGATATAATCTCCATTTTACAGGTTAAAAGGCAAACAACCCAAATGAAAACTAAGGCCCTGACAAAGTAACTGTGGCGCAGCTTCTGTAACTGCTTTGTGAGAGGCCAGGTTTGCAGCCCGCAGTTCTTCCATCACACAAGGCTGTGTTTGTCCTAAGAACTTTCTTGCGCCCAGGGTGCATAACCTGTGTTAAAATGCTGAGTTCAGTGAAGAACTAGAAGAAATTAGAAGTGAGGAATGGGGTCATCTAAGATGGATAAGGGAACTGTCAGTTTCAGTGACACAACTTGGAATCATCTTAAATCTCTTACTGTGGTATTTAACACAGAAAAAGTTCTTAGTAAATGTTTTTTTTGAGAGAACAAATGTCTGTATCCTTTGAAATTGTTATTTGCATGATTTCTACTGCCCATGAGCTGAGGAGGATCATCAAGACTTTTTAAGAAGGTGGTGTCAAATGACAAAACTAAAACAATTTGGTAATGAGTTTGGTGTCCTTTATTAAAGGGAAAGTAATTCATGGACTGGGGAAGTACAGGGCCTCGCAAACCACGGGAGGAACACTCTTTCGGAATCATTTTGGGCAAGAGTGAGTTTTACTGAGTGTTAAAGTGCTGAACTCAATATGCCAGCAAATTTGGAAAACTCAGCAGTGGCCACAGGACTGAAAAAGGTCAGTTTTCATTCCAATCCCAAAGAAAGGCAATGCCAAAGAATGTTCAAACTACTGCACAACTGTACTCATCTCACATGCTAGCAAAGTAATGCTCAAAATTCTCCAAGCCGGGCTTCAACATGACATGAACCATGAACTTCCAGATGTTCAAGCTGGATTTAGAAAAGGCAGAGGAACCAGAGATCAAATTGCCAGCATCCATTGGATCATTGAAAAAGCAAGAGAGTTCCAGAAAAACATCTTCTGCTTTATTGACTACGCCAAAGCCTTTGACTGTCTGGATCACCACAAACTGTGGAAAATTCTGAAAGAGATAGGAATACCAGACCACCTTACCTGCCTCCTGAAAAATCTGTATGCAGGTCAAAAAGTAATAGTTAGAACTGGACATGGAACAGTTTCAAATAGGAAAAGGAGTACATCAGGGCTGTATATTGTCACTCTGATTATTTAACTTATATGCAGAGTATACATCATGGGAAATGCTGGGCTGGATGAAGCACAAGCTGGAATCAAGATTGCTGGGAGAAATATCAATAACCTCAGATATGCAGATGGTACCACCCTTATGGCAAAAAGTGAAGAAGAACTAAAGAGCCTCTTGATGAAGGTGAAAGAGGAGAGTGAAAAAGTTGGCTTAAAACTCAACATTGAGAAAACAAAGATCATGGCATCTGGTCCCATCACTTCATGGGAAATAGATGGGGGAAAAATGGAAACAGTGACAGACTTTATTTTCTTGGCTCCAAAATCACTACAGATGGTGATTACAGCCATGAAATTAAAAGATGGCTTGCTCCTTGGAAGAAAAGCTATGACCAGCCTAGATAGCATATTAAAAAGCAGAGACATTACTTTGCTGACCAAGGTCTATCTAGTCAAAGCTATGGTTTTTCCTGTGGTCATGTATGGATGTGAGAGTTGGACCAAAACAAAGCTGAGTGCCAAGGAATTGATGTTTTTGAACTGTGGTTTTGGAGGAGACTCTTGAGAGTCCCTTGGACTGCAAGGAGATCCAACCAGTCAATCCTTAAGAAATCAGTCATGAATATTCATTGGAAGGAATGATGCTGAAGCTGAAACTCCAATACTTTGGTCACCTGATGCGAAGAGCTGACTCATTTGAAAAGACCCTGATGCTGATTGAAGGCAGGAGAAGAAGACGACAAAGGATGAGATGGCTAGATGGCATTACCTACTCAATGGACATGAGTTTGAGCAAGCTTTGGGGGTTGGTGATGGATAGGGAAGTCTGGCATGCTGCAGTCCATGGGGTTGCAAAGAGTTGGATATGACTGAGCAACTGAACTGAACTGAGTTTTATAGTACATAGAAGCAGCAATGGGGAAACAGGGCATGATTGTCTGGGGTTGCATATCTGACCTTATTTAGAAAGAAGTATAGAGCCCACAGTTGGCTTCACTGTTGAGAATGGGCTGACTGATGCACTGCGTTCCTAATCAAGGGGAGCATTTTTAGGAACTTGAAAGTGGAACTTGCTGATGTGGTACCCTAGGCAGGTATAACTCCATCTTGGGGGTCTAAATGTATTTAAACAACTTGTACCCTACTAAAATAAGGGTCGAATTTGAAAATTTTTTAAATACAAGGATCAAGTCAAAGTGTTATTTTTTAAGGAAAAAAAAAATCTGAGAATATAAACATCAGTCAAAGTCAAGACATCCTTGTAACCTATTCCATTTAGCTGCACCCTGTAAGAAATAAGTGAGGAGTTTTCCATTTAAGAATGGAGACGGAAATGATTTTGAAACAGTATGGAAAAATATACTTGCCCAGAGACTCAAATGCCAGGTTTCCAGTTCCAGGATCAACATGTATAGCACACTGACTCCCTGAGCCTCAATTTCCTCATCTGTAAAATCAGATTACCACCTGCTTTGCTTCCCACTCGAGGATATTATGAAGATCAAATAAAATACTGTATTTGAGCAAGCTTGGGAAGTGGTAGGGTTCTTCAGAAGGGAGGTATCCTTTGACGTTAGGTTTCTAATCTCTTGGACCAGAACTGAAAGCAATGAAAGTGATAAACTACTCTGAATACAGAACAGTAATTATGGATCTTTTAAGAATCATTTAGATAATATGTAAATCACCAGTAAAAACATTGCCCTAAAGCCAGATGATGTAACTGCAGTGTGAAGATGTGACTATGCCTGGGGGACACTGTGGAGCCTTATTCATATTCACACGGATGTAGAGGCCATGTTTAGTGTGCGGATTCAGAAGAGATCTGTACTTGCCGGTTACCATATGTGTGTTTCTACACAGAGAGTCTGGGTGCAGACCTAGACCTGAGGATGAAGGAGTAGGGGGACTATTCTGGAAGCCTGTGTGTGGAGTGTCCCACAGGCACCGTGGATCAGGAGGAGAGCCGCTTACTGTGTTAACAATCATCTTTCCCTTTTCAAGTCATTTAGCTTCATTGTTCATAAACATCAGAGGAACATGCAAATTAGAGTGTGCTGAAACGCTTTCATTTGGCCAAGAATGTTTTCAAAGAGCTCCCTGCTGCTCAGAAAGAGTCCTAAGCAGCTGGCTTCACTGAACTGTAGAACAAGCAAAAAGATGTTAAATAAGGATTAAGGGCTTTAGACAGTAAGTATAAGATGTTAAATGTTTTCCCTGGCTCATTTGTGGGCCTTTTTCTTAATTCAGCAGGCAAGCTTTCTGTGAAAGAGCAGCTT
The DNA here is from genome assembly GCA_006410875.1 of Neotragus pygmaeus. NCBI lineage: Eukaryota > Metazoa > Chordata > Mammalia > Artiodactyla > Bovidae > Neotragus > Neotragus pygmaeus. The sequence continues at coordinate 1,198,353 of SJYV01005163.1, read as the reverse complement.
CATGGGTTTTTGTGTTGAGATTTTTTTTTTCTTGTCCAGAGAGATAAGAATTTAATCTAAAAGAAGATAACCAGATATAAGACAGGCTACCCTAATTTTTGATTGCCTACCCATCTGTAAGTTCCATTCCCCTCAGGCCCAATCAGCACAAATTGATGTTAACTAGAATTTTATTTTAGGAGTGAAATGGACCTTGGAAAATGGGGCTACATCCTTTTGTGTCTGAACCCAACGGTATCTTGACTATGGGTTGTTTTCATGTACAGCTTATCATCATGGAGTCTGACAGCTCCCTGAAGTGGCGTCCTGCCTCAAATGTTTGACACCTTTCTCTGCAGCCACTTAGTTGCCCTTAGGCTGTCAGATTCCTCAGGGATCTGCAGGTTTAGGGGGTAGAAGACCTTGGAAGATGGACGCACGTGACGTTAAATGTTAATTTTGGCCCTTGGGAGCAGGATGATCCTGGGAAATAACCCAGCTTCTGGAAGCCTCTTTTATCAATGATAGAACAGACATTTCCTCTGAGCAAGAGGAATAGGGATTGGATAGAGATGACTAATGAGAAGAGGAAATCAGAGCACACCCTTGAAGTTAGGGCTTGCTAACTAACTTCATAAAAGACCTAGAAAGCAAGAACTTTTCCTATATGCAAAGCTTTATAGGGGTTGACAAGTCTTTCCAGCCCCAGGTCTCCCTCCCCTCCTCCTTGAACTGTGTCCTTAGCTCACCTCTCGTCTCTGTCACAGCTTCACTGAGCATCCAAGATGTGAAAGCCCATTGGAGAGGTGAGGAAGGGCTCGTGCTCACGTAGGCTAAAGGCTCCTTGGAGCCTCTCACCCAAAGGTCTGCTCAGTCTGAGCCTTCAGCTCAACTGAGTAGGTGCTCACGTTGCTAGACGAACCTTGAGGAGGGAGAGGTGGTCTCTGCCCTCCGGGAGAAAGAAATGTTTGGAGAACATCCTGGGAGGTGGAGGAAAGCTGGGTGCCCTGAGATTTACAGATGCTCACACTTGTGCCAGTTGACCTTGTGAGGTCTAACAGGTTATGTTTTCATTTTCAGTTAGAACCTTCGTGACAGAGTTTAAACTGAAGAAAACATTTTTTAATACCACTGTGGAAAAACGATCAGACCTCCGTGAAGTTGAAAATGAGATCACCAAAATGGTAAGTTTCCCAAGAGGCATCTCCCTGCTAGTCCTTTGCTTTCTAGAACAGATTTTCTTCAGAGCGGGAACCTCCTGAGGATCACCTGTCTCTCCCAGACTGTTCATTTCTATCATACTTGGAAGGCGAATGTTGGGGTAAAATTAAAGGCCTCTCAGAAGTAGTAGGGAGGTGTTAAAAACTAGTGATGCTGGTAGAAGCGTTTCTTCTAACATGTCTTCCTGAACTACTTTCATCAATGCCTTGGCCTTTATTTCTTTCCCATGTTACACACTTAGGTGACATGCACCAGGAAGAGCTGTTGGTAAAGAGGAAAGACCCAGAGAGTCCTGCTGTCCCATCTGCTGTTGACCTGCTATGTGACTTTTTTGTGTGTGTCTCAACTTGGGGAGAATGATGCCTTTTTCTCAAGGGAATGACAAAGGTGGAAGTTAATCCCGTTATCCAGGGTTGAGAGTTCACTGAATGGATTATCTGGGGGCCTTTGATTCTTCTTCTTTCCCTGCTCACCTCCTTTTTGTCAGGAAAAAAGTAAGAATGGAGAGGAAGGGAGAAGAGTCAGAAGTGAAGCTCAGACAGTATTTTGCTTCTTAGCTGCTACCAGAGTCTAAGAGTTAATGCTGAGAAACTTGAAATTTGCCATTAAAATGTTTTAGAGATTGATTTCTGATTTTAATTTTACTTGTTCTTTATGGGTAAGAGTATGTTAGCCAAAACCTATGAGATTTTATAAGACCATGGGTTTTGATTTGTGTAAAAATTAAATTCCAGTTCCCTTTCTGTATGAGCATCTACTCTGTAACAGACACTTTACCTCCTATAAGAGGTATTGCCAACACCTTTACAGGTGAAAACCTGGAGGGCTCTGGAAGTTAATGACATTGCCTGATATTACACAGAGCAGGTGCAAAGTTAGGAAACAATCCACTAGACCACTGTCCCTTCTGAAACCAATTGTGAGTTCAGGAATCTCCAAGAGACAGTTTTGATAATGCACCAGAAGTACTCAGAAATCTCACTGAAAGCTGTTAAATTCAAGATGAGGGCTTATTACAGTGGAAAGAGCCGGGTAACAGCCAAGGGAAGAGAGGCACAGGGCAGAGTCCAGAAGGGTTTCAGATTCGTTCCAGTCACCCTCTCTCTGTGAGGTCACAGACAGGGTTAACTCCTCTCGGCAGTGATGTATACAGTATTCATGGAGCATCGCCAACCAGGCGGACTCACTGAGCCTTGGTGTCTGGAGTCAAAACACAGATAGTTGCCTGTAATCCTGACCTGAGTCTCTAGCCCCTCTGGAGGTCCAGCTGGTACCTTGTGACTCAAAACCCCCAGCATAAATCATACTGTTAGACTATCTGGAGTGGCCAGGGCTTCCAGGTCTACAAAGGCAGGACGTTCCAAAGGATTAGAGATTACCTTCCAGGAGTCAAGGGCTGAACCTCTCTTTGGTTAAGGTCAAATTCTTCACTAAATGGCAGGGTTTTATGTCTACTAACCCTATAGTGAGTGTTCTTGGCACCCCACTGCAGCTGCCTCTTTGCTGGGCTGTAGGTCAATATTTCCTTCTAAGATAGTACAAGGGCTGAGAACCTCCTGCAGAGATATAGTCCTTTCCATTACACGGTCCTCAGTGACCCATCTGCTTTGCTCAATTTTACCCAGTATCAACCAGCTTCCCTGGTGGCTCAGTGGTGAAGAATCCGCCTGTCAATGCAGGAGATGTAAGAGACACAGATTTGATTCCTGCGCAACCCAGGCATGGCAACCCACTGCAGTATTCTTGCCTGGAAAATCCCACGGACAGAGAAACCTGGTGGGCTGCAGTCCATAGGGTTGCAAAGAGTGGGACATGACTGAAGCAACAGCACACACACACACACCCCCAGTATCAATGTATAATTTATTAGTGATGTGACATCCCCACCCCCAAGAAATAATGAAGATGTAGGGTATGATTAGAGAGGATTTAGACTGTGACTCAAATGGCTTTTCCCAAGATACTGTTCTGTTCTGAAATGTGCTATTTCTGTTTTTTCCTGGGGAAAAAGAAAGTTTAATAATAATAAATCATTGCCTTATGAATATAAAGCAGTGTTAATACAAAGACAAAAAGGGTTTGATAGCATCCTGTGAAGGATGAGATATGTCTGACACACAGGCTTTGAAGACAGGTAGATTGCATTGGTCAAGGTATTGAGACCCTCAGCGGCATGAAAGGAAACCCCAAGCCCCAGTTCATGCTATGGACGGAGTGGAAAAACAGGCATGGTACATCATGCCCCACAGGGGTTTTCTGCTCTTTCCAAGGGCACAAGGCAAACACAGGGAGTCACTCTTAATTTGCTCTCAACAAAAGGGCTCTTGACCCAGGTAATGTAATTTCCCATGGAGAGCATTTTTGAAGAGGATCTATCTGTGAGTTAGGTCAACTCTTTGTAGATTATGAAGGGTCTGTGTAAGGCCTGCCAGACCTGAGGGAGCTGAAAGGAACCCAGCCTTTTCAGGAAGTCTTGTTCACTGTGCGAAGTCCAAATAAACAGTTGCCTCTGAGATTTTTTGAAACCCTGGAGCAGATCTTAGATGAGATCTGCTCCTTTGAAGATGTTTTGCATCCAAGGGTGCTATTCTGAACATCATTTCCTGCCAAGATTTCCCCCCACTGATTTACTATCTGCCCCTCTCCCTTTGTGCTCATGGAACAACAGAATAAAAGCAGAAAGACATTTAAGAAAGGAACAAAAAAAAGGACACCGCTCTGTGTGAGGCTGCCTGCTGATAACTCGATGACTGGAAAATGCCTGTTTGATCTTGAAAATAGGAAATTGGTTCTAGGTTCAAGGCTTTTTTGTCTGACTCACAGTTAATGATAAACTTCTTCCTTTCAGTTAAATGTGTGTTTCTCAACATTACCTGGTTATACCCGATCCACAGCTCATGTTTCTAGGTAAGTAGCAGGATTATATGTACTTGTTTGTGGGCCGGTCCTATAGAAAGGGGAGGGTATTCTAATAAGTGTGATGGCAACAACACTGGCCCCTGTTTTGACTGTAATGTAATTTCTCACGGAGAACCTTTTGGAAGAGGACCTATCTGTGAGTTAGGTCAGTTCGTTGTAGGCTATGAAGGGTGATCCCAGGCCAAAGTCACAGAACCTTCATGCTATCCCAGGCCCTCACTGGAGAATGGGGAGGACACTCATTTTCCAAAAATCCTGGGACCCACATATCAGTTTAGGACGATTAAAATATGTATACTTTGCCTGTAGGGAGTCCAGTGTTGTGGTGATGTCACTGCAAGCCACCTTTTCCCTGGCCTCCAACGTGACGCTGTTCGACCTGGCCGACAGGATGCAGAAATGCGTCAACTCCTGCTGGGCCTCTGCTGAGGTCTGCCAGCTCTTGGGGTCTCAGAGGCGGATCTTTAGAGGTAAGACAGGGGCCCTCTGGGAAGACCCCCCCCATCCAGTTAGGCATAGACCTAGGGTAGAAGTATAAGGCCTTCTGGGCGCAGGTCCAAGAAACTTGTCATAGAACTGGCCTGTCTTTGAAATGGGTATTAAGCACAAGGGCTTTGTATGTGTATATCTTTGTGTATATGTGCACCGACCCACACATGCACACACACACACATGATCCTGTACACACACACACATGAGATCCTGTTCACACACACACACATGAGATCCTGTACACACACACACACACACACACGATCCTGTACACACAGCCTATTGGAGGGGATATAGGAGCAGATGTAATGGAGCAGAAATCACTCTTCTTTCCCTTGAAAGGCTCCCTCCCTCTGGGGAGGTAGAATTTACACACAGAATGTACAACACTTGTCAATGGCCCGAAACCTTCATCATGACATGCCATTAGGTAAATAAAGCATGTGCAGTGTCTCCCATCCTCCTGTGTATTTGTTTGCAGATTCTAAATGCACAGAAACAAGATGAAGATTAGAGGCCAGAAAGCTCATGGTGCCGTCCGTGATTTCTCTTTTCTTGTTCTTTATCTGTTTTTGTCAAAAGTTACTACAGAGCATCTGGTGTGAAACAGATGAATAAAGGGATTAGAAACAAGTTTGGAAGGCAAATTTGGATCTTGGAAGGGAGGTTTTACCTCTGGGATGGGAAAATTCTGCTGGAATCACAAGTGCTTCCTCATGCAGGGGGGCCTGCCCCCGCTGCGTCTCACAAGTGGTCTGAGCTGGCTCTGGTTGCCTCATTTTACTACACGCAGGACTGGTGAGGGATGCAGAGTCAGAGTCAGCCTCCCCATCTGGTGCCCAGATGCTCAACTGTAGGTAGCAGGTTTGGCGTCTGTCTGAGAGCAGATCCTGGACCTCCCTGGTGGGCCAGAGCTCTGTAAGAGCTGGTCCTGAAAGCCCTCCTTCTGGACTGTGCTCTGCAGAGCCGGGAGCTCACCTTTTGTTCTGGGATAAATGCTAGAGTTTTGGCCCATTTCAGGGCTAGTTATTCACTTGAAGGAAAAAGAAAAGAGCCCAGCATTCTGGAGTTGAAGTTGCTATCATTCAGCTTCATTGGGGAATTAGCTAAAAAGTCCCTGCCCCTTCATACTGTACTCTACCTTTTGAAGCAGGAACTCAAAAGGCTTTCTTTTTCTTGCCAGTGATGCAGAAGTCCCGCTTTTTCCTTCCCAGAAAGGGGAAAGGGCACCTTTCAGTTCATAAAACACGTATGCTGTGTGTTCTGCACGGTCACCATTATATCAGGTTACTACTTTGTCCTTAGTAAACGCATTTCATGTCTTGCCAATCAAGTGGCCATATATTTGGGTTTGTAAGGCCCTGCCAATGGCTGCCCTGCTCATGCTGTGGCCCTCCTTATGGGAAAGCTCCTGTCTTCTCTTGCTTCCTTGCCAAAGTCTCATGCTTTTTATTTTTTAAAGATTTAAAAAAAATTTTTAGAGCAGTGTTAGTTTCGTAGAAAAATTGAGAGGAAGATATAGAGATTTCCCATATATTCCTGCCCACACAGGGGCTGGTGCCCATTCTTTGACTCTGCTTTGCGAGCTCCTGAGATCAAAGACAACCGTGTCTCCTGGCTGAACCCGGCCTCCCTTCTCTGTTTCTCCCAGGGCTTCTCCAGGTTTTGCCAGCATGTGTTTGGTGTCTCACTCACCTCTCTGAGTGCTAGAGAGTTGGGCTGGATGAGCAGAAGTGGTCAGGTTTTGACATCTGGTTGTTCCCAGCATATGAGAGACCGTGGGCTACTCTGGATGCTGTCATTGGACAGGCGGGATTTTCCCTTTCAATTCACAAAACATCTACTTCCTCGCCTTTCAAAGAACTGTAGCTCTCATCTCTCCAGAGGTTTCAAGTCCTTGGAAATCCCCCAGAGGAGTGCCCCAGCCATAGATTTACATCAGTTTTCATTGTCTGTTTGGCGGATGTTATGCCCAGGAAGGACCATGGGAACTGTGGATACAGAAAAATCACATCGCCAGGCTTAAAATGAAAACTGCATTATATGTGGTTCCATTTGATGGATTGATGACAAAATATTAAGAATCTGGAGGACAGCAACCCCTCCGTCACAAAGGCAAGGCCAGCTTCCCCTGCCTTCCAGGGAATCTGCTTCGATTGAGGGCAGAGTCACTTCAGCAACGCGAGTGGTATTTGCCCGCAGGCGGGCTTTGTGGGCAGGGCAGAGGGAAAACATGACATTGGCTTCCAGAAAATATCTAATCAGGCCAGGCAGCTCAGACTGGCTGCTGCACAAACTAGTACTGGCCTGGACAGCCTTTAGTGCTGGAGGTATTTCTTTATATTAAGACTTCAAAAAGTTTAGATGAGAGATTGTGGACTTTTAGTACGCCCTCTGTGCCAGCTTCACAGTTTGCTTGGTGAGATTTTCCATTTTTCATTTTTCTCCCTTAAATACAAACCTTTCACAATAAACAAAGGAAATTCTATCACACTTACAAATAGGGTTCCGATTTAGCACGCCAGCTTCCACTGATAAAGACAGGAAATTCAGCACTGAGAGCTGAAGCTGTGTCCTAAACTAACCTCCCTGTGAGCAAGCCACCCATAGGCCCCCAGCTCTCAGGACTCAGACAAGGGGGCGGATGCCAGGGCCCCTGGGGAGTGTCCGCTCCAGTCACACGAGCCTGCCTGAGGTTGGGAGGGAGGCGCAGTTTTGCCGCGTGAAGAGCAGGCACCTGGTTTGGGTTTTTGCATCACGCGGTGATCTCCTTAAGGTGGGAGAAGGGAGCCCAAACCTCACTGCCCGGGGTGCACCCGTGGCCCTTCTTCAGCTCTGTCCCCACCCTGAACTTGTTCACACCCACCAAAAACAATGATGTACATCTGTCTGTAAATGGTGTAAATAAGATACTCTCCACTATCCCTTAATTTATGTTTCTGTTCTGTTGTCTGTAAATCCCAATTATGTGTGTTTTTTGTTCAGATCTATCTTCGGTGGTAAAAGCACCCTCACTGTGTCCACTGTGTACAGCCTCAGAAAGGGCCTGCTGTTTCATGCCTCGTGAGGGCCTGCCATATACAACCCATTCAACTCGAGAGAGGGTTCACTGTTTACAGCCTCAGAGAGGACCTGCTGTATACAACCTCTGAGAGGGCCTGCTGTTTACAACCTCATAGAGGGCCTGCTATATACAGCCCAAACGAGGATTCACTGTATGCGACCTCAGAGAGGGCCACACGCGCCACAGTGAATGCTCTTTGATGATCCTGAAAGAGTTCTTTGTCGTCCTTGAAATGAGCATGGCCCACATGCCCAGGGCCGGACAAAGCCAGGTGGATATGCACACGTGGAAGAAGTGAGGCTCTGAAGTGAGGGGGCAGGGCAGGGAAGGGTGAGTGCCCTCTCGGCCCCGTAACCGGTTGTCGAGTGCCACCCTCACATGTGTGTGTCAAGCCTGAGTGTGCACCAGCCCCGCCAGGCGCTGGCCACCCAGAGCCGAGCCGGCCCCAGGCGGTGGGGACAGTGATGGAGCCAGGCACCCAGGTTACATTGCACTCCTCTTCTCCAGTCTGCCCGGCAGCAGCGGGCTGAGACAGGTCTTCCCTGAGAGGCTGGGGATGCTTTCTGGATTTGGGCTGGTTCTCCACTGCAGCCCTTGAGTGAGAAGGTACAGAGGACCCCACCTACTGGGGCTGTGTTTGCAGGGGACGCCGGAGCTGGGGATGCCACCCCATTTCTTCTGGGTTTGCTTTTTCCCTGTGGCACGCTGTGTAAACTTTTAGTAACAGGCTGGGCCAGCCCCGGGGAAGGAGTGGAAGAAGGGAGCACAGAAGGGCCCCCTGAGAGGAGTGCGCTTCACGCAGGCTCTTTTGGAAACTGTTCTCTGAGCCTCTTGAAATAGCAATTTCATGCATCTAAATGTTTGACATGGAGGAGGTTTTGTTTTGTTTCACTGTCTTGTTTTTCCTTTTCAGCGGGCAGCTTGTGCAAGCGGAAGACTCCAGAATGTGACAAGGAGACCTCCATCTGCACCGACCTGGACGGGGTCGCACTATGCCAGTGCAAGTCCGGTTACTTCCAGTTCAACAAGATGGACCACTCCTGTCGAGGTAGCGGCAGGTCTGGGGCCCCGGGGCCCGAGGGGGGGGGGGTGGGGGCTTCTCTCTGCTCTGGGGGTGACCATTCTAATCTGGGGGTAACTGGTCCTGGTTGTTTGGCTCCCAGCGGGGTTGAATATGTCATCTCTTGGAATAATAGCATTATCTCTGACTGGTGCGCACTAGTCTGGCCAATCAGATTCAAAGGAAAAGAAAAGAGAATAGAATGCCTGGGGTGGCCAGGCCTTTTCTTTTTTTTTCCTACTTAGAGGAAGTTAGAAAAATTACTGTTTTAATTCCTAAAGCTTTATTCTATTGTCTGCTAATCTTTTAAAATGGAAATACCAGCATGAAGGCAGGGGTGTACCCTTTAGCAGTAGCTGGCAGCTTGGGAGACCTGAGTCAGAACCCTCTTCTGCCTGCCCATCCTCTATCATCTCGGGCAAGGCACTTTGCTTCGCTGAGCCCAAGTTCCCTCTTCTGTGCAATGCGTACAGTGAGACTTCATCAGATATTCTAGGAATTAAAGAGACAGTGGTTATGGAGGTACTTTGTAAGCCATCAGCATTTGCTCGTGTGTTTTACCCAGGTTATTGATGAACCAGTGGGTTCTGGTTTTAAAGATTTTATGTCAGAAACCTGATTCTGCTAACCTTTGGGTGAGGATTAAATTCATCTAGTTTCAGATATCAGCTGTTCAGTGAATACAGTGCACAAATACTGCTTTAAAATAAAATGAATTAAAATCCAGAGCACTGGATGCCCTGACTTATAAAAAAGCCTGCTGCCATCCACAGTCACAGGAACACTGGTAACATAAAGGTGTCATGTAGCCTTAGGCCTCACATCACATGAGAACGTGTGTGGCCCAGTTTTCCTGCTCAGTCAACACCTGCCAGCGACAGATGTCCTGGAATCTGAGTAAAGATGGTGTCCTAGGGAAAGGTGACATGCCACTTATTTCTGCCAGGACTTCCTGTTAGAGGAGAGGATAAAAATACATCTCAGGACAGTGCTGTATTCTGAGCTTGGACCCTCTGACTTGGGTGCTTTAAAAGTGCACCTTCCCGGCTCTTCATGCAGCCCTGGGTGGGGTTTGGAGAGAGGGGCCCCTGCTGGGGCAGTGGGCTTGATGCTGAAGCTCACGCGCTGCTCAGCACCCCGTCAGTCTACCACTCTGATGTGGAGATGCGGCTTCCTAGTTCCTTCTTACCTGGTTTCACGCAGAGTGCTCCTGGCCTGTCTTAACTGGGGCACTGAGCCTATCTCGGGCGGGCAGGGGACCTCTGCTGACATCCACGTGTGCTGGGGGCTGTGTGGCCTCTGGGGGGCTGGGGAGTGGTGGCTTCTGTGTGCAGGGCCTGTGCAATTTCAGATGGTCTCAAGAGTAGCCCTGCCACCTCTGCTTCTGACTAGCCTAAGTCATTTACCTCTCTTGGCAAGTCCACAGTTTCCTAATTGTGTCGCTTACAGACTAGCGTTAGCAATAGCAGAGCTGCTGAAGATTTACCAGATGCAGGGACACAGGCACCAGCAACGTTATGTGTATTAAGTAGTGACCCAAGAATCGGAATAAGGAAGCCGTGGTTAGCTTTGGGGCATATGGCCAAGGCCCTACTTAGCCTGGTTTCTGTGGCATCCTGTTGGTTAGATTTTCATCCATGACCATCAGGGATCCATGAATGGATCCTGGAGCTCCTTGGGCCGCAGACCCGTGGCTGGGTTCTGAGGGGTTACAGTGACATCTTCTGGCCATTGGTGCTGGAGCACAGGGATGGTTAAAAGGAGTACTCTTTCAGTTCAGTTCAGTCGCTCAGTTGTGTCCGACTTTTTGCGACCCCATGAATCGCAGCACGCCAGGCCTCCCTGTCAATCACCAACTCCCGGAGTTCACTCAGACTCACGTCCATCGAGCCAGTGATGCCATCCAGCCATCTCATCCTCTGTCATCCCCTTCTCCTCCTGCCCCCAATCCCTCCCAGCATCAGAGTCTTTTCCAATGAGTCAACTCTTCGCATGAGGTGGTGTGGGTAAATCCCTGGTGTAAACTGAGGATAAAGGCATGTGGGTGTGTGTTTTCTAAATCTGTACAATTAACAGTTGCATATTAGCAACTGCATATTGCTTTTTGTTGTACACACACACACGCTTCCTACTATCTCACANTTTCTGTGAGTATGGTTTCACTGTGTCTGCCATCTGATGCCCTCTTGAAACACCTACCATCTTACTTGGGTTTCTCTTACCTTGGGCGTGGGGTATGTCTTCACGGCTGCTCCAGCAAAGCACAGCCGCTGCTCCTTACCTTGGACGAGGGGTATCTCCTTACCGCCACGGTTCCTGACCTTCAACATTGGATAGCTCCTCTAGGCCCTCCTGCGCCTGAGCAGCCACCGCTCCTCGGGTTGCTCCTCCCGGCTGCCAGCCCAGCACTCGGGCGTGAGTGGCTCCTCCCGGCCGTCTCCCCTGGCCTCGGGCTCCGGGTGTCTCCTCAGGGTCACCAGCCCTGGCCTTAGGCGCGAGGTGGCTTCTCCCAGCCGCCCCTGACTTCAGACGCAGGGTAGCTCCTCTTGGCCGCCGCCCCTGACCTCAGACATGGGGTAGCTCCTCCCGGCCACCACTGACCTCAGACACAGGGTAGCTCCTCTATGCCACGCTCAGTGCACCGGCTTGCGATTGCCTTTAATAAAGCAAGTGTAGCTCAGGAGAAGTGAATCCAGGGGAGCTGAAACAGTGCAGTGCAGGCTCACAGCTCTCATGATCTGCTGTGAGAGAATTTAGGTTATTTAGAACAGTATTTCCCACACCATTCTGCAAGACTCTAGTGATATGTCAATAGTCTATGACAATAAAATAGATGCTAGAATCATTTAGGAGAAGGCAATGGCACCCCACTCCAATACTCTTGCCTGGAAAATCCCATAGGTGGAGGAGCCTGGTAGGCTGCAGTCCATGGGGTCGCTGAGGGTCGGACACGACTGAGCGACTTCCCTTTCACTTTTCACTTTCATGCATTGGAGAAGGAAATGGCAGCCCACTCCAGTGTTCTTGCCTGGAGAATCCTGGGGACAGGGGAGCCTGGTGGGCTGCCGTCTATGGGGTCGCACAGAGTTGGACACGGCTAAAGTGACTTAGCAGCAGCAGAATCCTTTAGTGTCTAACAGTGAAAAATAGAACAACATCAAGCACGTCTACGTGTGTGCGTGCCAAGTCGCTTCAGTCATGTCCAACTCTTTGCGACCCTATGGACTGTAGCCCCACCAGGCTCCTCTGTCCGTGGGATTCTCCAGGCAAGAACACTGGAGTGGGTTGCCTTGCACTTCTTCAGGGGATCTTCCAGATCCAGGAATCAAAGCCGAGTCTCTTATGTCTCCTGCATTGGCAGGTGGGTTCTTTACCACTAGCACCGCCTGGGAAGCCCACGTAGTTAAATGTTATTATGCACTGATTCTTGAAGGGAAGTCTGTGAGCCATCTCCCAATCTGTGGGCCTGTAGCCTTTGAGCCACGTGCTGCTGGCGCTCAAACGTTGCCATCCGTGTGTGTGCTGTCTGTCTAGAGATTACTGCTCTGTGCTATGTACCTTTACTTAACTGTGATTCTTGTGTGCAGCGTATATCATACATTAACCATGAGTCACATTTATGTCATTCCTTGCAGCAGTGAATTTATCTGAGAGGCTATTTTTTATTATCTACTTTCACCCAAGCACACATTACAGCTCGTGATGTTCTATCAGCTTATTGTAGTGCTGAAAATGTTCGGTGATCAAATCAGTGCAGGAACTGCTGATGCAGGGGAATGGCTGGCCCACAGCCTGCAGTGAAGCAGTGGTCTATAAGCCGCAGTGCTAGAGGGTTCAAAACTGTAGTCTTGTGTGATGTGTTGATTAGGGCTCAGCTAGGTATGTCCAGAATCCACTGCACAGACTACAGGGTGAGCATTCTCTTGGGAAACTGCCCATGGACCATGGCTTTCTCACTTCCTGATGGAAGGGCGCTAACAGAGCCAATGGCAGGTTAAAGAAGGCTTGACTTACATTAAAGACGGTGAGGCATTTATCTTTGTGTTTATGGAAAGAAGTTACTCAGGGACCACAGAGAACTTCCAAAAATAGTTGCAAATGTTAGATAATAATTACAGTTACAGTTAGCGGTTGCTGTATGCTAGGTGCTGTGGTAAGTCATTGGCATGCCTTATTTTCCTTAATCCCCTCCAAGAAACTATTAAAAAATTATTATTATCCCTTTTTTTAATAGCTGAGAAACTAGAATCACTAAGAGGTTGAGTTTTGGGGGTCTTTTTTGATGAAATTAAAGATTGAGCTGGCAGCAGTATTTAAAGGGTCGAACACGACTGAGCGACTGGACTGAACTGAACTGAACTGAAAGTTATTTGTGGGCTTCCCAGGTGGCTCTGTGGTGAAGAATCCACCTGCCAATGCAGGAGACACAGGTTCGATCCCTGGGTCAGGAAGATCCTCTGGATAAGGAAATGGCAACCCACTCCAGTATTATTGCCTGGAAAATCTCATGGACAGAGGAGCCTGGCATACAGNGTGGCTCTGTGGTGAAGAATCCACCTGCCAATGCAGGAGACACAGGTTCGATCCCTGGGTCAGGAAGATCCTCTGGATAAGGAAATGGCAACCCACTCCAGTATTATTGCCTGGAAAATCTCATGGACAGAGGAGCCTGGCATACAGTCCATAGAGTTGCAGTCAGACATGACTCAGCAACTAAATAACCTACAACAAAGCTATTTGGTTCTAGAATATTCTTGTGAACTTTAGGGTGGCTGGTTTTATTAACCATCAGTTGGGCCAAGATAAGTTAATAGACACGATCATGGATTTTTATCTTCTCTTTCAGCCTGTGAAGATGGATATAGGCTTGAAAATGAAACCTGTATGAGGTAGGCAGCATGTTCATTTATTCTGACAGATTTGTTCCAAACCTTATTTAGAAGTTATGTAGGTAAATTGCCTCAGTAATTTCTTCTGATTTTTGAAACTAATTCTTGTTCTTTTTTTTTCCTGTCAACTTGCAGTTGCCCATTCGGCCTTGGTGGTCTCAACTGTGGAAACCGTAAGTATGCAGGCGTCCTGAGTTTCATGTGGGCAGAGCTGTTGACATATGTCTGTCCCCCGCCTCACCCTGGAGAGCAGAGTGCTCACCAGGGCTGGAGGTTTGTAAGGGAGGTAAACATTTATTTATTTACCTAAATTTCCTAGATAGCTGGACAGAGGAGTATCAGTCAGTAAGTGAGGCTGGGAGGGAGGGACCACCCCCAGGAGAATAGAAGAGCATCCTGGGTACTTCTTAGAGGGGCTGGAACTGGAAGAAGACTGGCAGTGACTGGTATGGAGGGAGAAGGAATCCAGGCAGAGGGAACACCTGAACAAAGGTCTTGGGCCAGCCTGGGCCTGTGATTTTGGGGGACAATGTGTAAGCAGGTGTGGCTGAGGACAGAGAGGTAGGTAGGGAGTGAAGGATTAGGTTGGCAGAGTATGTGAGGATCAAATTCTTGGGGTTTTTGATAGAGCCTGAGAATTTAGACTCTAGTCAGTAGCCTCTGTAGAACTAGCAAGTGTTAGAGCAGGAAGGCATTTTTGATCAAGAAAATCAAGTCAGGAGGCAGTGGGGAGGGCAGAGAGCGTGGGGCCATTTAGACCAGTGTGGTCAGGATGGGAGTCATGGCTGGACGCAGACTGGCGAGGCCCCTGATCTCAGCTGACGTCTGCGTCCCTGGAGTACAGTGGTTGAGGGGCCCTGACCATGTGTGTGGAACGTTTCACACTCAATTTACTTCTCTGAGAAAAGCAGCTGGGATTCATTTCAGATCACTTTCACCGACATTTTCTTATCCTGAGACCTAAGAAGTTTAAGTGACCCTCAAAACTACTGAAAGAAATTCTAGGATATAGGATGAAGAAGAATAACAGTCAGCATTTTAGGATAGCTTTGTTCCTCATTCTGTAGAATCTGCCAGCAATCCATAGTCTTAAGATTACTCTCCCACAAGTAGACATGACTTTATTTAACAAGAGATGCTCCCCTTACCCCATCAGTCATACATTCCAAGTGTTTTTAAAGCTCTCATGGAAGAAATGGGAGGAGGGTGAAGACTAGGTGGACCTTTCTTATAGCACAATATCACAGGGGTACTCAGTTTAGTAAGACTGTGAGTGAAACTCGATGACGCGTGTAGCCAGCTGGGGCTGAGCCGGGAGCAAGACCCACCTGCCTGTCCTCCTGGGGCTCCTCAGCCCCTAATAGGATGAGCCAGTACTTCTCACTTGCTTGTAGTCAAACAGCTCCCTGACTAGGTTTCCCTAGAAAATGCTTCCTATTTTTCTGTGAATGGAAGAGCAAAAATAGATCAGTGAAAAACCCTCGGAAGGGTTGAAAGAGAAGAGAGTAGCGCGTTGCTCTTGATGGCAGTTAGTGATTTGCTTTTCAGAGATCATTAAATACCACGTATGTGGAGATGAGGTACGCCACATCCACAGACCGTTCTGTGAGTTCCTATGTCTCCGCATGATGTGGGTGGGGTCTTGGAAGTAGCAGGATCTCTCTCTGTTCCTGAGATTTCCGTTTCCTCCCTTTTATCGAAGTCATCACAGTCATTTCCAGCAGAGGGCAGACTCTGGCCTGGATGGCTAGCTCTCTGCCCCGTTTTGCCGGGCCACGTTTTGTTGGGGACTCTGGTTAACTCTGATGGCGTGAATACCACTTTATGACTTTGACATCTGTTTGCATGTCAGTGTCACAAAGCAATTAATAGTCACTGATAATACACAGCACATGCCATCTCCAGTCAGCTCTGGTGTGGGTTAAGGAATTGGAGCGCCTGGATTTTACCCCCACCTATGCTGATGGCTAATGCCTTGTGAGGTCTGTGACTTGTCACCTCGTGTTTTGTGCCAAAAACCAGAGATAACCACCCACCCCTGTCACTTCTGCTGTCGCCAACAAAGACAGTTTAAATGCCTTCTTGGGAGTCTGACTCAGGCTGGACCTTTTGTAGAAAAGAACTGCTGCTCTCTGCAGCCTTCTGGGGACACGTGCTCTGCTGCCCAAGCCCCGTGAGATAGGACACCCTGCTCTGTCCAGCCACGCCCGTGGCCCCGTGGCTCCCTCACACCGCGTTCCTGGGGATCAGCCAGCTCTACTGTATTCTGGCTTTAGGCATAGCCTCTGACCTGCCTTTCTGCAGCCGATTAGCTTTCTAGTTGCGCCCAGATTTCACTTGTCGCTCCTCATAGAGAACGTCCTTCAGACTGGAGAGGGCAGAACAAGCTCTCCTCTCACATCCCTTAGTCCCCATGTGCACCCGCGCCGGGCAGGGCAGGGCTGTGCCTGTCTTATCACTGCTCACCTTTTAGTTTCCTTTCCATGTAAAGTGTGTGTTTATACCACAGATCCCAGCCATTCTGTTTTCTTGTGCCACTGTCCTGTGGCTCTAGGATTCTTACAGAGTTGTTGTCAGAGTGTCCTCACTTCCCCTTGTCCCACTCCCAGCCTTTCTCAGGCAGGCACATTTCCTTCTTTGCGTGAATTTTATAGAGGCTCCTTCTCGCAATTTTATTATTGGTTTGCTTCGCCTGTTTTTCTCTTTTTAAAGTAGGTGAATTTTGTCTTTTCATAACATAAAAAAAAATACTTGTACATTAATTTTCCTTCTGTAATCCAAATTAATTAGCAGACAGATACAAGGGAAGAAGAAAACTAAAGTCTCATCAGCCATTAAACCTCACTGCTAATATCCTGGTGTATATTCCTGCTATGAGTGTGGTGGATAGGACCACCAACAGCACCCAGGACCCTGTTAGAAATGCAGGATTTCAAACCTCTTCACTTTGGACCTACTGAATTAGAATCAGAATTTTAACCAGACTCCTGGATTCAGTTAATAGGCAGATTTGCATACATCCCACAGTTTAAGAAGCAGTATACCAGAGGTTTGTATGTGTGTCTTTCTAACAGAAGATACTGTTTGGTAACCTGCCTTTGAACTTAGTAAACCGTGCAGTGTTTTCATTGGCATACATTTATAAGGTGACTTTAGACAGTTCTGTTAAATTCTACTCTGCATATATCATAATTTACTTAACCATCCCCTCTTGTTATCAATTTAAAATCTTTCTTTCCTTTGTATTGCCATTCTTCTGTTTGGGGTCACTGTCACTTGGTGAGGATAGAACATCATCAGATAGTTTTCCTAGATTACCTTTTTCCGGCTGCAGACATTTTAATCCATCCCTCCTCCTTATCCGCGACACATCCTTTTGTAAGGCACCCTTTCCATTCCAATGCCCCGCGTCTCTGCAGTGGAAACTCCTTCCTTGCCAGGCTCCCTGAGCAGGCAGGAAGATGTGGAGTCTGTTTCCCGCGTGTCTTGGCGTCTTCTTTCTCTTCCACTGAAACCAAACATTCAACTTACAGATCTTTCTGCCTTGTCTTCCCACCTCAACCCACAGTCTGGTGGCAGGTGTATGAATTCTTCACCTTGTAGTTACATTGGGCGGCATAGAAGCCTGGTAGGCTGCATTCCATGGGGTCGCGAAGAGTTGGACATGACTGAGCAACTTCCTTTTCACTTTTCACTTTCTTGCATTGGAGAAGAAAATGGCAACCCACTCTAGTGTTCTTGCCTGGAGAATCCCAGGGACCGGGGAGCCTGGTGGGCTGCCGTCTATGGGATCTCACAGAGTTGGACACGACTGAAGCAATTTAGCAGCAGCAGCAGCAGCAGAACTCAAACCAGTGGAAATGCTATGTGTCAGCAGGAGTCACTTGTAACACACTGCTCAGAAGGAGGAAGAGATCATTAGTTATCCAGCAGTCAGCTGGAAGTCTCATGCAGCTAACAGCAAACCTCTCACTTGGTGTCAGAACCGAAAGGAAGCAGCCCTGGAAGACGGAATTGCAACTCTCCCTACTCATGTGTTACGGCCACGCTTACAGTCTGTAGATGCGAGAAAGGGAAATTTCAAAAGGAAAAAAAAAAAGAATGCTGTGAACAGAGTTCTAAAGGAGAGATGATGTAAGAGGAGTGGAAAGATTTAAACGGCAGAACTCTACCACACATCACTAATGAACACAGTGAGAAGGCAGGCGGGAGAACTGAATGAAGTTTAAAATGAAGCGAATGTGGCCGCCTAGAAAGGTCGGTAACGAGGCCTGAGTTTAAAGGAAGGCATATGAGTGGGTACGGTTCTGACATCAATTCCGATATATTTTTTCCACATCACTAAGCCAGTCATCTTAGTTCTGACACTGTCTCCAGGTGCAGCCCACAGCTTAAGGGCTGGGTCTGCCGACTTTCCCGCCCCGCGCCCCTGCCCAGCAGACCCCAGTCCCGCATCCGGGCTCCCATCCATGCTTCTGGCCACCGGGCTGTGGATCAGAGGTTCCAGCGGCCTCCTCCCTCGGGCCCACTGATTTGCTCTACTGGCTCACAGAACTCAGGAAAGGTGTTACTAGATGCCAGCTTAGCAAGAGATGCACGAGACTTCAAGCTGACTGCTGGATGACTAATGATCTCGTCCTCTTCCTGAGCAGTGTGTTATGAGTGACTCCTGCCACACATAGCATTTCCACTGGTTTGAGTTCTGAGCTGTTGGCTTCCCTGATAGTTCAGTTGGTAAAGAAGCCGCCTGCAATGCTCAAGATCTGCTGGAGAAGTGATAGGCTCCCCACTAGAGTATTCATGAGCTTCCCTTGTGGCTCAGCTGGTAAAGAATCTGCCTGCATTGTAGGAGACCTGGGTTCGATCCCTGGGTTGGGAAGATTCCCCTGGAAAAAGGAAAGGCTACCCACTCCAGTATTCTGGCAAATACTGGAGAATTCCATGGACAGTCCATGGGGTCGCAAAGAGTCAGACATGACTGAGCGACTTTCACTTTTCTTTTCAGCTGATTATAAAAGGAGAGAATTCCTGAACAGCTGGATGGAAGAGATGCACAGGGCCAAGTTAGGGGAAGGCCCGGGAAAGTCGTGCCCTCTCCCAGCCTTCCCCTCCTCCCCTCATTTCCCAACCTTCACCAACCTGGAGTTATCGGAACCCTGTCCTTTTGGGGTTTTATGGGAGGCTTCATTACACAGGCATAGTTGATTAAATCACTGGCCATTGGTGATTAAATTCAGTCTCTAGCCCCTCTTCCTTCCCAGGAGGTTGGGGGTAGAATCGAAAGTTCTAATGGGCTAACCCACTCCAGTGTTCTTGCCTGGAGACTCCCAGGGATGGGGGAGCCTGGTGGGCAGCCGTCTAGGGGGTCTCACAGAGTCAGACACGACTGAAGTGACTTAGCAGAATCACAAATTGGTTTCCCTGGCAGCAAACATCCATCCAAGAATTACCCAAGGGCTATCCAGATGTCACTAATTTAAGAAAAGACACCATTGCTCTGCAAGCTTAGGAAATTCGTAGAGTTTGAGGAGCTATGCCTGGAACGAGGATGGGGAACAGATAAAAATTATTTCTTATAAATCAGTATCACAATTGACTAAGATTCTTCTGGGGTAAATAAATGTAGCTAGCTTGAACAATGAAGATGGATTATTGGAAATCATGAAATTCCAGCTTCAGGAGTGGCAAGAATCAGGGAGTTGTGGGGAGTCTCAGCAGAGGAGGTTGGTACCTTCTTTGCAGAGCACATGTTAACATGGAGCCATATTCATCTCTGTCTTGGCTCTCACTGTGGGTCTGTGCACAAACTCGCTGCCTCACAATGGAAAATAGGCTCAGCAGACAGCTTCAAGTGTGTGTCAGTACCTTGGTCATTTTTAAGTAAGAGGTTCTGTCTCCCAAAATGAGATTCCTGGGAGGAGCTAATTGATCCAGTTGGGATCTTGTGTTTACTCCCAGACCAAACTTTTGTGGCTTGGGGTGGTGTTAAAGTACAAGCATGACCACCCCACTGAACCCTGCGTGTGGAAGGAAGTGGATAGTTCCCAGTAGCAGGTTGGCTAAGCAGATAGTCCTATAGATTCCAAATAGCCATATATGCAAGGACAAATATGGCTTATAAATATCCCAGAGTGTGTTGGTTTAATGAAAAATGGCAACAGCAGTGACAAAAACAGCAACCTATGATCAAACCACAAGAAGAATAAAGAAATGTCAACAAATGTGGACGACAAAGGAAAACAAAGAATTCCAGGATCATCATTCTGCAGGATCTCTTCAAAGGAGGAAGGATAGAATAGACCACCCTAAGACAATACCCATGACCTTCACTCTCACCTGAACATTCAGAGAACCTACAGGATTAGTGAACATTATAGTAGGCGTTGATATAAATCCCATGCACTGTAATCATTGTGTGACCTCATCGTAAATCTAAATCAGTCCTTAAATGTGAAAGATCAGTTGCAGTTCCTGAGCTGACTTGACTGCAGGTATGAGAAGAAAAGTACTAGAGAAGATTCTTGAGAGTTCCTTGGACAGCAAGGAGATCAAACTAGTCAATCCTAAAGGAAACCAACCCTAAATATTAATTGGAAGGACTGTTGCTGAAGCTGAAGCACCAACACTTTGGCCACCTGATGTGAAGAGCTGACTCATTAGAAAAGACCCTGATGCTGGGAAGAATTGAAGGCAAAAAGAGAAGAGGGCAGCAAAGGATAGATGGCTGGATAACGTCACCAACTCAATAGACGTGAACTTGAGCAAGCTCCGGGAGATAGTGGGTGGAGGACAGGGAAGCCTGGCGTGCTGCAGTCCACGGGGTCACAAAGCATTGGACATGACTTAGCGACCAAACAACAGCAACGTGAGAAAAAAGGTCTGTGACTACATTATCTACAAGCTTATTACAAGCTTCCAGTGAAATAGCTGCTAGAGAACATCAAATGACTTTTTAAAAAACGTATGTGTATAAAGTAAATTATATATGTACACATATAAACGTATAATTTCTAGATTTAGAGAAGTTTGTGTGTGTCTATATGTATATATAAAGACATGAATAAAGTTTGGGAAGCAGAAAAACATGAAGAAAGTACCAATACCTGAGGTGGCACTGATGTCTGAACACTTTTGTGAGTTCCCTCCCAGACGCTTTCTCTGAGATCACATGCACAGAGGTCTTCTGGCTTTCAGTCCTGTGTTCTTTCCTCTCCTGCGTAATTTAAGCCAGTGCCACCCAAGGTCTGGCCTGCAGGTTGATAGCATTTCCATCCCCCAGAAGCTTACCAGAGATACAACTTCTTGGACCTTTCCCAGACCTGCTGAATCAAATCTCGTGGGGTGGGGACCAGGCATCTGAGATTTAACATATCCTCATTGGAAAAGACTCTGATGCTGGGAGGGATGGGGGGCAGGAGGAGAAGGGAATGACAGAGGGTGAGATGGCTGGATGGCATCACTGACTCAATGGATGTGAGTCTGAGTGANGTGGGGTGGGGACCAGGCATCTGAGATTTAACATATCCTCATTGGAAAAGACTCTGATGCTGGGAGGGATGGGGGGCAGGAGGAGAAGGGAATGACAGAGGGTGAGATGGCTGGATGGCATCACTGACTCAATGGATGTGAGTCTGAGTGAAACTCCGGGAGTTGGTGATGGACAGGGAGGCCTGGTGTGCTGCAATTCATGGGGTCGCAAAGGGTCGGACACGACTGAGCGACTGAACTGAACTGAACTGGGTGATTCAGATGGACAGGAAAAGTTGGAGAAGCACTGGCCTGTAGCATACGGGATAATGTTTCTTAGTAAGTCGATAAGGAAATAACAGTCCAAACTAATGACATATTTATTAATTACGCTGTTGCTCCAGGAAAGGGGAGATGAAAGGAATAAAGTCTAAACTTAACTGAGATTTCCTTTCAACAAGTTGGTTCTCAGGAGGGACGGTTCAGCTGATCTCCAGTTGTCAGCACAAAAGCCAGAGTTCTTGTTTCCAGAGCAGGTTTCTCGGGAAGCAACACACTTGTGTTGACCAGCAAGATGATCTTCATGGGCCTAAACTGCTGCACGACTCCAGCACTGCTGGTAGAAGAGTCTCCTTTACCTTGGGAGGTGGGAGGACCTGGTGTCCCAAGGTCTTCAGAAAGCTGTTTAGATCAGCAAAGGATAGCCTTCTCCAGACTGGATGCTCTTAGAGAGGCCTCACAAACTCTGGAGTGTGTAGAATCTGTGTGTTCCCTCACTCTTGGTTCTTCTTCATAGGCTCCTATTGATAAGCTCCAGCTGTGCTGTGAAGAGCTGTGGGCAGCCGTAGATGTGGGTGATGACATCCTGAAACATGTTTTCACTTTTATAGCAAAACAGTAACTTCTTTTGTTGTTTTGTTTTGGCATGCCGCATGCCTCGCAGGGTCTTAGTTCCCCGACCAGGGATTGAACTTGGGCCCTGGCAATGAGAGCACAGAGTACTAACCACTGGGCATCCAGGGAGCTCTCCAATAGTTTCATTCTTAAAAACAACTTCATTTTTGTCACAATCAAGGGGACTTGAAGTCATATAGAACCACCTCATAACACAGCGCCCCTCAAAGTGTGTGTGTGGGGGGGGGAGCTGTGAATGGAGACAAGACGGTAACAAGATGGTACAGAAACAGTAAATAAGCACTTAGAATCCTTTGCATGAACGTGGCTGTGACACCCAAGCATGGGATCCTTTGTAAAGTGAATAGCCTCATTGTATTTTAGTATTGGTCTGCAGTAGACTCTTTAAAAAATAAAAAGGAGAGAAAGAAATTCATGATAGCCAGTGCCCAGGGGAAAAGACAAAGGAACAGATGAGACTTTATTTTCTTCATTTAAAAATAATATCCAAAAGCACGAGCCAAAAAATCTGGCCCTTGGCCATGGATGGTTTGGGAAGCACTGGTCTCCACTGTCTTTGTCTCTTTTCAGACACAAAGGGGGCTTTTAGGGTGCTTGTTTCAAAGGGGAGCCTGCCACAATCGCAGCCACTTGCAAGGGTCACCTCCAAGACAAATGCGTGCTTGTTTTGTCGGAAGTGAGGAAGCATGAACTTGGTGTGGAGGAATAAGCAGAGCAGGAACTAGACTTGGGCCTCTGCTTGGGAGCAGAGGGTGCCACTCGAGGTGTTTCGAAGCAGGGATGTGGTGTGCTTAGGTTTGGTTTTTCAATTGAGTGGGCAACACTGGGCACAGAAAGATGAGTTGGGAGGTGCTTACATTTGTCCGGTCAAGGGTCAGCGGGGGCCTAGGGTTGTGTTGGTGGAGATAAAGAGAAGTTGACACGTGCATGAGGTTTATCTTTTGTCCTCACTTTTAAAAAATGAAGCTTGACCACATGTGTCAGGAGGTGAGGGAAAGAATTAACTCATTTCTTGGTTTGACCCTGTTTCCCGGGTATCTTAATACTGATGAGTTTTCATAGTAATCAGGTTTCTGTGCTAGTTATTTCAAGAAAAGACAGGTGAATGGTTGGGGGTATTTGTATTGCTCTTGTATTTGCTCCTCTCTCACAGTCTGCCCATTGTCACCTCTATGCATCATCCTTTGACTTTACCTGAAAACCTAGAGAGCATGGTTCCATCCTGATTTACTATAGAAAATCCGGTTATTGGCCCTTTTTTTTTCATACTGGACCTTACAGCCTGAAAACACAATTATAATCATATTTCCACAGCAAAAAAATAACCTGAATATTTAATAGATTATATTGAAAATATTTTCCCAGAAATACACAGGTATGAAATCAATTAATTAAAGTTTATATTGTTTATTATACATGATAAGTGCTTGTTTATATGACTGCTAATTTCTAATAATTCAATGTGTGTGTGTGTTGAGACTATCCAGTTCCTATCCAGGGTTATGCAGTGGTTGCCTTCTTTTTATTTTACCAAGTAAGAACATAAAACTATTTAAAAATTTTTATATTACCATCAATTCAAAAATTTCAAAAAACTCCAAAGAATGGGAAGTAACCAAGAAAATATTATCTTTTTCCCCCAATTACTTTTTAAAAGCCAGCTTTACTGGAGGCATAATTTACACATTAAAAAATGCATCTATATTAAGTGAGGGAAAAAAGTAAGAAGGACCAAATTTTAGAAAGTATTAAAACTAAGAAAAAAAACCCAAACAAGTTTAGGTTTTGAAAAATATATACATGCATCTCTTATTTTCCTCATCTGATCATGGATTGGTAACAATGCCATTAAGCTGGTCTGCAGGTAGAATCTGGGAGCCCCTGTTCTAGGAGGGGCTAAGAATGGGGAACTCTTCTCAAAATAGTTTGGGGGAGGAAAAGTCATTTTCCCTCTACCCTTCCAGATTCTTGGCTGAGACATCCCTACCTCCATTAAAAGCCTGAGTAACAGGAGAAAAAACTATTTTAATTCTGTGCATACACACGGGGACCCCACAAAGATGCGAGACTCAAAGGCAGCCAGATGATTGAGGCTCACATACCCTCCTGAGCTGAAGAAAAGGCCAGATGTCTAGCGTTTCAAAGGGGAAAGTGCAGTTTATAGGAATGTGAGAAGAGGAAATGTTTGGAAACAAAGGTGGTGTGCCAAGCAGATAAGTCTTTCAGGTGAAAAAATTCTCTCTGATACTAGCTTTCTTCCTGGTACAAGTCTCTTTCTAATGTACATTTCCCTTACAGAAGGTTAACTGTTAATAATACTCAGTTTTTAGACCTTCTCTGGTGCTGCAGTTTCTCGAAAATATCAGCTCAAAATAATAAATATACCAAAGAGACATATTTTAGGTTGGCTCATTCTGCTCCCTCTTTGATGGAGAAAATGCAGAACTGGCCCAAGTAGCTTTTGCTGGGGGCCCAGAAGATGAAAAGTGGTCACCAGCTGAGGCATGGGGTAGCCGTGGGGTGGGGAACGGGACCATTTGGGGGCATTCCTTTGTTCATTCTTTGTCTGCTCCCAATCCACTTTTCTCCTTTTTAAACCTGTTTAGCCTATCAGCTTATCACTGTGGTGATCGCGGCTGCAGGAGGTGGGCTTCTACTCATCCTGGGCATCGCACTGATTGTTACCTGTTGCAGGTGAGTGCCGAGAGTCCACAGTCTAATTCTCTTTGCCTGTGCTAAGCCAGGGTCAATTTTTTACCCTTTTAAAAGGATGTGTGGGGTGATTTACAGTATTAAATCCCATTGTGTGACTGAACCATTAAAAAAAGGGGAACTCAAGATAGATAGTGCCACTGGGGAAAGAAAAGGACAGCAAATGGGATTTTCACACACACACAAAAAAGAATATTCAAAAGCACAAGCAACAGAAGAAAAGGGATTAAAACTTCTTCACTTCAAAGAACACTATTACAAAAGTGAAAAAAGACAACATACAGAAGGGGAGAAAGTATTTGCAAATCATATGCCTAATAAAAGACTTGTATCTAGAATATATAAGCAATCCTTACAAGTGGGTAATAAAAAGGTGAAACCACAGAACACATTGTGGGACTTGGTAGCGTGTAAGTTCTTCTGTCTTGGTGCAGAAAGAATTCAGCAAAGTGATGGAGGAAACATGATTTATGAAAATAGGGTGCTTTCGAGGTTTACAAGCAGGTGGGCAGGAGGGTGCTGCACTAAGAACTTAGTGGGCCATAGTTCTATAATCAAAGGAAGAATGGGGCAGGGGAGACAGCCATTGTTGAGCAGATGTCAAGCTTCCATCATCAGCTCCTTCTCCCTGTCACGTGGGGAGTTTTCTTATTCCTGCTTGGTCAAGCCAGAACTATCATGGCACTGTTTAAATTAGCAGAAGGGTGGTAACCTCTGCTGAAAATGGTAAACCGTCTCAGGTTTGATCATAATGTTTTCTTTTCCCTGTATTTTTGTTTTAAGTCGTGCACGAGGGAACACATCTTGGGAATCATTAACTCATTGACCTTACTGGGCAGGATGTGGGTCTTGTTTTACCATTGTTTTATTGTTTGGGGGCATGTCTTGGACTTGTGTGGTGTGGTTTTGTTTCAGAGCAAGGCAGCTTGGTTTTGTGGTTAAGCAAACCTGCTTTCTGGAGTGATCATTAACTTATAGGGGGTCTCCCATACTTTTTTCTTTACTTATGATCCCTTAGTGGGATTGACTATTTAATCACCTATTTTGTTCCTTTACTCTGTCCCTATCAAAGGCAACCAAGTTGAAACTGGGCAGAGAACTTGAATTGTCATTTCTGTAAAGAAGATATGCGAATACCCAATAAACCTATGGAAGCATGCTCAATGTCTTTAGCAGGGAAATGCAATCAAAACCAACGGCATCAGATACCACTTCACAAACACTAAGATGGTTACTGAAACAAACAGAAACCAGAAAATAACAAGTGTTGGTGAGAACATAGGGAAAGTAGAACACTCACACACTGCTGGTGAAAATGTAGAGTGGTGTAGCCACTTTGAAAAAGTCGCAGTTCCTCAGAACGTCAAGCAGAGTTGTTGTTCGACCCAGCGTTTCCACTCTTGTATCAAAAGAAATAAAAACAGGTATTCACACAGAAACATGTACATAAATTTTCATGGTAGAGTTATTCATGATAGCCAAAAGGTGAAAGTAACCCAGTATCTGTCAGCTGATGGACAGATAAACAAAATGTGATATATCCATACATTGGAGTGTTATTTGCCATAAAAAGAAATGAAACACTGAATCACACTATATATCACATGGATAAACCTTGAAAATAGTATGCTATGTGCATTAAGCCAGTCACAAAAGACCACACCTGTATGATTCCATTTATTTGAATGTCCAGAATAGGCAAATCAAAGAGAGGCAAAGTAGACTGGCAGTTGCCCAGGGCTGGATGGGCAGGGGAAGAATTGGGGAGGAATGGCTTAAGAGTGTGGGGTTTATTTTTGGGGTGATGAAATTGTTCTAAAATTGCACAACTGATGGCTGCATAACCCTGAGTATACCAACAGCCAAGAGTGGGAATAAAGTTCTGGGTATGAGACTAGGAGCTAGAGAGACAGACCTTGAGTTCTGCAGGGCTCAGAAGCCACCTGTCTACTAAGCGCCCTGTCAGGTAATACAGCCATCTGGGGAAAGAGAGTTTGTGACGGTTGGTCCCTGGGAGAAGGTGTTGTGAATCACTGAGGCATTGTTTGAGACCGGATGGTCCACCCCCAGCGCGCAGAACAAAGGCAGATCTGTTCTCAGCTTGTAAGAAGAGACAGCACCTAAGGCCCATGCTGGACATTTTAAGACTCTGAATGATGTGGTGTCTTCCCTAGAAAGTTCATTTACAGCAAAGTGAGGTGGAGGGAGGAAGCTCCAGGTTATCTTACTGTCTGATCTGAGGGCCGTTACAGACGGTGAATAATACATCCTCCAACAGTTTGCAGTCAGAGGACTCTCAATGGTAAGGAACTTGTGCTAGGGTTTCCCTGCCCCGCTGACATGAGGATTTATATGGGTGTATATATAGGTGGGCATTTCTGCCAACAAAACATACTATTTTCATGGTTTGTGAAGTAGCTCTGTTGTAGGAAAGGAGTCCCCTTCCAGGGCCTGAGAGTGGGCTCTCGCTAACGTGTGCAAATGAACTGTCTGAGGAGACACACATGCTGATAAAGCAAGAGGTGCCCAGGCAGAGAAGGGCAGGGTAAGGGAGCCCAGGAGAGCTGCTCTACCATGTGGCTCGCGGTCTCAGATTTTATGGTGATGAGGTTAGTTTCCGGGCTGTCTCTGGCCAGTCATTCTGACTCGGTGTCCTTCCTGGTGGTACACGCGTTACTCAGCCCAGATGGGCTCCAGCAAGGAGGATTCTGGGAGGTCGGTAGGACATATGGACTGGGGTGTCCTCTCGCCTTTTGGCCTCTCCCAAGTTCTTCCGGTTGGGTAGCTCATTAGTTCTGAGTTCCTTTCCAGGACCTCCTGCTGTAAGGTGGCTCACGCAGATGGCTCTTTTGCCTGGCCGGGTGGTGGCTTCTGTCACTGTTTCCCGTGACAGCTTCATGAAGTG
The DNA here is from genome assembly GCA_006410875.1 of Neotragus pygmaeus. NCBI lineage: Eukaryota > Metazoa > Chordata > Mammalia > Artiodactyla > Bovidae > Neotragus > Neotragus pygmaeus. The sequence continues at coordinate 1,170,730 of SJYV01005163.1, read as the reverse complement.
GAAGAGCGCTGGCCAAGAAGTTGGGAAGCCTGAATTCTAGTCCCAGCTTTCCTAGAGGCAAACTGTTACCCCAAGATAAGCCATATCCTTCACAAAGCCCCATCCCCAGAGCTCCTGGAGCAGGTTGGGAACCCCTGGACTAAAGAACCATCAAGCCCTTCCAGCTCCAACACCTTGTGAATTTATGACTGTTTCCTTGGCCACCCCCACAGTGCAGTGATCTCCGTCCCCCAGTAGAGGCTAAATCTGCTCCACCGCAGCTCTCTTTGTCCTCTCTCCCCTGAGTCCTGACCATTTGGGTTGGAAGCTCTGCATATTTTGTTTACATCCGGTTGCATTTTTATAGGTAAATACTAAAAGTAATAACAACAATAACAACATTTCTCCGTGGGCAATTACAAAAAATATATAGTGGTATCTTTAGGTCTGTTTTTCCTTGTTGAAAAGCTAGATGGTATTTTCACAAATATCATTTCCTCACAGAACTTTTTTCAAATTTTTTTTTTACCATACAGAAAGAATAAAAATGACATAAGCAAACTTATCTTCAAAAGTGGGGATTTCCAGATGTCCCCATATGCTGAGTACCCCAAGAACCCGCGCTCACAAGAATGGGGCCGAGAAGCTATTGAAATGCATGAGAATGGAAGTACCAAAAACCTCCTCCAGATGACAGACGTGTATTACTCGGTGTGTGTTCCCCAGCTCCAACTTCCTTGGAGAATTAAAGGGATTCTGTTTTTTTGTTTGGGGATTTTTCTGTTTGTTTTGGTTTGGTTTTTTGGTGACTATGCACAACTTGCAAGATCTTAGTTTCCAACTTGCAGAATCTTAGTTTCCTGACCAGGGATTAAATGTGAGCCTTGGTAGTGAAAGCACTGAGTCCAAACCACCAGGAAACTCCCAAGGGATTCTGTTTTGTTGTAGTAAAAACACTCCAGCTTATTAAGGGTAAGAGAGAATGGTGGCCTATACCTTTGACTCATACAATTTAATATTCAGTTCACTTACTATCTCTTTGCATAGTATTTATTACTTTTGACATTGAGATATGACGAGTACTTCTACAGAGCACAGTATGTACTTTATGAGGTTGTAGCAATAAACTTGTCACTGAACTTGCTTTTAAGTTATAGGACTGGAGGTTAAACGATAGAGAAAGAACTTAATGGTGTTTAGTCTTTGACCTTTTCATTTTTGTCTCTTGTCTGCCATACTTTATGTCATGTGGTTCGGTAGTTGAAACTGAGGAACTAGGAAAAAGTGTAAAGAGAATAATTCAGTGTCATCCTCAACCAGCACTTGTCAAAAGATTTAGAAGATTCAATAGGTTTTTAATAATTTGCTATGTCTGGCCCTGCACTGGGTCGTTGGGAAAGATGGAGACCACCTTGAACCCTTGCTTCTTCTGTCCCACACTGAATAATCCATGTCCTATTCCCATGCCTGCTCAGTTCTTTTGTGTTACACTGCATCAGCCGTAAAGCAAACACAAGCAGGGATACCTGAGCTGGAAAATAAACAGCCATCAGGTGATACAAAGCCATGCAAAGCCGTTAGAGGTACAGCAGTGAAACCTTGCCTGTGAGGACTTAATCGCTTTAGGCAATCCTGTTAAAAGCACAACCCCTCTGGTTGCTATAGAGATTAACCTGTGGGTTTAGACTTTGGATGGGAGAGGCGATTCATGCTAAGGAAGCTGTAGTTTCAACAGACTGTGAAAAATTTGAACCTGGCATAGAAGAAAAACAAGAAGAAATAAGGGGAAAGATAACCGTAGATACGAAGATCGATCTAGTTCAAGTGTTCCTGTTGGTATTTCCACATAGTGTTAGTCGCTCAGTTGTGTTCGACTGTTTGTGACCCCATGGACTGTATCCCAGCAGGCTCCTCTGTCCATGGAATTGTCCAGGCAGAATATCAGCCATTTCCCTTCTCTAGGGCATCTTCCAGACCCAGGGATCGAACCCTTGGTCTCCTGCATTGTGGGCAAATTCTTTACCATCTGAGTCACCAGGCAAGCCCTATTTCCACGTAAGGGCTTTGCTTTCCCCTTGGTTTGTCAGGCAAGTTCTTCTCCTCTGATAACTGCAGCTAAAACTAAGCAAGTATCTCTCCTGGGGTGCCCGCACCCTCACCCCCTTCTCTAGAGGCTCCTCAGAGCAGCACCAGGACAGAGCAGCTGACAAGCCTGCAGCATCACAAGACCCACCTTTGCTGCGTGTTCCCAGGCCATTAGCTAAAGAGTTGTCTTATGGAGATGCAGTCATGAACTTAAATGAGCCCCGTCTTCATTTCAGACAGTAGGCTGAGCAGTCTATAGAGGCAGAGTCTATGTTTAGGGGCTCCTTTTGCCTTAGGTAGGTAGTCATGACCCACTAAGCTGGGATTTGATCAGAGAGACACATGAGAATCAGCTCGCCTCCTGCTTTGGGGTCCTAACTCCCTCCAGTGGGTGGCCAGACAACCCTGCAAAGGCCAGGCCCCTGTCTCAGCTGGGATGGTAATGTACCACTAAGTGCCATAGAGGATCTAAAGCCACTGTGTTGGGGCTTCCCTGGTGGCTCAGTGGTAAAGAATCCACCTGCCAATGCAGGAGACTTGGGTTCAATCCCTGACCAGGGAACATCCCATAAGCTGAGAAACAGCTAAGCCTGCAGGCCACAACTGTTCAGCCTGTTGTGCTCTAGAGCCTGGGAGTTGCAACTCTTGAAGCCCAAGTGCCCCAGAGCCTGTGCTCTTCAATAAGATAAGCTACTGTAATGAGAAGCCTGCACAGCAACGAAGACCCCAGTACAGCCATAAATAAATAAATAAAATCACTTTAAAAAAGTAAAGCCTTTGTGCTCCCAAGAGAAACACCTTTTTGAAAGTCAAAATATTAATCAAATAATCATTACTTTTGATAATAATCAAGAGAATAATTAACCCAGGTCTGGGTTGCTGGGCTGCTCTTGATTGTATAATGTTTCTAAAACTCTGCCCTTAAAATATGGGCAAAGGGTCCCAGGTTCCATAAAGAGACGATCTGGGAGGTCCTGACTTGTAGGTGAGACCTTGCTCTGCTAAGTATCAGTTCAGTTCAGTTCAGTTCAGTTCAGGCGCTCAGTCGTGTCCGACTCTTTGCAACCCCGTGAATCGCAGCACGCCAGGCCTCCCTGTCCATCACCAACTCCCGGAGTTCACTCAAACTCATGTCTGTCGAGTCGGTGATGCCATCCAGCCATTTCATCCTCTGCTGTCCCCTTCTCCTCCTGCCCCCAATCCCTCCTAGCATCAGAGTCTTTTCCAGTGAGTCAACTCTTCACAAGAGGTGGCCAAAGTATTGGAGTTTCAGCTTCAGCATCAGTCCTTCCAATGAACACCCAGGCCTGATCTCCTTTAGGATGGACTGGTTGGATCTCTTTGCAGTCCAAGGGACTCTCAAGAGTCTTCTCCAACACCACAGTTCAAAAGCATCGATTCTTCAGCACTCAGCTTTCTTCACAGTCCAACTCNTCCAATGAACACCCAGGCCTGATCTCCTTTAGGATGGACTGGTTGGATCTCTTTGCAGTCCAAGGGACTCTCAAGAGTCTTCTCCAACACCACAGTTCAAAAGCATCGATTCTTCAGCACTCAGCTTTCTTCACAGTCCAACTCTCACATCCATACATGACCACTGGAAAAACCATAGCCTTGACTAGATGGCCCTTTATTGGCAAAGTAATGTCTCTGTATTTGAATATGCTATCCAGGTTGGTCATAACTTTTCTTCCAAGGAGTAAGCATCTTTTAATTTCATGGCTGCAGTCACCATCTGCAGTGATTTTGGAGCCCCCAAAAATAAAGTTTGACACTGTTTCCACTGTTTCCCCATCTATTTCCCATGAAGTGATGGGACTGGATGCCATTTAAGCCAGCTTTTTCACTCTCCTCTTTCACTTTCATCAAGAGGCTTTTTAGCTCCTCTTCACTTTCTGCCATAAGGGTGGTGTCATCTGCATATCTGAGGTTATTGATATTTCTCCCAGCAATCTTGATTCCAGCTTGTGCTACTCCCCGCCCAGAGCTTCTCATGCTAAATATAGCTGCCTCCATTTTAAATTCATTAAAATGTAGCATTCATTGTTTCTTTTTTTGTTATCTATTAGATTTAAACCTAAGATTAAATTGACTTTTCTTCTTTCCTCTTTGGCCACCAGCCCTCAAGTGTGAGGAATCCTGAACTTGAACGAAATGGACTCTACCCGGCCTACACTGGACTCCCAGGGTCACGGCACTCTTGCATCTTCCCCGGACAGTATAACCCCTCTTTCATCAGCGACGAGAGCAGGAGGAGAGACTACTTCTAAATGCGGAAGAAAGAGGGGCCCCTTGCTCTGACTGCACCAGGGGGTCACCGCCCAGGGGCCGCTCCCAGGACTAGTGGGGCCATTCTGAGCAACCAGCAGAAAGGGGATGGGCATGGGGGGATGTGACGACAGTGGAGGGGACAGCTGGAGCCCCTGGAGGTGGAACTGCAGGCTGCTCACCCGGCACCTTCATTGCTACTGTGAATGTGAACACGGGCCAATCCAGTCAAGTCCCCGCGTGACCGCAGCATGGCCACAGCTCTGGAGTGGCTGTTAGTTAGGGCTGATCACTAGGCATCCGTGCAGGAACCCAGGTTTTCCTCAGTTTGCACTTTAGTAAATGCAAAAGGAGGGAGCAAGGCCTTCTTTGCATTCTTTCCAAGACTGCTCTAGAAAGAAGGCCTCTTCTCCTCAGACACTTCCATAGGACTCTCTTCGGTGATTCATTTACAGTGGAATGCTCTTTCGTTGTCTTCCTGCCCAGTAGCTACGTGCTGAACAGTAGATGCTGAAGGACATGCCACTAGTGTTTGGAGTTGCTGCAGGTTAACATGCAGCATTATCACACGCTCCTAAGTCTTCTTGTGCAACGTTTTCCAAACAAACCCCTAGATGGAGGAACTGAAACTTGTGAGGCATAGCACACAGCTCCAGTTTGTTTTCTTTGGTCAAAGGGACACATTTATCTAGGATTATTCCTTTGCGGTTACTTCTCATGTTACCATTCATGTCTGAATCAGAGCAAAACAAGTTTAATTTGATTCTTGTTCGAGGCATCCAGCCGCCCCATGGTGAGCCTGTGGGCGCTGGGCAAGGACCCTGGGGGAAGGTGCTGGCCCTGGGGGCACTGCGCGGGGTGTGGGCTCAGACCTCTACCCTTGAGGCCGAGGCCGCTGTGTGTGGAGAAGTCTGAATACAGGTTGGGTCCAAGCTGGTAGGTACTTCACCACTAATGGAAAAGCAGCTGAATGTGGTTCAGGAAATGGGCTGAACAGGTGTGCCCATTTTCTGAGATGCCAGTGCTTTGGGAAGCCAGGTATGCGGTTCCCAAGGAAGAAAGGGGAGCTGGGCTGGAACCACACGTGTGTCTGCTTACCCACCAGTGCAGCATCTTTGCTAGAAGCCCTGATCTCGTCCACAAACTCAGTGTTGGTTGGTTGGTTCAGCCAGCCACTCAAAGCTATTTATTCATTGAAGACATAACTTATTTTCTCTCAAACAGTAATTTGTAACTCTTTCAACTACTACGGAGTTCCCTCCTGAAACAGGAGTGTAATTCAAGTTAGCATCGGAGAACTAAAGACTGCTGGCTGTTTAGGAAATGGAGCATCTGCCTGGGGGGAGGAGGCTGCATGCATTTGTATGAGGCTGTGGCGTGGGTCCGGCCAGGGGTGCATATCCAATGCTGTGCCCTTAGCTGCTGCTGTGGACCCATGATCTCTGTCATCTTTTGAACATCCTGGTTCGGGATGAAGTGAACCCAGAAATGAAATCACTGTTGCCTCCTAAAGCTTGGAGTGCAGTGACGCCCACACTCTGGAAATGGTGCAGCCTTTGGAGGCCGTTCTAGCCCAGGCATGGCTGTTCCTGCAGGGTTCTCTAATCCCTTCAGAATGAATCTAATCCTAGTGTAATCCTCGTCCTAACGGATTTGAGTGCAAATTCCTGAGTCCCGTGGTTTGCACAAGTCACCGTCACCCCACCGCAGCCAGGTTGCTCTTCAGGTGTGATCACTTAGTGGTTAAATTGCATTCATCTCATGAGACAAGAACCCTGCTTTTTATCGGTGTGAACTTAACAAAGCATCACCTGTTAGAGATCTTGGCTCTTTCCTCTCTCCGTGCAACCAGACATGCCTTTCCGTGCCTCGTGGGCTCTCATCTAACTGGAGAGCTCCAGCTCCTAGCCTCAGCTCACCTGAGCCAGCAAGCCGGGCCGCCAGGAGGCTGCTGCTTCCCGGCTCCTGCTGCAGCCTTGCGGGCCCCCGGGACCCAGGGCTGCAGTGGGGGCCGGCCCCAGGCATACAAGCCCGCCACCTGCAGCTGACATCACAGCTGGCAGGTCATCTCCTGTGCCCGGGTCCAGAAGCTATGCTCATCACCGAATGAAGCGTTCTGTCCCCAGAGTGTTCTGAAGCAGAATCCCAACGTCCAGAACAGAGTGTGCTGTGAGTTTCAAAGAGGCTTTCCTGGGAGTGGGTTTTGTGCATGTGAAGTGGATTGAGAGTGTTGTTTTTTCTCTTAAAAAAGGGAGGCACCCTGCAAAGCTGAGGTCACATCACATATGCAGTTCCCATGCAGCTCACAGGGGTGGGGGCTCAGGGTGCCAGTGCTGGCTGCCCGCCTGCGTGAGGAAGGGAGAGGCTGGCTTCGTTCCTGCTTGGGGTTAAAATACTTTCAGAAAGGTCCTCTCTGAGCTGAGAAACAGCTGGTGGGGCAATAGCCCCGGGACTGAGGACAGGCTGGATGCACCCTGGGTGACCAGAAGCCCAGGCACAGGTTCAGGTTAGTCCATGCACCTGGAGTGATTCCTGCTCACAGAAATGCCATGGTCCCGTGTGGGGCCCCACTTGAGGAAGCTGCCCATAAGACGCTCAGACCTCAGGAAAGTGTGGGGCTGCATGGAACCCCCGTGTCATGCAGCGTGCCAGAGGGTGATGACTCTGAGAGCAGAGCAGTGCTCACTGGGGCCTACCATCATCTGTTGAGTCTGCTGAAGCTCCAGAGGGTCTGAAATCTGGTGTCTTTTATTTTTTGCCTCATGACCCAGCCTTGCTAAAGACATTTTAGAAAGCCTAAATAGTCCCAGTGAGCATCTCACGTGTTCCCACCAGAGCCAGGCTCTGTGCAGAGTACTTGGTCTCACCACACCCTTGTGAGGTGGGCACGAGAGGGCCCGTTTCTCAGACATGGGAACCTTCAGAGGGGATCAGTACCTTGGCTTAGGGAGCTGGGACCCATACCCTCTGCTTGGCTCCCTCTTCCCACTGTACCTCTTGCCTCATCTCCCTGGCAGATGCCTCACCATACAATATCAAAGAGAGCTTGAGAGAGTGGGCTTAAAAGTTGTGTTTAATATTGTTAAGCAGTAGCTAAAATAATGTCATAAAGTGCAAAAACAAAATGTTGAAAAGTTCTTTCAGGTCCTTACATGTATTGCTTGGATGCTTGTGGTCATTGTTAACAGTGGCTGGCTCATGCTTATTAGCAAGGAGCACATTGGTACGTGGCTTTGGATGAAGGAAGTGTATGGTGATGACCTGGGTTTTTGACAGACGCGGCCAGACTTAGTCATCTTTCTGAGTGCTGCCTTGCCCTCTTCCTGTGGTGAGGCTGTGTTTCCCACATATTGGAAGCATGTTTTTGTAAATATTATCAGAGTCTGGAACGTATTCAGTTGAATGTCTTAGATGCTGACAAATCTTCCTCCTTTGACAAAAGTTTGTTTTCAGAAGCAGCTAAGTCATTTAGAGCCAAAATTGCTGAGTGGAGAATGTAATCAAGCTGGTTTATCAGCATTTGAGGTCAAGAACTAAGATGTAACTGTTAAGTTCTTGAAGAGGTCATTCTTAATGTTGGCCCAAATGAGAGGGCAGCATCTTTGCAAAGATAAGATGGGACGGCTGCCCATGAAAATGTCTTTGAAGGGTGATGTTCATTCAGATATAAAAGTTCTCAGAGTAGACACACCAGGGTCAGTCCTCACATGTGACTTTTTTGAGCCTCCATTAAGCCATCTTGCCCACTGTCAGGGCATCCTGTTGCTGTAACTGTGAATGCTGCTGGCAGAAGCGAGTGGTGTTCAGACCAACTGTTTCTGGCTTAGTTTAGTTGAAGGAAAGAAAGTGAAGTGAAATACACCCCAAATTAGGGTTTTGACCCATGGTTCTAAGATACACTGATTTCAAAACTAGAGCACTTCTTTGGAGAGCGGAAGAATGCAAAGTTCAGTATCTCAGTATTTTGTATCTTATTGAACACCACCCTTAATATCAGAGAGATTGTTTTCTGTGTGAAACTTTTGTGGGGATTAGAAGGGACATTCCATTCCTTCCTTCTTGACAAAGCGTCATTCAGAGGTTCTCGTGTGCATTCTTGGAAACAGATACAGTTTTGTAGAGTTGGCTGTTGAGTATGTCTTCTTTTTCTTTTCTTGAATCCCCAGAGAAAGGAACTGCTTAAACTACTAGAAAGATTAAAGTATTAAATGTCAGTTAATTTGTTGAGCTAAAGTATCTTTTTAAGCATGCTATAATCCATCCTATTTGATTTAAAGTGCTCACAGAAAACCCTGTGCAACTCAAGGGGACAATTGAGGTCTAAAAAGAGACATATCTTATACTGGCTCTGAATTCTATGCGTTGTAAAGAGCACATTTAAAAGAAATTGTATGTTAGGTTCTGGCTTTATCTCTTATTTTTTCTCTCGGATACATAATAGTGCATTTCAGGTGCAGAGTTTTTGGGTAGGAAGGATGGGACTAGACAGGAATGGGATGGAACCAGTCTACTTGGGAAGCTAACACAGGTTTCTATATTATTTTGCCTGTTTCTTAAAAGACCTCTCATCAGGGGTTGCTGTGAGTTTTGTTAATGTTTGTGTTGTTGGATTTTTGGTTAAGTGAAGCCTGTAGCTGGAAAATTAACTTTTTGAGTTTTCACATTGTCCCAAATTTCTCTTTGCAGACCTTTAAACCTTAGCCCCTGGTTGACTGTGTTAAATCCATTATAAGAATGTTATTTAAAGTTGTATTATAATTGCAACCTTCACTAATTATTCAGTACTGTAGCAGCAAAATATTATTTGTAAGAATTTGATTATTTTTATACTTATACCCACTGTTAAGTCTGGCGTTCTAGTCAGGAAAATAATGCAATAAAATCAATATCATTTTCACTGTGTTTTTCTGGTGATAACACACACACCACCTCAGAGTACAACAGGTTCGTTTTCATGAGGGCATCATTTAAACGATGGAGCTGCACCATGAACTCTGCTGTGGCAGAGCAGGGGCTGAGTCATTTCTGTATGCTCAGGGCTATGGGTGAGGAAATATGCTCTTGATGGGCAGATGGATTGACCTAAATAATGAAAAGCCTACTTCAGGCACAACACCTGCTTTTGCTGTGTGTTGGAGAGAGTCGGTGACCAATCTTCGGACACAGAAAATTTCCTCCTGAATGCCTCCCACCACTGGGTGCCCACTCTTCAGGTTTCAGAGGAGAAGGTGAAGTAAGCATATCTGTGCTCTGTGGTGGAGAGACGTTGGAGCTTGAAGATGATGAGCTGTGGGCCTCATATTTACATGGCCAATGAGTGTGGCAGCTTGGCTGATTCTTCGTTCATTAATTACTTATTGAGGGCCTTTCATGACAGGGATGGATGAGCTTTCAGATGCTTTGTGACCGTAACCTTGGCATTAGGAGACGCCAGTAATAGCAGCTTGGGACATGAAGATGACCTTTTGGCAGATTAGATCAGGGTTGCAGCCCACCAAACATCTCTGAATGGAATGAGCAGCACACTGCTTTCTGTCCCATCATTTAATCCCCCATGAGACCTTTGCAGAATCTGCTGACTCTGACCCTGTTCACGTTCCGAACCAGCTCAGCCAGACTGTAAACGTCACAGCATGTCTACACCCACTCTCCCCTGGGAACTCCTTAGGTGCTGTCCACCCATGCGCTAGCCTGAGTGCTTGTCCTGCCTATACCTCTGACCTGGCCATGTTGAGCCTTCACCTCAGGACTTGATTTGCCCTGTAGGTAACAATCTAGAAAATATTTTTAGACCCCTGCACTTAATGACTCCATCAGGGCACATTCATTTTCCAATTGTTTGGGAAGTAATGAAAGGTAAGGGGCACGATATAGAGATTATATAGGCCAGAGACCTCCTGTCTTGATATTGATCAGCCAGGACAACTTTTAAACCCTCATAACTGGAAGGTGTTGGCCTGAAGCCACCTGACAGAACAAACATGAACTTCAGATTAGATACAAGAGAGATGCCAGGAAAAAGAAATGCAGGTAGATATTTATAGACCTCATAAAAACTTACAGCATCACCAGAAGGCCTAGGCTCAACAAGCTGGTGCGAGACACTCCCTAATAGTTTCCTGGATGTTTTTTTCCAGGTTGTGATGTCAGGCCTAAGAGTCTGTTTATCTCTCTGAGCCTCAGTTACCTGACCTGATCAAGGAAGTGGGGATAATAAGTATTGCCTCTCCCAGAGTTGTGAGGATGAAAAGGGAGAATTCATATGAAAACACTGTAAACTGCAAAGAAACATACACAGATGGGTTCTCTTCAGTAGGGCCATCTTGTTACCAAAAGAAAGACAATTACAAGATTAATGTGTCATTTCAAAGACCTTGGACTTGCCATCAAAGAGTTCTTGTCATTTCCCCTTCTCTCCTCCAGCCTGCTTCACCTATCATGAAGCGATTAATGGGCTAAAAAGTATAAGTTATATACAAGTAGGAACCCAGACTGACCTTTCAACATGATATGCTCAATGCCTGGCACCTAGCAGATATTCAGTAAAACAAAAGGAACAGGTGAGTAGGTGGATGAATCATTCAATAGAAGAAGTATATGGAAGTTAAAGTTCCTGGAGGTTGATGACTAGCTGATGTTAGGTAAGTATGTAGCCATAACATGTAACTGAACAGGAACTCTTAACAAAAATCTCTGGTAGTAAACAAGGCCCAAGCAGGCATTTGTTCACTAAACACTAAAGATCCGCTAGAAAGCCCTTCACCTGGTGAATTATGAAACAACTGGACAGGGAAGTATCACTCACCAAATAGAAGGAACCAACACCTCAACAGGCAGCACTGTGGGTGGGTCTCACAAATACCCTGCTGAGCAAAGAGAGCCGTCTGTAAATGGCTCCCCACTGTGTGTGTCCATGTATGTTTCATTCTGGAAAAAGACAAGATCAAAGGGGATGAAAACAGGTGAGTGGTTCCCTGGAGGTCAGAAGGGACTTTCCGCTGTTCACCAGACACTTCCAGCTTTCTTCCTTCCAGGCACATGGTAACTGCACTTTCCCACCCACTTTGAAATATGGCTGTGTGACTGGTTTTGGCCAAAGAAATGTGAAGGAAAGTGAAATGTGTCACTTCTGGGAAAACACTTTAAGAGCTGTGTGTGGTGTTCATTTCTCTAGCCTCAGCAGTCGTGGAAACACGTGTCGAGATGCAGCCACTATTGGCTTGGGACCCTGAGTGACTAAGAGGAACATAGCCTCTTACTTACTGGGCTTGGACATTAATGAGAATGAGAGGAACACTAGTCACTACCCTTCATGTGAATTCCTTGATTCTTTGTTCAGTGCCACGGAACATTTATATCATTCAGTTCAGTTCAGTTGCTCAGTCGTGTCTGACTCTTTGCGACCCCATGAGTTACAGCACACCAGGCCTCCCTGTCCATCACCAACTCTCGGAGTTCACCCAGACTCACGTCCATTGAGTCAGTGATGCCATCCAGCCATCTCATCCTCTGTCGTCCTCTTCTCCTCCGGTCCCCAATCCCTCGCAGCATCAGAGTCTTTTCCTGTGAGTTAACTCTTCACATGAGGTGGCCAAAGTACTGGAATTTCAGCTTTAGCATCATTCCTTCCAAAGAAATCCCAGGGCTGATCTTCAGAATGGACTGGTTGGATCTCCTTGAAGTCCAAGGGACTCTCAAGAATCTTCTCCAACACCACAGTTGAAAAGCATCAATTCTTTGGTGCTCAGCCTTCTTCAGTTCTTCAACTAAGTTTTTTAGGTTTGTTTTATAAAAATTCAAATCAGAAACACTTACTGAGTGGCTCATATTTCCCAAGACTGTCAATTAAGACTTTGTGATATGAGTGAGATTTTGAACCAGAATAATCTAGATTTCTTTCAGAATTTTCCACAGTTTGTGGTAATCCACACAAAGGCTTTGGCATAGTCAATAAAGCAGAAATAGATGTTTTTCTGGAACTCTCTTGCTTTTTCCATGATCCAGCNCTGGTTCCAAATAGGAAAAAGAGTATGTCAGGGCTGTATATTGTCACCATGCTTACTTCTATGCAGAGTACATCATGAGAAATGCTGGGCTGGAAGAAGCACAAGCTGGAATCAAGATTTCTGAGAGAAATATCAATAACCTGAGATATGCAGATGACACCACCCTTATGGCAGAAAGTGAAGAGGAACTAAAAAGCCTCTTGATAAAAGTGAAAGAGGAGAGTGAAGAAGTTGGCTTAAAGCTCAACATTCAGAAAACAAAGATCATGGCATCTGGTCCCATCACTTCATGGGAAATAGATTGGGAAACAGTAAAAACAGTGTCAGACTTTATTTTGGGGGGCTCCAAAATCACTGCAGATGATTTTCATTTCAGCCATGAAATTAAAAGATGCTTACTCCTTGGAAGGAAAGTTATGACCAACCTGGATAGCATATTCAAATACAGAGACATTACTTTGCCAGCAAAGGTCCGTCTAGTCAAGGCTGTGGTTTTTCCAGTGGTCATGTATGGATGTGAGAGTTGGACTGTGAAGAAAGCTGAGTGCCGAAGAATCGATGCTTTTGAACTGTGGTGCTGGAGAAGACTCTAGAGAGTCCCTTGGACTGCAAGGAGATCCAACCAGTCCATCCTAAAGGAGATCAGTCCTGAGTGTTCTTTGAAAGGAATGATGCTAAAGCTGAAACTCCAGTATTTTGGCCACCTCATGTGAAGAGTTGACTCATTGGAAAAGACTCTGATGCTGGGAGGCATTGGGGGAAGGAGGAGAAGGGGACAACAGAGGATGAGATGGCTGGATGGCATCACCGACCCGACAGACATGAGTTTGAGTGAACTCTGGGAGTTGGTGATGGACAGGGAGGCCTGGTGTGCTACAATTCATGGGGTCTCAAAGAGTCGGACACAACTGAGCAACTGAACTGAACCTAGATTTGAAACTCATCACTACTGTTTACTAGCTGTGTGCCCTTGATGGCTTTCCTAACTAATCTGATCCAGAGTTTACTCCTCCATAAATAGCAATAGAGATCATTCCTAATTCAGAGGTGTGTTGAGAGATTAAATGGTAGGGTATCTCTAAAGTGTATCTCCGTGTTAGGATACATCATTTAGCTCTGACCGTGGGATGAAGCAGGCATTGATGTGTGTGTGTGTTATGGGCATGATGGGCATCCTTGAAGGAGGTGTCTTGTTCAGATGTGCTGTGTGGTGCTAAGTCACTTCAGTCGTGTTCAACTCTTTGCAACACTATGGGCTGTAGCCTGCCAGGTTCCTCTGGACCTGGGATTCTCCAGGCAAGAATACTGGAGTGGATTGCCATTCCCTTCTCCAGGAAATTTTCCCCACCTGGGGACTGAACCCAAAGTTATGTCTCCTGCATTGGCAGGCCGGTTCTTTACCACTAGTGCCATCTGGGAAACCCTATTGTTCACATAGAACTAGAATGTTTATTCCTCCACCCTTTCCTCCTGCTTACTTCACAGTAGTCGTTAAATTTTATTGTAAGTCCTTATCATAGTGATACTAATACCATCAAGAAAACAAAACTTGTTTGGGGAAATGTGCTATAATTTTGTAATCTGCATAGAACCTGATCTATATTTAGCTCAGTGATAACTAGATTAATTGAGGAACAAGGTTCAGCTTTCCTGACTCTCCACACCCATCACCCTCACCGTGGACTAACTTGTCTCTCACTTCCTTATCAGCTGTCCCCATTTCACATTGAGGTTGATTTCTTTCTAAAGACCAAGGAACTGGGATATAGTCATCCTACCTGGGAAATAAGAACAGGTTTCACTGGTTCTCATAATATTATAGGGCTTCCCAGGTGACTCAAGTGGTAAAGAATCCACCTGCCAATGCAGGAGACACGAATTTGGTCCAGGGTTGTCGGGAAGATCCCCTGGAGGAGGAAATGGCAACCCACTCCAGTATTCTTACCTCGAAAATTCCATGGACAGAGGAGCCCGGTGGGCTGCAGTCCATGGGTTGCAAAGAGCCAGACACAACTGAGCAGCTGAACGCACATACATAGTATCATAGACTGTGAGGCCTGGGAAACTTGTCAGTGAGTTCATCTTGGCAGTGGTTTACAAGTCCTATTCATGGAGGGATGATGGGTTGTTGGTTTTTTTTTTTTCCATTTTTAAGACCAGATTAATGTTTGATACGTAAAGGAAGTCTTCAAAAGGGTTGAATCTGACTGGTCCCACACTTCTTCACAGAAACGTGCAAAACTTGAAGGCATGAAGCAGTATCTACAAGGTTATCCTCTTAATCATGAAAGCAGTAGAGATCATCCAAAAGAAAAGATTTCAGGGAACCCATTGCCCAAGAAAAAGCACTCCTTAGTGAAGTCCTGCTAACCAAGTGAGAAACCAAAACACTGAATTTGGAAATGGATCAACTACTAGGGATACATACTGGATCTGGTTAGAGAATAAAGACATGGAATTAAGAAAATGAAAGAATTAAGATTTTGAAATAGAATATAAAGGTTACAGAAAGTAAAAATAACGAAAAACAAAAGGAGTAACAAAAACAGGAGGTATAGGAGAATAAGATGCTGTTTTCCTTATTTTTCATAGCAGATAGATCAAAAAATACTATTTAAAGTTACATAATAAGTTTATAAAAATAGCATATCTAATTATGAGTTTTCATGATTTTCTTTCTGAATCTTGGAGGAGTATCCTTGGAACTAATATTGCTTATGGTAAAGACACATTTTTTTCTAAATTGAGTATTTTCACTTCAGCTGGTTCTTCTGTTAATTCAAATGAAAAGCCAAATGTCTTGTTCCAATTGAAAAAAGTTTCTATGTTATAACGTCATGCTTATAAAATTATACCTACTCAACTATCTTTCTCCAGCGATTCTCTCTCCCCTACTATCAGTCTCCATGCACAAAGAGAGGTGTCTCACATGTTGTCCTTTAAATATTAATGCTGGTTATGGATCAGAGGTACCTTTCCTTTTTTCTTTATACTTTTCCATGTTGCTTGAATTTATCTTAACAAACATGAGTCGTTTTAATAAGAACAATAAAATTATTCATTTAAAAAAGAAACTGAGGGGCTTTCCTGGGAACTCAGTGGTAAAGAATCTACCTGCCAATGCAGGAGACACAGGTTTGATTCCTAATCTGGGAAGATCCCACGTGCCATGGAACAGCTAAGCCTGTGCGCCACAACTACTGACCCTGTGCTCTGGAGCCCAGAGCCTCTACTGTGGGAGCTTGTGCTTCATAGCCACAGCAGTGAGAAGCCAGCACACTGCAGCTAGAGAGTGGCACTGCTCACCGCATCTAGGGAAAAGCCCATGCAGAAACAAAGGCCCAGCACAGCCAAAAATAAATCCAATGATTAAAAAAGGAAAATGAGGACAAGAAGATGTAATTTTTAGAACTATCGAAAGAATGTAAATGTGTGTATGCATATGTGTGGATCTAGATATAGATATCCTAACAGTTCCTGGCATATTGTAGGCACTCAGTAGGTGCCAGGTACTATTATTATTGTTTTCTTGGGAAGAGAGAAACCTTAAATCCTGACGGTAGTAATTTTCAGTGTTAGTTGGGGTTCTTGGTTGCAGAGATGAGCATTCACTCCGTTTGGTTTATTAAAGAACTTTAGGTGTCTCTCAGAATCTCCAGGAGGGCCTTGGAAAAACAATAGCAGACCATCCTGCGGGAGTGAGAACTCCAGCAGAGACAACCGCCTGCCGCCACTCCTCCACCCAGAGCCACAGCTTACACCACCACCCCCCGGTACAGTGCTGGTGCCTTAGGTTTCTGCCTCCATCTGGTGCTGGTACCTTTTATTTCCTCTTCTAAATATAACTCATGTGAAGAAGCCTCTGATTTATGGTGCTAAGTCCTAGGCCTGCACCCCAAAGACCAGAAAGGCTATGAAAGCAAGATCTTGGCATCTATCTTGGAGGAGCAATACTTGATAGAGGAGATCTGCAAATACAGACCAGAGAAGGCAATGGCACCCCACTCCAGTACCCTTGCCAGGAAAATCCCATGGACGGAGAAGCCTGGTGGACTGTAGTCCATGGGGTCACTAAGAGTCGGACACGACTGAGCGACTTCACTTTCACTTTTCACTTTCATGCATTGGAGAAGGAAATAGCAACCCACTCCAGTGTTCTTGCCTGGAGAATCCCAGGGACGGGGGAGCCTGGTGGGCTGCCGTCTATGGGGGTCTCACAGAGTCGGACATGACTGAAGCAACTTAGCAGCAGCAGCAAATACAGGCAGCGGGGATCAAAGATGCTGAGCAGCCTCAGATGGAGTAAATTGTATCAACCATACCTCCCAAGTACCCCTTATGAAGCTTGGTGAGCCAAAGACTAAAAGAATTCCAAGAGCACTTGAAAATTATTGTATATTCCTTACTTGTTCAAAGGTTCTGCTAATTTACTAAAATATATTTGTGTACAGTAGCCCCTTCATATCCACAAGTTTCATATCCAGAAATTCAACCAACCATGGATTGAAATTTATTTCCAGAAAGTTCCAAAGAGCAAAACTTGAATTTTCTGTTCACTGACAAATGTGTGTATGTGTATGTGCATGAAAGAGTATGGTATTCACAGCTATTTTCATAGCATTTACATTGTATTAGATATTATAAGTAATCTAGACATGATTTGAAGTATATGAGAGGGGAAAGTTCACCGACGGTCCAGAGATTTGGATTTGGTGCCTTTACTGTTAGGGACCTTGGTTCATTCCCTGGTTGGAGAATTAAGATCTCACAAGCCATGCAGTGCAGCCAAAAGAAAAAAAAAAATTTAAGTGTATGGGAGGGTGCTTATAGGTTACATGAAAATACTGTTATATAAGAAACTTGAGCATTCTCAGATTTTGGTATCTGTAGGGGTTAGGGTCTTTAAAACAATCCCCTACAGATACCAAGGGACCACTATAAAATTCCAAAACCTCAGAGAAGGCTTCCCTTATCCAATGTAAACAGTGTTATCAGAGACCTCTCAGTTCTTAGCTGAAAAAGGAATAGAGTTTTTTCTTTTTTTGGTGGGGGGAAAGTGTTGCTTTCTGGAACTCTCTTTTTCAATGATCCAGTGGATGTTGGCAATTTGATCTCTGGTTCCTCTGCCTTTTNCAAATACAGAGTACCACAGATAGGAGTAAGTTTATCAAGAACAAAGATCAGAGATAAAGTGGGCACTGCAAGTGCAGCAGGCTGACAACTCCTGACAAGCCAGGGAGAGTCAACAGTTTTCATGAGTTAATAGCCAATTTTTATAGCCTCAAGTCAAAGAAAAAAAATCCTGCTGGAAAGTTGGCATTACGTGACTGGTTGGGATGCTATAGGTGTTTACTGGAGTGGGCATCTTTGGCTAAGTTGGAGTCAGGAAGCTTGTTAATGATGATCAGGGTCTTTGGGCACCATTACAAAGGGGTTTAATTGGCTTTGGAGGTGTCCTTGGTTCTGGGCTCTGCTTCTGTGGCCTTGGTAAAAGGGGACTGGAGCAGGATTCAACAGTTCCCTCAGGCTTGCCTAAGAAAATGGTCAGGACCCAGGCCTGGCTGAAAGAGGGAAGCCTGGCAGTGAGGACAAAAGGCAGGGAGGGGTGGGGCTCCAGACTACTGGCTCCTTCCAACTAACACTGGGTTCTTCCTCTCAGAATGTGGACATTACCCAAGAACCTGAAAGAAGCTTTGGACACTGTCCTTGCCCACTGCTGAGCCCTTCCCAGGAAGCTAAACTCTGCTCTTGCTTTCTTTAGCCCCAAGAGCCCCTACATCTGCCCTTGCCCACATGCTTGGGTACCACTAAGCCTTTGAGGAAGTTATGACCTCAACCTAACTTGATCCTCATCAAGAGAACTCTGCTTCCAGCAAGACTTCAGCAGTTCAAGCCATTCCCATTCAACAGCCAAAAGGCTGACTGGCTCTGCATGGAACTTTTGTCTTACTTTCTCAATTCTTGTTCCCTAAGCNTAACTTGATCCTCATCAAGAGAACTCTGCTTCCAGCAAGACTTCAGCAGTTCAAGCCATTCCCATTCAACAGCCAAAAGGCTGACTGGCTCTGCATGGAACTTTTGTCTTACTTTCTCAATTCTTGTTCCCTAAGCAATAAAAGGGGCTTTCCAGGTTGCTCTAGTGGTAAAGAACCCACCAGCCAACACAGGAGATATGAGACCAGGGTTGAATCCCTGGTTGGGAAGACCCCTTGGAGGAGGGCATGACAACCCACTCCAGTATTCTTGAATGAAGAATTCTTTGGACAGAGGAGCCTGGCAGACAACAGTCTGTAGGGTCAGAGTCAGACACAACTGAAGTGTCTTAGCATGCATGCATAAGCATAATTTCCTTTTTCTCCCTGCAGGAGGGGAGAAGCAGCCACTGTGAGGCCTTCTTCACTATGCATAAGATGTTGTCTCTGTGACGAGGGCTTGTTCCTGTCGGGGTGGGGAATTGCAAAGGCTTTCTAGAGACAGATTTCTGGGCAGCATTTCCAGAGATAGCGGTGGGGGTGGGAGGGTCAGCGGGCCCACTCCTTTACAGGCAATGTGATTAGGTATTAGACTTTTCTTCTCACACAGGAAACTTTGGCACCTGGTTCATCATGTTCTCTGCTCCTATTCTTGCCCCCATCAAAGTTATTTCACTTTCCACATGGGTAATATAACCAACACCCTTGAGTCCCCTTATCTCCAGGAACAGCTACATTCCCTTCCCTTCAACCACCCACTCTCTCAACTTTATTATTATTACCTAGAGTTCTACCTCCTCTGTCTTCTTAAATGCAACTGAGATGTGTATAAGAGAC